>JANRMT010062822.1:40033846-40058930 GCA_026402145.1 Polypterus bichir lapradei
TTATTTATGGCCCCATCTTCACGAAATTTGGTAGGCGGCTTCCCTGCACTAACTGAAACCAATGTACGTACTTATTTTGGTGGTATGACGCCACTGTTGGCCGCCATATTGAACTTTCCAACGGTCTTTATTACTTATGGGCCCATCTTTAAGAAATTTGGTACGCGGGTTCCCAACGCTAACTGAATCCTACTTACGTACATATATACGTCCATAGCCTTCAGCTCGGTCACCGTGTGAGGCGGCGTTGGGTCCCCCATCCCAACGCCTCCCACGTTGTTGGCTGTCTGCCTATATAAAGCCGTCCATCGCTCCGGTCTCTACATTCCCTTCCTTGCTTCGCCACGGGATTCACGTCTCCGTGCTGATAACAGCCTTTTTATTTAATCCACGGCTTCTCCGCTGTTTCATTGTTCGTTTATTACGATTATAGTTATTGTTTAGGTATTTTAGACTTACTTTACATTGTTCAGGTACCCATTTCCTTTATGGTTCCAACCGTACCCCCATTAACATGTCTATCGAGGTGATCACCATCGATCAAAGAACTGTCACTTACTGAGTAATTTTCATGCCCGGAGATGGCACCTGCCTTTTCCATTCTCTTTGTTAGATATTGCACGGCCATATCAGGCTCACTCTTGATATACGGAGGAACATTGTTTCTTATGTATTGAATGACTGGGACAAGTTCAAGGTGTGGACTGATGACGGTACAGGAGATAATTATACTACACAGGAGCACTATAAGAGTGAAATGCTTAAGCCCTTCACCTATGGTTCTGCATGTGAGTTGATGGGTGCCGCTGAATTGTTCGGTTGTCGCTTTCAAGTGTACCAAAATGGCCAAATATTTTACACCTTTCGATTCTAAGACAGGAACAACTCAAGCTGGCCAATCAGATTTAACAGGATCCAAAGTGATTCCAACTGTGTCGACACAGGCCTTGATGAGCTCAATGTCCTCAGCAGCACAAAAGACTCAAACAACACATGTCACACCGAGTCTAGCCAAGCTGGTAATGTTACTTCACTGTTGCACTCTTCAACAACTTCCTAATTCTCGATTCCAATATGGTGCATGTAACTGTGATTATTTATTAAGAAAAAATATACAACTTACAAGAGCAGTTTCATTAGACTGTGGATGCTTGAAGTTTATGATCTCTAAAGCAAGAGACTTTTTTACTTTTGCTAAATCAGATTCTCTGGCTGCTTGGAGCAATGAATGACCTTTGAATTCATCTGTAAGGAAACAAAATTATATATTATTGAAACCAAGTACATGAAAAATACACTATATCCATATATTTAAACTACTAACATTATTTTCTAAAAACTTCAACAAACCCTTTGATGAAAGTACTGATGACCTTGGAGGTGTTGAACTTGGTTTAATTCTTTTAAAATAAGACCTCTTGCTTTAAACTAAAGTGTTAACATGTTAATGAGGAATCTAAATAGGCAACACTGCACCTTTAAATGTTTTGTGACATGCACTAGAGACAACCAAAGTCTGAGCATTTCTTCTCTGTAGGGAAGGTGATAATGGTCATATAATTGAGTACCTGTTAGTTAACTGAACATATACAACATTAATTATATTACTAGTGCTTAATGCAGTTCTTATGGAAATATTAACGTGATCTTTTATGCAATTTTAAATTGCTGTAAACTTTATTTAATTTTGATCGTAACAAAGAAATAAAGGTACACTGATTATTGATAGAAAATTAGGTACTGTTGGAGATCATCAACTGCTCATATACTGTATTTATGCAGAGCCATTGAAACTCATGCAGTCTTTTCAGAGAAATGTAATCACTAAAACCAAACCCATAAAAGTTCCTAACATAAACTGGGAAGCACCATATTAACATTTTAATGACTTCAGTCATTTTTATTTTAAGAACAAATTAACATTAAAAAAATCAAAGAATACAAAATAATATTACATATAACTCAGAATATAGAAAACTATGCTTGTTTTCCCTCAAGTTAAGTGATGAAACTTTAAACTGTTCCAATTACCTTCAACCCTTAAAATATTGTCATACAAATTTAAATGTTGAATTCAAAAGTTGTTTGGAATAATTTTCACTGTACTGCATAAATTACTATATTATGTGCAAAGACATCAGTTTAGTACATAGCTCACTTCCCTTGGCAGAAATCACAGCTTCCAAGCATTACCTGTAGCCAGCAATGAGTTCCTCTATTCTTGTCTCAGAAATCATTCATTAATAATTCAAACATATTCTCAGGCCTTCTTGCACGAAGTCTACCAACAAATTTCAATTTCCAAGACCTCCTCCCTTTTAGTACTGTACAATTTATTTTCAGGTATACTTTCAGTCATTACCATGCAGAAAAAAGGAACAGCTTCTAAGCTTCATTTTCTAAAGTAAGAATTATATTAATGACCAACAAATGCCAATATTCCTAAATACACCTAATCAGTTTGACATGCTATCATTAAGCCTTTTAACAAGGATTTTAAAAGCTGTAATAATGAGTTCTGCAAAAACACAGGCAGTCACTACGGCTCACTTTCAAGAAACATTATAAAATATTTTGTACTTACAAGTTAGTCTCTCCTTCAGCTCTGGTGTTGGAGCCATATCAACTGCACTCTTCCCATGACAATTGACCAGTGTTGGGTCGGCACCATGACTTAAAAGCAACGAGCAGACTTCCACTCGATTTTTAGAAGCTGCTTCATGCAAGGGAGTGAACTGCCAGAGATCCATTGCATTGACACAAGCCCCATGCTGTAAGAGAATAAATATTTAAAAACCAAGCCACATTATTTAAAAAAAAAAATGATCACACTACATAATAATATTTGAATTACTAGTTCAATTCAGCATTCTTGGAAAATATTTATTAATGATTAACACATTATCACTTTTAGCATTGGCAATAAAAACATTTTTTCTCATTCTACAAACACAATCAACTGTATGACTAAAATTAGAGATAACATTGTTAACATTTAATATAAACGCTACAACTAAAGTGATCAGCTAAAAACAAATGCATAAAATATCAATTTCCATCCAAAAATGAACAGTCAGAATAATAAGCACAAATATTTAGTACTTTATCAATCCTTTAAGTAAGTTGAGATTAGGGTTAGGGTTATGAAAATTTAGTGCTCTTCAAAAACAATACTTGCAGATTGGATCATGTCCTGGATACATTTTGGACAATTTTAAAGTTTTTTTTTGTTTTTTTAGTTGATTATTGAGTGCTTTGCACATATAAAGCTAGAGTGTATTCTACGTATGGCTGACTTCCATTCCACCTCTGAGATATTAACTGAAAAGTCCTTCTGGGATGATTGTGTGAGATTGATTTTTTTTCCACACTGTTACCATAAATGTGTTGAAAAAAATCTTTATATTTGTGATGTTTACAAATTTAAAACATTTGTGATGTGATGTTTAGACATTTAAACTGTTTTGATAAAATGAATGGATTGATCTCCAATCTAGTGCGGTGTTCTAGAGAGTTCCCTGGAAAAGGCACACTTTTATTTAAATTAATTTTTAGTCCAGATGTCTTTTAAAATTCTGATAATGCATTAAGCAGTAATGGTAAAAATATATGTGGGTCTGATATATAAAGTACCATATCATCAGCGTATAGTGATATTTTCTGTGCAAGTCCTTCTCTGATAATCCCCTTTACCTCTGATGTATTACAAAAATGAATGACCAATAGCTCAATAGCTTTTACAAAAGCAATGGAGAAAGAGTTCTCTTGTATAGAAACACATTTTAGTTTGAAGTATTTCAAGTTCATGTTGTTTATTTGAACTGAGGCATCTGGACTGGTATAAAGTGATTTTATCCAATCAGATATATTTGAACCAAACCTGAATTTGTGCAGTGTGGTGTGCGAAAATTCCCATTTGACTCTGACAAAGGCTTTCCTGCATTCATACATGATAGGATCTCTGGTGTGTTAGCTTCAAAACCTTTGGCATCTGTTTAATCTAGTATAATCTAACAAAATCTTAGTGTCTACCTTTAATGTATCTGGTTTGGTCTTATGATATTACAGAAGGAAGCACTTTCTCCATCCTTTTAGCTAACTTTGGAAAGTATCTTAACAACATTATTCAGAAATAAAATAGGTTTGCATGATGTACATATACTACTAAGTCCTTATTTTTCTTTGGAAAAATGGCAATTAATGCTTGGCAAAAAGCTAGTGGTAAAATATTGCTGCCTGTAGCTTCTATTAATGATGCTAACAATAATGGAGCAAACTCAATTTAACTTTTTTAATGAAATCCAACTGGGCAGCCATCAGGGCCTGCTGCTTTCCCACTCTGGAGTGAGTTTATAGCATCCAGTAATTCTGACAGTGTTAAAGGTTTGTCAAGTTCTTCTGCACTAAGATTATCCATCTGTGGTATCTGTATTGTGTTGAAAAACTCAGACTATGTCTCATCCTCGTTAAACTGAGTGGAACATAAGGACTGTTTGCAGATGAAGTCAGCAAAGTTTACATCTGCTAAAACAGGAGTTAAGACACTATTTACATTATGATTGTGTAGGGCATTATGATTCCAGCTCCAAGATCAGAGGAGATTTAACAATAGTGTTGCACTTACAATATTTGAAAATATGCAATAAATCATTACTGATGAAGAAATAATCAGTTATGTGTAGCTATGATGTACTGAAAGGAAAGAAGAAAAAAGGAATAATCCCTTCAATGTGGATGTAAGAATCCCATGGATCTGATAAGCTGAGACCATTACAAACTGTGTGATTGCCACTGCGATATTAGATATTACTGTCACTGTAGCTCATGATCTATCACGATCTGGATTTTAAACGCAATTAAACTCTCTATCCATTATAATTTTATGAGTTCTCATATTGAGAACTGACGTATATACATTTTGAATAAATTTTCAATCATCAACATTAGGTGCATAAATATTTATCAAAATTATTTTAAAATTAAAGAAATTACCCATGACCATAACATAGTGTCTTTTGGGAACGGATACTATGACTGATTCTATAATGTATACTTCAACTGTATCAATGTGAATCGTGTTTTAATATTAAAGCAAGAAAAAACTGAATGTAAGTGAAAGTACAACTAATAAATGACAATTTTTTATTGTTCATAATTAACAAATGTCCAAAGCTCAACTTACCTTAAGCAACAGCTCTGTAACTTCATAATGCCCATAGGAGCAGGCATTGTGAAGAGGAACAAGGCCACTGCAAAAAAAAAAAAAAAAAACGGCAATTTTTTTTAAAACTGGATACAGCCAGACCATATAAAATATATGTGCATAAATATAAGCAACTTCCTCATGTTTATTTTTCTTACATCACCAAAAATAAACAGCAGATAAAAACAATCTTTGCAAATTCCCCCATATACAGTGCATCTGGAAAGTATTCAGAGCGCATCACTTTTTCCACATTTTGTTATGTTACAGCCTTATTCCAAAATGGATAAAATTCATTTTTTTCCTCAGAATTCTACACACAACACCCCATAATGACAACGTGAAAAAAGTTTACTTGAGATTTTTGCAAATTTATTAAAAATAAAAAAACTGAGAAAGCACATGTACATAAGTATTCACAGCCTTTGCCATGAAGCTCAAAATTGAGCTCAGGTGCATCCTGTTTCCCCTGATCATCCTTGAGATGTTTCTGCAGTTTAATTGGAGTCCACCTGTGGTAAATTCAGTTGATTGGACATGATTTGGAAAGGCACACACCTGTCTATATAAGGTCCCACAGTTGACAGTTCATGTCAGAGCACAAACCAAGCATGAAGTCAAAGGAATTGTCTGTAGACCTCCGAGACAGGATTGTCTCGAGGCACAAATCTGGGGAAGGTTACAGAAAAATTTCTGCTGCTTTGAAGGTCCCAATGAGCACAGAGGCCTCCATCATCCGTAAGTGGAAGAAGTTCGAAACCACCAGGACTCTTTCTAGAGCTGGCCGGCCATCTAAACTGAGCGATCAGGGGAGAAGGGCCTTAGTCAGAGAGGTGACCAAGAACCCGACGGTCACTCTGTCAGTGCTCCAGAGGTCCTCTGTGGAGAGAGGAGAACCTTCCAGAAGGACAACCATCTCTGCAGCAATCCACCAATCAGGCCTGTATGGTAGAGTGGCCAGACAGAAGCCACTCCTTAGTAAAAGGCACATGGCAGCCCGCCTGGAGTTTTCCAAAAGGCACCTGAAGGACTCTTAGACCATGAGAAACAAAATTCTCTGGTCTGATGAGACAAAGATTGAATTCTTTGGTGTGAATGCCAGGCGTCACATTTGGAGGAAACCAGGCACCGCTCATCACCAGGCCAATACCATCCCTATAGTGAAGCATGGTGGAGGCAGCATCATGCTGTGGGGATGTTTTTCAGCGGCAGGAACTAGGAGACTAGTCAGGATAAAGGGAAAGATGACTGCAGCAATGTACATAGACATCCTGGATGAAAACCTGCTCCAGAGCGCTCTTGACCCTTGAGCGCTCAGACTGGGGCGACGGTTCATCTTTCAGCAGGATAACGACCCTAAGCACACAGCCAAGATATCAAAAGAGTGGCTTCAGGACAACTTTGTGAGTGTCCTTGAGTGGCCCAGCCAGAGCCCAGACTTGAATCAGATTGAACATCTCTGGAGAGATCTTAAAATGGCTGTGCACCGACGCTTCCCATCCAACTTGATGGAGCTTGAGAAGTGTTGCAAAGAGGAATGGGCGAAATTGGCCAAGGATAGGTGTGCCAAGCTTGTGGCATCATATTCAAAAAGACTTGAGGCTGTAATTGCTGCCAAAGGTGCATCGACAAAGGATTAAGCAAAGACTGTGAATACTTATGTATATGTGATTTCTCAGTTTTTTTATTTTTAATAAATTTGCAAAAACCTCAAGTAAACTTTTTTCACGTTGTCATTATGGGGTGTTGTGTGTAGAATTCTGAGGAAAAAAATGAATTTTATCCATTTTGGAATAAGGCTGTAACATAACAAAATGTGGAAAAAGTGATGTGCTGTGAATACTTTCCGGATGCACTGTACAACATGTGAAATGAATTAACCAGTACGTATATTAAAATGGTTTAGAGGAAAATAAGCAAATAATGGTATACATATTAGAGTTTTATTATACGGATACAGGCTATGTATCCCTAATTCGAAATTTCAAAATTCAAAATGTTGGACATGACCCTACAAATGGAAATTTCAACACCAGGGGGTCTCTTTTATAAAACTTTGTTTAGATTTGTGTGTGAAATAATACATATGGCAAAAAGTGAAGGTGAATAACAGATATGTAGATCCAAAATGGATTTATTCTTTCAGGGCGCCATGAAGCAACAACACATGATCAGAAATATTTGTGTATGTTGGCTTTGGTGTTTTGTTTCCCATGATGCATCGAGTGCCACTAAGCACATAGTTAATGAAATTTGTCCCGCATAAAGCGACACAATAACAACTGTGCAGAAGTTCAAAAATGCTGAGCGACACCATTAAAACTGCAGTTTAATTGTGTTAATAGATTTGTATCTGCTTACAGTGAACACCAGCAGCATCATTCACACTAGTTGCCCTTACTGTAGTATTAGTTCAGTAAATTGCTCCAAATATATTAGGAATACCATAAACTGCTTTAAGTGGCCTTTTTATATTGGCAAAAAAATGTTATGTTTTACGTATGCACACCCACACCACGCAAAAACAGAACGTAGTGCCACATCTGTCATTTAATGACTTTCAGCACAGTGGGCATAAGAGAGTTAAGATTGGCCGAGATATTCCTAACCTGTTGGCCAGTTCTCTGAGAGGTGACAACAGGTAGCTGATGTAAACTGATGAAAACCAAAAAAGTTCTTTAGTACAAACACACAATGTCCCTCTTAAAATACATTCTACTGTATACATCATATACATCACTTTTAAGGTTTACTATGTTTTTACGTCAATGTACATTATAATAATGGCCCGGTGATATTATTTATTATACGTGTGAGTCGTTATTTAGCTGATTTGGCTGCATTTCCCTATTTGATCAAGGGTGTCCCCAAGACATCTCACTATGCATATGCAAACATTCCAAAATCTGAAAATCAAACATTTGGTATTAGGGATACTCAACCTGCACTAAATAATCACTATGACAGATGAAAATGTACCTACAATGACCTGGACAGAAGTGTATCAAGGCATTTCCACGGTCTTATGAAACATGTCTCATGTGGTCACAAGTCTTAACCTCTAAAAACAGTTTTTAAAAGTGATAAAATAAAAAGCATCTAAAAAATATACCCTTTATCTTTAGCATGCACATCAGCACCATGCTGTAGAAGGAGCTGAACGATTCTCACTCTGTTATATCCAGCAGCTAGATGCAGAGGTGTAGACTGAAAGAGAAAACAGGTAGCATTACAAAGTAGCAAAAAAACAGTAATATCTTTTGATTCCCTCACTAAAAAACAGCCATGAAAAACATAAGAGTGATGAGCAAAATATAAAAAACACTTATCTTTTTGGTCTTGAAACAGTCTGAAACTGCACATAAAAATATATTTTGCAGAGGACCATGGTCTCCTCATTCATTGTGTCAATACCCCTAAAAGCCTTTAATTTTTATTTATTTTTTTTTTTTTTGAGTATACAGATCAATTTTGAGTGTATAGATAGCATGAAAAGGGCAAACTCTTCTAAAAACTTTAAACTACAACAAAATCTTCCAGCAAACCAAAAATATTTATTTCAGAGACAAACACAAACGAAACAAAACCACAAAAACAAAATATGCATATGCTGATAGATATATAAAAAAAACATGCTGTGATCTGAGTGTTAAAGTATAACATTTAATTTGAATATTTTGTAAAAAGTGCTGTAGACATTTAAGATGAACACCTAAAGGACTGAGCGTAACTGTATAGCAAACAAGACCATGTTAAGTCATTGTTCTGAATGGTACTGATATTAATAAAATATAAAGGCATGCAAATAAAGTATAAAAGGCACAAACTATTTTCAACAATTAACTTAACAAAATACTAGAATGGCTTCAATAATTTCTTTATTGAACTGGCTTGAACAAATAATCCACCATCCAATCTGCACAGCTTTAGGTACAGAATGTACTTCCTTGGCCCTACTCCTGGCTTTACTGTTGTGGTAGACATTACACTCACTACACTGTTTCCATTTACTACTTTCCACTCCTCATATACTGTATTTCCCATGTGGATCTGAAAAGAAAAGAACACTTGAAGGCACAGATCAAATTTTATATTTGGTTATTCCTTGCAAATGTGCTCTAACACTTCAAAATTCTGTTATGTTTTATATTCAATTGCATTAATTTACTAGATCTTATTTTACTATAAATTAATCTAGCCTTTAATTTATACTTAGACATAAGTTAAGAAGCCAAAAACTGATATTCTAAAATATTAAGACATGTTCAGAAATGCTCACAATTATGATGTGATATTTGCATTTCGCCCCTTTTATTTTGGGTAAGCCAAAGAAAGAAAGAAAAAACAATAATTCTGGCTTAACCTGTTTTCTATATCCAAAAGAAGAATGCATTTTTATGTTTATGAATGAATAAAAATTAATAAGTTAAAAGAAAAAAGGAAATACGATAGGGCACCCCAAGCTTTCAAGTAAATATAAATAAGTGACAATTTATTACATGGACTTCTCACAATAATTCACTGGTAAGGATTTATTTGGGTTTGTTTACGCAGCCCTGATGCAATGTGTCTATCCTCCTGAACAGTTTACTTAGAACTTATTTTAAACAAGATCACAAGGAATTACTTGAATATGCCACACCGATGTTAAACTGAATCAGCTGTAGTGTGAATTAATATTACAAGAAACATTGGGGTAAATAATTTATAACCCAAAAGGCATGCAGCTTTGTGTTTAAGGATTCCAATGTTTTCTCTGATTTTATTACACTGCTTTAAATAGTGAAAACACAAAGTAAACACTGTTTACACTACCCAAATATTTTGCTATTTTTCAAGTATTAGAGGAAGCTGTTAGTATGAAATTCAATACTCAATTACCATATTAGGCAGTGAAGAGGGGGAAAACAAACATTATTACTCTCAAATACCAGTATGCAACCTAGAAAACTAATAAACCCAAACTGATTACCTTTTAACGTGACTGAACCTATTTTACTTCATCATGGATGTATAATTACTTTTAAAATGATTTACTCTTGTAAAAAAAAATGTATGTATAATTTTATTTTGCTGATAGTGTTAATGTGTTGTAATTTTTTCACAAAATGCAGAACAGCCCAAGAGCATGCATATTTGTTTTAATACAAACAAACTGTATAAAAGTGGCCAAGCTGTGTAGCAGGAGTGAGGGGAAAGGAAGGGGGGGATACAGCCAGCTGCTTCACCCCTTAAATCACCTTATTTTTTTGTATTTAATTACATTACAAATCACCTTTCTCAACACTACTCCCCAAAACAAGCAGCTGGTCCACTGGTACACGGGGTACAGCAAGGAGACTGAATCCATCATGTGACTTAAAGGAATCTTAGCAGGCTCACATATGAATTAAATAATTAAAGAAGTGCAGCAGTCCAAGAGCTTACTTTTTTAAAATCACGACTTACCAGCATTTTTTGTGATGTTGACTGATAGACATTGTTGCCAGAATCAAAAAAAATGATAGCATTAAGTTATTAACTCAAAAAGATTGAAGAGTCTCAACCTATCTAGAGCTTTTTCTGATAGCATACGTAGGCCAGAAAATAATCTAACATGTTTTTACTTTACACAGTACTGCATACCTATATGATTTATAATTATTCATCATTATACAAGCTACAAAATAAAGAACTAAAAGTATTCAAGAAATCAGGAGGTGATTGCAGAGAAATATCCTGAAACTGAAACTGCAAAATAAATTAAGTGAAGCTTTCAGAACATGCATTGTGCGAAGTAAATTAGCGGGCTCCTGCGAACTAAACAATATGCAGACAACCTAGACAAATATGCCCATGATGATATATCAAGGTTGTGGTGCACACCAGTTGCAAGTACATGTAAAGATAGATTAAAATTAAACCTATCCCAGCACCCCTGATCTTTGAACACTTCTGTTCTTTGTCTATTTGAAATTGAGCCTTCAGCTTAAATAAATAACAAAACTAAAATAAATTTGTTGAACAGCTAAAGGAAAAGGTATAAACCATACAATCTTTATACACATAAGCCTCTTAGTAAACTCCAAGAATTTTACAAAATGACTCTAACAACTGTAGGAATTTATAGGCTATGTTTTCCACAAGAAGCAAGTAAGGAAATGACTAAAATATTTGTAAACACCTTGATCCATCTACAAATTATGAGTGTAATGGAAACGTCTACTAGATTCTTTAAAAAGTAGTCTTTAGAAAATTAAGACTTTACTTGGTTTAAAATAATAAAAAAAAAACTCAGATAATGAAATAGCACCCAAGAGTAACTCATGAGTTGAAAGGGTTGGTTGAACTCTTGATGTGCAAAATATTCAGTTTAAAGGACATATTTTGCTTTTTATTTTAAGCACACACACGTACTTAAAAATATTTTGGCATGTCATTTAAATTTTAGTTAAAAGCAACATGCCACAAACTATGCTAGAATACATTAGGCTTCCTCCATGACATCACATGTCACAGTACAGTATGCTCTAAAACAAATGTGCAAGACTTTGGAAAAAAATGCTGTAATTAAATCATTTGTCATGAACAGGTTAACAATTAGTTAAAATTAAATATTACCAAATTATAATGGCAAATACATGCACATTCCAATTGAAATTAATTTATTTGTGCAAAGCCAATCAAGTAAAGCCTTGTCTTATGAACTATAATAAACTACAACAAAAACCACTGCATCTTGAAGTCCATCATACAGAAATATAGACTAATATTAAGACAATTTTACTCATTTTGACCTATAAAAAGGCTAATTGAAAGAAGGTGAATACCTTAAAATATCTTTGAAATTCTAGCAAATGAAAACAAAAGTGTATAAATTAATCTATTAGCAGTTTAAAGGGCTCCAACTTTTTAAATATATTATTATACTACAGCACTAAATCCAAATGTATTATATTTTTAATTCACATAAAATGAACCATACTCTTTCAGGACTGAAAAATTGTATCTTGTTTGTTAATAGGAGACTAGAGATATACTGGTGATGATCATCAAAAGAAAAGTGAAATACAGCTCAGAACATACAAATGCATGCAACAACAGCCCTCTAAATTTCAATTGAAGCCATAACCAACCCATATCTGGCAATGCTGTGTGTGAGAGAACAAGACAATAGCAGCAGAGTGAAGGTGACTTTCAAACAAAGATGCATTTAAATTTTTAAATCTATATTTATCTACCTGTTATTGTATTTAGCTTTATTAACACACTTTTTTTTTTTTTTTAAAAGACTGCTAGATTTTCACAGTAACCATGACAACAATACAATTATCTGCTGCCAGTTGTCATGGAAACAGGATACTACAATAAAAATTACTTCAATCCTGTGGTTCAAAAGTACCTATGATAAAAACTGAGGAACAGCTTTCATGCAAGGAGTAAAGATTTACGGAATATTTATTATTCACATGTACGTAGTAAATATTTTTATTATTCAGAGTATATGTACATAGAACACTAACTAAGGAGTTGCTAGGGTAAAACCCAACTTGCTCTTAATCAGTTTATAGATAATAATAAACAATACTGAGCCAAGTACTGGTAACAATAAAAATTACTAAAATATTTAAAATAAAAATGAGCTGCACAACTGGATGAAAAATATTAATGAAAAATAATATTAACCCCAACATGTCTAAAACATTAACAGGAAAATGTCTACATCATGATTTTTCTGACATTTTTTAAGGCAGCACATTATCCAGACACATTTTTAAGGATGTATGTTATCCAGACATTTTTGCAGTGGATTATAAAAAATATGTTGATCAACTAACAAAAAAAAAACATATTTCCTTGCACTGTTAAACCATTCTTTGAAATCACAATCAATTTTTAGTGAAGGTAACACTGCTGCCACAAAAGTTCAATATTATCTATTTGCTTTTTTCATAACTAACGTTTTCAAATTAGAAGTTAAGAATAAAATCATCATCAATTTCTGTGCCATACTGAATCTTGAAAGATCTTTGTCTATTATTACATTTTGATCAAATATGAAATTAATCAAGCACAGACCCAACACACCCTAATAAAGTGTTTTAAAATCCAAAATATGCTTAAATCTAATCCAGCACTTAAAACAAAATAGAAACTTGAAATGTAGGGAGTAATTCCCATTGCTTCATAATGCCAGAATACAAGTACATCTACCCTATAACTTCACTAAGCATGGGCAATTAGCTTAAAATATCAAAAATTAATAAGAGCGGGAAATCTCTAGTCCCAGGAAAGGATGCTGGTAGAAAGAGGTAAAGTCATTTAAAGTTTATTTTTAACCTGTAATCACAGATAATATGGTTTATCAAGACAAAAGAATGTGACGGGTCTGTAAGACAATAAATCAAATGTCCACTGGTATCTATGTGATTATGTTTACTAGAAAAGCTGGTACTATCCTAATACAGATTTGCACAACTACCTTTATCTCTAAATATATGAAAATTCCACTCCTAAAATGCTTTGAGGAAAATGTACTTCAGATGAAATGTTAATGGGTTACACTAATACATATATATTAGGAAAGTTAACAAAATGGTTGAGGACAGTTGGTATCAAACCAAGTAGCTATTCTGAGGTCCAACTGCGCTTCTCATGAAGTTGTCTGCTCAACCAATGAAAGCCTCATGTAGTACATAATACTCTAAAGATACAAATACTTGGAGCATAACATGTTAGTGAGTGCAAGACTTGTAGACAAGAGTGTATCAAGAACAGGAAGCAAAAACTCGGTGAGGATTTAAATACTTTTAACAGTGACAACCTTATCAAACTCTCCAAAAAAAGAGCCACACAAAAATGGTCCTTTAGATAGAAACAGATGGTTCATTAAAGGCGTCACTGGAGGTTGACATTACTTATGCTGCAGTGACTCAACTCAATCTAACAATGGTACTGAAAGAGGCATATTAGAATGACAGTTTATTATTTATTTTATGGCTGTGGTGTGACAGAAGATATTTCATCAGTTCCTTACTTGTAAACAAAAACCATGAAGATGTAGTTATATTAGGCTAAGAGTAGAAATACCCAGCAATTAAAAACATAATCCCAGATGCGACTTACTCATATTTATTACTGTGTTTTCTTGAGAGGGGTACAGTAATGCAGTCTTTAATGCTGCCATTTTACAGATCTCATGTCCTGAGTTCAGGTTTCACACCCAGACGTTGTCTGTGTCAAGTTTGTATGTTCTCCTGTGTCTGTGGATTTTTCTCTGGATATCCTTCCACACTGTCAAAGATGTGCAGGTTAGGCTAACTACAGATTCCAAAAATATCATTGTGAGAATGACACTGTGGATGTGTGAGACCTGTCCAGGACTGTTTTCTTCCTGGCACAGTGTTGCCAGGAAAGGTTCTGACCCCTTAAAACTCCGAATTGGTTTTAATTGGGTTTTTTTCTTTTAATAAAAGTTGCTGTGTTTAAAACTTAGATGTTAGAACAGACTGGCATTTGTTGCTAGTCATAAAAAGTAAAACTAGATGATAAAGAAATTGAGTTAATGTATGGTACTACTACATGCAGCAACCTGAAAAACAAGTGTGTTAAAGGTTTAGTGTGAAGGGTTAACAAAACAAAAGAACAGCCATTTAAAAAATAGCTTATTTCATTGAATGTAAAACACATATTATAATCCATGCCCTGCTACAATGTTACAGTAAAACAAAAATATCTTGAAAATTCCCACTCTTTCAGAAGAAAAAAAGAAAACCAGAACATCTGTATAAATTTACCTGCATCCATGTATAGCCTGTATGTGCAAATTATTGTGCTAACTTTAACTGCAGTGCTGTTCACCACAAAAATTATTCAAACATCACCATTGCCTCATGCAAACATCTTTTAGTGATAAAATAAATGGGATTCTCCATCTCACTGATATTTATTGAACAATCTATTCCCAGAACTCTACTCCTACTCACTCCTCAACTGTTACAATATTACAAGCCAAAGGTTTACCTGTCAAAACATGCTACCACATGCATCCACTGAACTCAGAATAAGTCTGCAACCAGCCAACTAAAATGACAACCTGCCTCAAAAGGAGACACTGTAATGTTTCAAACTGATCTAGACATATGATGTTCTGTATTATAAAACTTTTTTGATATGTTGGCAGATCTTTGTTTGGGTTTCTCTACTTCCCCTCCACTGAAGAGGAAGTAAGCAAGTCAAAAAGACAAGCAGTGCTTTGTATAATGAAAAAGCTGGATTGACAAGTTAGTGAAAACAAAGCTGCCATATAAATATTGCTACAAAGCAGAGAAACCACACTTTTATATACAGCTGAAACTAACATTTTTTTATATAGCCTCTCCAAAACATTGTCTCAAAGACTGTCATGCAACATTTAGAAAGGGTACAGTTCATAATTTCACTCACTATACCAATAATTACTAAAAAAAAAAATTTGGGAAAGGCAAACTGCCTTCGATATTATTTTAATTCAGAAACATTTGTTGCATTAAGGTTTTATAAATGCTGTTCGGAAAATTAGTATTGTAAATGCTATAATAAAAAGATTTTCTCATTTTTACGTGTATTTGCATATAATGCACTTGTTGCCATCTCTGTCAGCAGGGTTGAGGTCAGTTCAGGAATGAAGTCAACATTACAAATTCAAACAAGGAAAATTAACTGGAATTGGAATTCAGCAACAACTACAGGAAACTCAAATGGAATTGAATTTGAGTGGAATTCAATTCAGTGAAATTCTGCCGAAACCCATTTATTGCCGTTTCAGAGCATTTATTTGGGATTAAATGTAGCGACATACATGCAAACTTTATTCATGGTGCCTTACAAATGCTAAATAATGTATGAAAAATAGTACAGTATGTATTTCATTCACATATATTCACTTTTTATTGCATCAAATAACCATCTTTTCCTGAAATTTGGTATCACTAAGATTGCATCTCTCAGGCCTAAATATCTTGTCAGCAATATTGAAAACAAGTGCCACAAGAGCAGATGAGGCAGCAATAACTAGATACTGACACGCAATTTGAGCAATCCAAAGTCAATCAAAATCTTTCCAAACAAACTCATCGAAAATCTCCAATCTCACACTTTCAGCATGGGCCCTAACTGGCTTTCATTTATACTTATAGGTCATGTAGAGAAAAGCCAAGCAAAATGACACCTTTTATTGGCTAACTAAAAAGATTACAATATGCAAGCTTTCGAAGCAACTCAGGCCCCTTCTTCAGGCAAGAAGGGGCCTGAGTTGCCTCGAAAGCTTGCATATTGTAATCTTTTTAGTTAGCCAATAAAAGGTGTCATTTTGCTTGGCTTTTCTCTACATTCATAATGGCTAACATGGTACAACATCCTAGTACTACTTAAATGTCATGAAACTTGCATGAAATTCTGGGAAACATTGTTTTAATCTAATTTAAGAAAATGTTAGGGGCATGAATATGCAGTGACACATTTAAATGAGAATTTCATATTTCAGTTCTTATTTATAACATTGATTTGTGAAATTAACATGCATAATGTATTAAACATTACTCCTGTATTTCTTATATATGATTATGATTTATGTGATTCATAATATTTAATGTAGTGTAGACTATTTAGCAACTCAAGTCAAATTTTATAAAGTGGAATTTATTGGAATTTATTTGAATTCAATTCTGTTTCCTGGCATTCCAGTTCAATTCAATTCGTAAATGGCCCCAACCCTGTTTTTTAATATATTTTTAGCAACCCTAATGTCATACAGCCTACAGCACATTACAAAAACCTCAAGGGAAGGTGATTTGACAGAAATTGTATTAGTGGCAGAGTAACATTCATTCGTGTTAATTTCTCTCTCACTTCAGAAAATCCTAACCATGCTGAAACCTTACACGTGTGAAGTACTGTAAATGTGTGTTTGTCTATTTTAGAACTGAACTTTCAACCTTTCTTATCCACTGATCCGATTTCACCAAATCATTGAAAGAGCATTTTTTCAAATTTTGTATATAAATTATGAAAAATTGGTAGAATGAAAAAAAAATATTTTGAGTAAATTGACCTTGAACCATCAAACATTTGATTAAACTTCCAACACACTAACCACTTGACCAATGCTGCTTAACTGTCATACTGAAGTAATTTGACAAAACTTCAATATTGATTAATTAAAATGATATATATATTTTTTTTATTTGTTACATTGGTCTTGAACCGTTTAATTGAACATCCAACACGCTAACCACTTGATCAACATCACTGATTTTTTATATATCTGTGTTGGCTAAAATATACAGGGTCAGTCAAAATTATGTTAACATTTGAATGTCGGAAACAATTTATTCACAAAACATACTTCATATGTGCAAGATGATTTACAGGAATGTCTCAGCCTGTTCGCTATCATGTTCATCACATGTACCATATGTGGCACATAAATACACAAAAACTGTATATAAGCATATACATAGCAGTACAATTAGTGTTAACATAATTTTGACTAACTCTGTATATGTGATATTTGCTAAAAGTATAAGGAAATGAGAAATTTAAATTTGGCGTAATTAACGTACAGATCCCAGTTCAAAACTTATAAAATATTGCATTGTCACCAGAGATTAGCGTGCATGCAAAGTTTGAAGGAAATCAGTTTGGTAAAAGTGGGTAAAAATTGATTACAAAATTTGAACCCAGAGAAACAGACAGGGCAAGTTGAATAAAATCATGTAATAATAAAAAGAGAAACATCAAAAGCAAAGCTGACACAATCAATATGAAAAAAAGGTTTGGATACAAGAACTCAACTAAAGGTTAATTAAAACAAACCCAGAAGCCCAAAATCATTTTCTTAATCAGAGCAAAATATCCATTAACCACAGAAGCTGGCAAATATCACATAAATACAAAATAGTGTGCCAAAATAAAGAAGCATTAATAACAACAATTACTGAGTTACTGGGCCGTCTCCCCAGCTGTACCATCAGATGGCCCCACCCTCTAGTTTCAACATATAAAGGGCAATGAGCCATTACAAATATATAAACAGAAGACAATATAAGGTAATTACTAAATAAAACATAAAATAATATTTAAAAAGACAACATAAAAATAAAATATAAACAAGCAACTCTTACATCTGGGATCAGCCTCTCTCTATAAAATAACACTCTCCTTTCAGAATTTATAATAAGAAAAAAATGTTTCCGTAAATAAGACAAATGGTTATACCTGGAATTTGAAATTTAAGCAAAGCACCAAAGATAAATTAGAAAGATGCAGAAAAATGCATATATCTGATTAACAGGTCAAAGTGATTTACAGTTCACATCTAATAAATCTGAAATACAACTTCAACAATTTAATTTTTAGTAAGTAAACATTGCGACCAAGTCAGTATTTTTCCATATTTATTTTATTTAAATTAGTTTTATTTAATAGCTTTTACTAAAGTATATTTCCTCTCTTTTTGTTGTTTCTGAAATCTAAGTTTGTTGGAAAACAAGTGCACTCATTACAGTGTACAAAGAGCGATCCACTGGAGTGTGGGGCAAATTGAGCTACACTGTAATACATTGTACATCTCAGTTAAACCCCAATTAGAATCTAGGCAAAACTGATTAGCTTTTTAATTCCTCAAAAACCATCATGCAAAAAATTCTGCATCATATTTTCAAAAAGAACATGAAAATGATGATTTGGTTAAGATGTGAACAAGATAAACAATAATTAAAGTGTGTAATAATTAAATGGAGCAAATTTTAAGGAGTCTGCAACTGACTAATTTATAAAAAGGAGAAAATTATATTATTGTTAAATCTAAATGATGCAGCGGACTGCTGATCAATTAACAGAGTTTAGTTTTATTACTGAAAGCACTTATAGATTGACCAAAGTTTACAAGTGTAACAAAATTAACAACCATGCTAGAAGAAGGGAAAAAAAGCATTTAGGCTGATGGATCGATAAAATATTCTAGTACATTAGAAACCTGTTTTTCAAATCTTTTATTTAAAATCATTTTAAATGATGTCATACTACTGTGTGCATTCTCCAGTTCTATCACATTATTTTGTAAACAATTAAAAAAGAAACACACAAAGTATATACTTCTAGGGAATAAACTGATTTATTTCTCTTCAATCTAAAGCTGAAATGGTTTTAGCTTGATGTAAATCTACTGTAACATGATTTTGGATAGGCAGTCATTTTAACCTTATTTTGTTAAATTACTCTATAGTACTACTATAAAAATCTTTTTTATAGATTAAGTGTATAAGGTAAAAATGTCTTAAAGCAATATTAATTTGAATACATAGAGCAAGAAACTTTTGAATTTTGCAATGATAGAATTCATCATGCTAACAAAGTATAATTTGAAGAGAAATAATTATGAAAACTACATTTTCTTTAACCTTGAAACAAGATAGTAAGGCCAGGGGCATTATGAATTATAGCAGAGAAGTCAACGATGAACCACTGTTTCATTAACTTATGCTAGAGTATAAACAAAGCAATCTTACCAATGATTGAATTAACTATAATTTGGCATGGGAAACTTAACTGTCTTGCTGTACTATAATGCCTGATAGAAAGACACAATGTGACATGCTAATCACTTAAATAAAGAGGGCAATATTTAAACTACACATTAAATCTATTTACATCATGAAGGAGCAAGGCTCGAAGAAGAAAAAAAAAAAAAAATCACACACTTGGGAGCCACTCTGAGGAGTGGAATTACTTTTTGTCAGTCACCAAAATACATAATCAAAATAGGAAATATCAACAGAAAAAATGCTCATGTATCCTCTGTTCTATTACTGTAGGTCTTACCTCCTCTTTAACTGTCTGATTAATTTCCTTCATTGTGCATGACCTCTGACGGTTATGGTTTTACTGTTACACCTGTAGAAAGGTATGTGCCATACACCACTGCATTTTGTCTATAACTGAAAACATATATACTACATTGTCTTATTGTAGCTACAGAATTGCTCCTCTTTGCCTTTTTCAGTATGTGTCCTTTCATTAACTCTTCAATTCTTTGCCACACACTGCATCATTTTTTAATTATAATTCTACATAAGAAATTATATAAGCCACACTCAACTTCCTTTTCAAGTCTAACTCTTTCTCTGTATTGCTTTGACATGAAACATGGACCAAGCTAAAAGTGTTTTGAAGAACACTTAACAATCATGTAGGTGCTTGGAGTTCTGCATCTTTGATTAGCATTATGTTTTCTCACTCTCTCTTTCTTAAAATGACAAAGACCACTTATAAACTCTTTCATCTTCTGCAGTATCTTCATCTATGTTACAGTGAAAGTAATAGTACAGTGTTTATTCTTCTGTAATGTATCTTAGCCAGGAGAACTCCCACAGCCATGATGATTTGAACTTTCAAGCGACTATTTATAATGGTGCATCTTTATCCTCAACTGGTAATTCATTCATTGTATCAGTCCATTAAAATTGACAATAGTACCATATAGGCACACTAAAAATGAACCAATAAAGTCAGATAATTTATGCCTTGCTGTCATAGTGAATATATACACTGGATCAGATGAAGTCAGCCTACAGTGATGGGTTACAGGTAATGGAAGCGAGGCTGATGGAAAGAAGTACTGTATATATCTCCCAGTCGTCAAAGTAACCAATGGTGTTATTTTATAAAAAAACAATATTGGTTTTATATTTGTCACCGTTTTATTTGCAGGTGTCTAATGAGAACAGACATCTTCATCAAAAATGAAGGGCATGGGAGCATACAGAGTGAAAGAGTGATGATCATTCATTAGAACAATTGTGACAACAGATCTTTCAGCCTGACAAGCTTATCCATTCTATTCGCCTAGATTCTCCAAAGTAAAATTTAGATCTGAAGCTCCTGAAATCCTACTCCCCATTACATGGTAATTTTTTGTGTATGTCTGTGGTTGTTTTAATTAAGAAAAACTTGCTAACATTTGTATGAAATGTTCCATTAGCAAGTTTTCGACCATGTCCCTGTGTTCTTCTTGGAGAATTTAAGGCAACTAATTCCAATCATAATTTTAAACATTTCAATAATCTCAGTTATCTTAAAATGAAGATTCAACTATTTCAATTTCTCCTAGTCAAATCTAGTCACTCTCTTTTGGACTTTCTCTAGTGTTGCTATAGGTAAATAGATAAAATAGATAGTAATGCACAAATCATTGTGCCCAGATATCCTCCTCTATAACTCAGACCCAAGAAAGACATTTCTCTTGTACACTGAATGTAACAGACCCTGATTGATACAACATGCACAATAAACATAGTAGCAGGCTACCTGGTTATGGGTGGGGTTGGGTAATATGAGGAGTGAGTTTCCTTAAATTGCTAAATGAAATGAGGGAGCTTCTTTGTTACTCGAATGTCTACAGTTCGTGACGGGTGAGGAGTGTTTAGCAACAACATTACAGAGTGAATTCCCAGATTAAGACAATAATAATAGTAAATCGAAAGCATTACAGATTTGAAAACCAGTCCAGCACCTTTGATGTTAGGGAGCACATAGGGCCATGCTGTAGCAGCATAGTATAAAATGGTATTTTTTTTCTATGACAGATGCTACCCCAAAACATTTTGCAGGTGTTGCACAATAGGTTTTGCATTTTTTTTACCGTATTATATTTGTAATTATTATATAGCATGCAGTGCTGTTGAGCAGAGTGTGTTTAAAAAGAATGAAACAAATTACTTGCTTATATTCCTACAAATAGAGCAATGGAAGGAGGCACAATTCCCATCACTGCCAGTATGTAGTTGGTGCTTATGGTGGTTTTGCACCAGTTACTGTGGTTTCCTTCCAGTCATGAAGATGTGCTTTTTATAAGGATTGGTGACTATAAATTGGCCCAGTTGACAGCCAAACCACACTTCACTTGCACTTCAGAACAGGTGATCCACCTGAAGCTAAGCTTGTTCAGACCTAGCCAGTTCTTGGAATTGAGACCATCTAGGAAAAGCATGGGTTGCTTCTAGAAGAGGTGCTGGTGAGGCCAGAAGTTGACGCTTAACCTGTGATCTGAATGTGGACCCCAATGCTCCTGTGCAATGATGGGGGCACTAAGCTGTAAAAATAACACCATCCTTTAGATAAGATGTAAAATTGAAGTTCTGACCTTCTGTAGTCATTAAAGATTCCTGGTCATCCTTCGTAAACAGTAGGATGTATCTTGATGTCCACGCTGAATCTCACCATTGCCTGGTCATTCTGTCCCGCTAATATATAAATAAATATATAATAAATCCCCCAGTCTCTAATTGGCTAACTATCTCTCACCACGTCACCACCTAACAGCTAATTTGTGCTGAGTGTATTAGCGCAATGTGTCGCATCATCCAGATGGGTGCTACACATTAGTAGTGGTTGAAGTGGCTCCTCGCTCACTATGAAAAGCATATGAGTAGCAAGATAAATGCTATATAAATGTAAAGTATTAATAATTACATCCACATTTTTTTTAAGTATCTTGACGGCCATTCAAAATATTCTTAGAACATGAAAAAAATTTTATTTTCACCTTCAAATCGGAACACAAAGATTTTTGTCTACATCACATCACACAATTGTGAATTGAATTTTTCAACTTAAAATCATGTTTAAAGTGTGTACATTATATAATTATTTACAGTGTTGAAATTGTTTGGTGGATTTAGGCCCAGTTTTACTTATATCTATTTTCAGGAGTGGTATAGCCTTAACACTACTATTAATATGCATTCAGCATCTTTTATCAAATACATACAATAAAAAAAGAGATTATTAAAATAATCATTATGTATAATTGGGTTTATCAAACATTCATTCGTAACCATTTGCTAAATGGCAAATGTTTTTTAATATTACTTAACTGCTGCTTGGTACTGAGTAGTCAAACATCAACTAATTTATATTTCTGACAGATCTAATGCATTCATAATATGACCTGATAGCATGTCGACTTTCTTCCATCATAATAATCTCAATCACACCTAAATATCAGGACTCTGCAATGGCCATCTTAAGTTATTATCTTCATAAATACTTGCAAAAGAATTTGTAAGTTAGTAGAGATTTAAGATTTTTCCTAAGGATTGTTCTGATTGTATCAGTACTATATATAAAGACAAACTTTTATACAGCTATATTCCTATATGTAGCACTGCAAAGCAATCACCACTACTTGTAACATTTATCCCAACACATATTCCTTTATTTTTTAGCCTTTCATTTGTTTTTCTTCAAAAATATACATACTGAACAAATTATCGGATGCTTTCCTTTAAACTGCTTTCTTGTACACAAATCATTAAAGAAAAAAACTACTTCATAAAACTTATATAAAAAACACAGGGAATTTATGAAAAAGCTAAATGCAATCAAAATATTAAAACAGCAAACATAAACCTTCTACATGCCTGCAAAGACATTCTTTGGAAGTGGTAGATCCTTGGTATAAGTGTCAGTAGCAGTGTCTAATTTTCTTTTGTTATACCGTATTTACGCATGTAGAACGCACTCATTTTTTCCCGAAAATGAGCATTAGAAAATCAGGTGCGCGTCATACACGAGGAAACTGCTTGGGCTTGCTTACTCGCGTGCTCTCTCTCACTCGCTTGCACACTTACGCTCTCTCTCTCTAAACGCTTCCTATACAACCACAACGTGCGTTATACACGGGGAAAAATGATTTTCGCGATTTTCTTTGTAAAAATTAGGGCGCGCGTCTTGCACGACGGCGCATGGTACACGAGTAAATACGATAATTATATTAAGGTATTTTAAAAAGCATACAAATTTATATAACCAAAATGGCATTTCTGCACAACACAGTAATGCTACATGGGTGAGGATCTATTACTAGACCCATATTTTAACTTGTGTGAAACATTTAAATCTAGGTAAAAATGATGTAATGGTCCATGAGATTAGAATTTATTTATTCGACTCTACTGCAAACTGCAAGGATGAAAAGATCAATGTATATTCCTGCCACTTTGGGTATAGTTTCTTTTCCCAGCCACACAGTGTTTCTGCTTTTTTTTTTATAATTTCAACTTTATTCAAAGGAAAGCAGGTGGCAAGTTAATGTTGCCATTTTATGTTCGACTTCTCTAATTTCTTGTAGAAATCCTTTGCAGCACAGTAGGTATTTGATTTCTCTTTCAAAAAGAGGTTTATGGTTAACTATGGCTGGACATCATCTGTAAATCTGAAGAAAAAAAAAAAACATGCCTAGAACAACTCTTTTATAGGTATGGTGAAAGATGGGTAATGGCAGACTCTCATTTTATGTGAAAGCAAAGCCTGAATGAAGAGACTCATATTCCAAATGATACTGGAGGGAAATGCTAAAGATAAGTTGATTAGTGTAATACTATTAAACCTTAACTTATTTTTATTATTATTTACTGCATATGGCTAGATTTCAGGTAATGAACGCATCTTGCATTTAATAGTTTACGTCTAGAAACTGCTTCTGTTTCAGACCAGGAATATCTATGCTGTACACACATAAAAATGGGGACCCTAACCACACTTAACAGAAACAATTCCTGATAATATAATCCTATTATAATTATATTTTACACTAAGATTAGAAAGTTTTATTAGCATACACATCATTACATGGGTATAAAGATACTAGCAAAATACCCGCGCTTTGCAGCGGCAAAGTACTGCATTAAAATTTTTATTAAGAAGAAAATTTAACCTTTATAAACTGAGGGAAAATATGCCAATAATTATTTGATAAGGATCTCTTTGTATACCACGTTGTCAGTTCGGCCCTCCGGTTGTAACATGACCAAGCTGTGCGCTGAGCTTACTCTTGAGCATGCAACTTACAGTTGGCCATGT
>JANRMT010062822.1:40084892-40096326 GCA_026402145.1 Polypterus bichir lapradei
ATGGCATCATGATCTCCTTGACATACCAGGACATTTTAAATCAAAATCTGGAGGCCTCTGCCAGAAAGCTGAAGATGGGTCATCATTGGGTTTTCTAGCACGATAATGACCCTAAACACATGGCAAATATACACAAAAATGGCTCAGCAGACATAAAATCAAGCTCCTTCCATGGCTCTCTCAGTCCCCAGACCTCAACCCCATTGAAAACCTGTGGGGTGAGCTGAAGAGGAGAGGACCCAGGACTCTGGACGATCTTGTGCAAAGAGGAATGGTCAAAACTCCATGTCCGTGTATTCGCCAACCTTGTGAAATGTTACAGGAGAAGATTAAGTTCTGTCTTGGGGATTGTATGAAATATTAACAGTAGGGGTGCCAATAATTGTGGCACACATGATTTCATTTAAAAAACGTATTTCTTAATGTGGGATTTGGGGGTTGGATTGTTCTCTTTTTTGTGTTGTGAGCCTATATTTTTTGGGAAAAAAAAAGAATTTATTAGAATCCTAAGAACATATCTTAACCAGGGGTGCCAATAATTGTGGAGGGCGCTGTGTGTGTATATATATATATATATATATATATATATATATATATATAAATATATATACTCTATATATAAATATATACATTCACACATATTATATATATAAAAATATATATATATAAATATGTTTGTGTGTACTCTCTTGGCAATTTAAGGTATGTTTTCAGACACAACTTGAGTTTGAAGAAACAGCTTTCTTTAAAAACCTAAAGATCTGTGCATACATACAGTATAATGAGGTGCTTTTTGTGTAATGCAAGTCACATTTTCTTTTACATAAAGTATAGTTTTAAAAGCCTACAATACCCTGGGGCTTTAAGTTATAATATATAAAAATGTAATTGTACTTAACAGAATCCTCATGTTTACACACTCTACTTGAATCATTCATGTGAAACAATATCAGAATTCGAATTCAGACCAGCCAATAACTTAATAAATCTGACCCTATTCAAAAATCTTGATCACTGCATCTCTGTAGCACAGTAACGGACAAAGCTAATGTGGAGCCATAGATAGATTTAACCCCTGGTCCCCAGTACAAACTTTACAGTCCAGTATCTATACCAGCTTTCGGACGTCAGAGGCATTGCAAAAACAACTCCAAAACAAATAACAGATAACTACTAAAGCTTCCGATCTTGTTCCAGTCTCCCTGGTGCACTGTACCATCATGTGACACTATGCAGTCTCAATTGCATCAAAGCAATGAACTCCATGAAGTCTTTATCATGTTGAATCGCGATTTTTTTTATTGCCAGGTACAGAGGAGAAGCTGGTGGCGGATCGTCACATTGGAGGGATTTGAATGGGAAGCAAACATTTACTTCTGGTACTGAAAATCCTGAAATGCTTTAAATGTTTTACATTTTGGGGATTTCATTACTGTTCCAGTACCACTATACTGTGCAACCCTATTAATACTACAAACAGAAGTAATAAACCAAGCAAGTGCAAAGTGCACACAAAGTAATTATAAATATAAATAAAAAATAATATTTCTTAAATAGGTGCTTCGAGACAAATATAAAATTAAAAATATAAGAATATATCAAAGAACACCATTACCTCTGGAACTCTGTACATTACACATTACATCACTTAAACACAACACAATAACTGCAGAGCTTTCACAGCTGACATTTAACAAAATTTAGGGACTGACATGACATTAAGAGCTTTTCTATTTATGGTTTTACCTTCCTGAACTTCCTTGCTGCAAAGCTGTCTACAACATCATGATGCAAAATATGACCAGCAGTGTGTGGCATAGCGGGTCCACAGCGCTCTCAGTAAGGGCCAGTTTTTAAATAAATAATCACCGCTCTCACGGCGGCTTAGCGGGGGGGCATTGGGCCATAGCAAGCCACGGGGCGATCAGCGGTGTGAGCGTTTCTCACTGAGTGCACAGGTGAGGAACTGCCCACATCTGTGATTGCTCCCGTGGCCAATAGGCTACAGCTGCTATGGCCCCTCGCATTATAAAAGAAGCGCGAGTCAGTTAAGGGAAGAGGAAGAAGAAAAGAAAAAGAAAGTAAACAGAGGTTGGAAGCAGGAAGCAGTGAAGAGAGAGAGAGAGAGCGCGCGAGCAAATCGGTGCAGCAGGAAGCAGGCAAGCAAACGCTCGCAGGCAGCTGAAGGCAGCCTGGGTGTTTGGCCAACACCTGGGAGAAGTGGTTGTGATTTGTTTTGCAGGGCGGGAGTGACCGGAAGGCGCAGGACTCTCCGTAGAAGGTAGCGGGAGTCAGGACTTGGGGTCGCTGTCCGGAGGAGCCGACCGGAGCCAAGGATCGGTATGGCAACTGACAGCAGAGGTAGGCACAAAGGTCAGCTGCAGAGAGAGAACATCTCCCTTGTTGCCGGGCCCTGATTGGTGAAGCAGGAGAGACGCTAGTTTTAAAAGAAGGCACTGGGTTTGTCATTTGTTTTTAAAGACTGCTTCCTAAGAAACATTTTTACCTCTGGCTTTAAAGGATTGGTTTTTGTTTGTCTATTTTTGCCTCCACGTGTTTTCTAATGGATTATTTATTGAAGAACTTTGAAAAGCACTGCACTTTATTTGAACACTGTTTTTGTTGACTGTTTTAATAAAAGCACTTTTTCACTTTTTTTTTTACCATCCCCTTGCTTACTTGTTGCCTTCACTGACTAGCTCACTCGGTAACATTATCTACAGTGTTGGGTTCAAGAGCTTCCAAACAGCAATGGGAGTGTGGAGCCAGAACCCGCATCGTCACACAGTGCCATTAATAGTACTCACTACAGCCTAATTTGGTATTAGAATTAATTATGATGATCTTTTCCTACACACTAGAATCCCCAAAGCCTACGAAAAAAAGTTGTAATGCCAGGTCACCTTAAGTTCCTTCGCACCACTTCATGAACGTCTTTCTTTTTCAAATGTGTCAATCAGTACAAGCAGGAAGCAGCCTGCTCACTCATCACCTACCGACTCAACTGATGTCAAACAAAATTCTCAGAACTCAAGCCTGTTTATCTGGGTGTGAAGTGCCTGAAATTGTAAAGGGTAGATAATATATCATTATTTGGAATACATACATTTCATGTGTGTTCTGTGTCTACAATGATCTGGGTAAATGTAAGATGACAGAAAATGTAAGGCAAGAAATGTTGAACACTTAACTAAAACTTTTTCATGTTATAGTAATAACTGACAAAATGTTGACGTGAAGTGTATAATGTGTAAAGACTGATATTTAAATCTGGCAGTGCCTTGCTGACGGTGCATGTGCCCAAATAGAAGTTTATCTGTATTCCCAGTACCATGCACCATAACGCGGAGGTTGGGCAAGACCGAATTAAAAAACAAAAAAAAAAACTTTCAAATGACAACTCATGTTCAAATGACATAGCGTTTTCAAATAATTGCGTTTTCATGGATGGATGTGTTTGTGTGTGCATGAGAGAAGCAGAAACAGATTTGATATCATTCAAGTGGTTACTGGAACATAAAATAAACACTTTCAAAAAAAGTATAACAAAACAAGAGTGTCTTTATTCAAGAATATAACCAAAGAAAAATAAATTATTCAATTTACATGTTGCTGTCAATATGTAAAAAACGAAGCCCAAATACCAACTGTATGGTTGGATTAGAGGTAAGAACGGCTGCCTCTAAATCAACAGGTTGCGGGTTCGATCCTGGAGCTTTCCCGCATTTACCATTTTGAGAAGTGAGCTACTGCTATTATTACTACTACTATATAATAAAACAGACATTTGTTTTGAATCTAAAACACCCAGTGCAAAATTTTGCCACTTGTAGAAGTTAGCGTTTTGTTTTGTTTGTTTATTCAGTTTTATTCACTCAGTCACGTTCACGTCGTACAATGACCTTGCCTCTCCCTCTCTGAGTCTGAGCTGATAGCGTTTATCTCCATTTTCTCCGCAAGAGCAGCAATAACCACAGTTGGTGCTGTAGTTGATGCCTGGTCCAAACTATTTGTTGTACCAGCAATCAAAAATATGATGCCCCATGACCGCTATTAGACTATCATGTGGTATTTGTGCTTTGACAACAAAGACATCCATGCAGAACGTGTGAAAAACAACATTTTGTTTCAATGTGCGGTGCTTGACAAGTTTCTATGCCTGTCTGTTGGGCTCAGTCACATATTACATTTTACTGCCCTCACTTCTGAAAAGATTTAAATTCAGTATCGAATCATTTGTATCTGATACCTCTGCCTTACACACAAAAGATCAATGAACAGCACCTTTGATAGTTGCCCAGAGCTCTTTTTAAACTATGCACATTCAGAACTGGTGTAAGAGTTAACGTTTTGTGCAAAATCACCCCCTTTGTAAGATTTACTATCACTAGTAACCTGTAATGCAGTCACTATAAAAACAAGACAAATTGCTTTTTTCTTCATGCTCTAACAGCCGGTACTCAGCTCTCCGGCTGGCACAAATGCTGATCCACAGATGTCCTTCATCACTACTAGTGTTGATCATGGAAATTTCCTAAAGTGTTTTTAGCAGCAAATATGCCAACCTTGCTAAATATAATTTTCTGGATATTCACCATTTGGTTTCATAGGCCAGCAGGACATCACAGAGGGGTACATTTGCTCAGTGTTTCTAAACCACAGGGTCATCAGCGATAGGTCGTGGGACAGTCACAGTGGGTTACCTAAGCAATTAACAGTGCTGAACGATGCATTTCTAAGTAAGCTTAATTCACGAAGGGGGACAGTTCCCCCACTGTCCCAATAGCTCAAGTTTCACCAAGGCGGATTTCCCTTGACCCACTCTAGCAATTGCATGATTCCCCAAAGGAATGATTTGCCTGAGCTACGAAAAGGTCATCAATTAATTTAAAAAGGAAAAACAGTGTCGCAAGAACATACAAATTGAGAAACATTTCATTAGCTGACCATAATGAGAATGTCATTAGTACCACCACTGGAAATATAATACTGATCCCTGTGTGCTGGCACTTTAGCACCTCATAGCTAATTTGTACAAATGACTCCAAAGTGCCAAGCTATTTCTCAAAACAAATTTTAAAGGATCCTTCCCCTTCTTCATCCCTATGTCATAATGAGATCCCATTAAATAAAGACGCGTTTCTTCTTGATGGAAGAAAAAAATATGAAGCATCTGCACAGATGCCTGGGAAGCTGCACCTGGAGCTGCAGCTTCAAACATATGAACGTGCCAGTTCTACACTGCCACTTTGTGGCATGGCTAATGTGTCCAAGATTGGAAGTCTGTGAGCGCAAGGATTTATATTTATTTATTGCTAGTTTTTGGTAGTTTGTTGTATTTTTTAAATGTATGTTTATAGTATTCACTCTGTTCGAATGTTTCGTTGTTTGAGGCACAGTGGTTAACACAGCTACCTCAAAGCTCAGATCACATTTTTGGTGTAATAATAGGTTCAACATAGCTAGGAGATGCTCCCCTTGCAAGGGACAATTAAAAGATCATTTCATTATTATGATCCCCTGAAAAGTAATTAATTTCCTCTTTCCACATTGACTTCAATGAATTTCGTGGACTTCAGGGAAAATTAAACATTTTCGTGATTTCACCTAACTTGTGGCAAAGTAAACTGTGCAGGGTTTTCTTATCACTAACCATTACCTGCATTTTACTGGAGACATATAAACTTTGGGATAACTGAGTACGTATGACTAGCAGTGGACGAGATATCTCTGGGGGATAATGGTAAATGAGTTAAAGATGACTAGATTTGGCAGTCTAGCATTAGGAACATTTCTTTGAAAAACAAAGAATAAATGTATTTTTACACAGCTTGGATATAAGGTCCACAACCCAAGGGAGCTAGGAACATGTCTGGCACAAACAGAAATTCGCTTGCCAAATCCGCAACCTAGGCACCTGCCTATGTCGCCCAGTGGGTTGACTAGTACTGATGTAGAAGTAAAAGCTTCCATCGCTTTACAACATGATTGTTGCAATATGACAGAAACTTAAACACACTACTGTAACATTTCTTGTAACTATAGAGTAACAAATTGTTAATGTAATATAACTGCATTTATTTAATAAAACATTGCTTTTAATGCAGTGCAGCTTCTTATTCAGAGGCTCCACCTCAGGAGTCATAGTCAACCAACTACAGAAAGAAGTAGTTATTTCTGAAACTCAAGTAAGGATAACTGAGCTATTAAAAGATATGGAATGTGTAATTTAAATATAAGGGAAGGACAAAACCTTACATTAAACTTGTCTGTGCTCTGGCAAAGAAATATAATTAGCATTAAAATATTTTTAACTTCTTCTCATATTAAAATTTCCAGCTTCAAGATGAAAACAGTTCTTAAGTTTTGTGAAATATGTTGTTTAGGATAAACACCATTCTGAATATACATCTTCTGGAAAAATATTACTGTGAATTTTATACATTTCTAAAATAAATGTCATTTTAATATCATTAAATGTATAATTTTTCACCACCTTAGCTTTCCAATGATAATATGACCAAGAAATAATATAGAACTGTTTTAAATTCCTTTTGATAATAACAAAATTGTCATTGATACATTAACATTTTTTTAAGTGTACAGAAAACTGTTAACTGACACTGGAGTTAAAAAAAAATACAATCATCTAAAATGGCATTCAGTAATTATTTAAATCAAGCCCTTTAGAGACTGCAACTTGTTAGTAATGCAGCCAGAGATGCCACACTTCAGAAAAAAGTGGTTACAGCCAAATGAATAAGAAAAAGCTGGTATGATATAAACCTGGATGTCACAAGATTAATGTGTGCAAGACAGAACAGATTACCCTTCTTCCTTATGGTTTTATTTATACACCTGATAATTACCTAAACACCCTCAAAAATACCATCTAAAAGCTCTGTAGACTGTAAAAATGCATCATAATTGCGTATACTCACTCTGCGAGGCTTTCTTCAAAGCCACCATTATCAAACTTACATAAATACAACACGCATCCTGACATTCTGGTTCAATCAAACCCCAAGACACTGTGCAGCACAAGAGAAAATGTTTTACAATTTTGAAAGTGAATGATATTGTGGGCCGCTGAAATGAACAAAGCCATATTTATTCTGTATTGTATTTATTACTCATTTAGTCCGTGCCCTTACAACACTACAATGTTAACTGTGTGTCACATTACATTACCCAGTCCAAATTAACGTGCATTTAAAAATAAATAAATAAATAAAAACAATGAAGTACAATAAGAAATGTTAAGACAAGAAAAGGTGAAGTAAAACTGGACAGGTGCAGTAACTATTCAGCTCATAAAAGAATAAAGGTTGCTGTATTAACTAAGTACAAATAGTTGTGAAAAGAAACTTAGAGAGACAGAAATGCAGTGTATTCTGTAGTGTACTCAGATTTTCAAACAATCTTCCAACCTACAGACTAAACTTTGACGCACACATAAATTTGTGCTGGAGACCAAGTGTGCTAACCTGAAAGAAATATATATGCCAGCCACTTTTTCTAGCAAAAAAAAAGCATTTTAAATTAAATGCTTTATAACAAAAACATGTGCTGACCTCATTAAAATAGAAAATTTAAGATGAGAATATTAGGAGCGGTTCTACTAGCTGGATGTGAAATTATACACTATGGCTCTTCTGGAATATAGCATCTGTCTCTAAACTTCACAAAGCTAAGGCACAATAAAATAGTTATTTGCATTATCTCAAAAATATATAGATTTTTAATTGTAATTGAAAAGCAACTATATAAAGATTGACTTTGTATTGTGATTTAGCTGTTAATGTGAATTGTAACTATTAAAAACATAACAATTCTGTTATTTACATTAAGGCAATAGTTGACATGATCTGGAAAAAAACACAATGTGTTTAAATTTATGAAACTCAAAAAGCTATTAAAAAATATGGTTCTAACCTTAAAGTAAACATGCTGATTTCTAACTGTAGTAAAACACATCTGTACAAATAATTTTGCATAAACAGCCTTGATTCAATAACAAATCAGACAGTTAAAGATCTATGATTTTTTCACAAAACAATGATGACAAGTTTGAAATAAAAAACATATATAAGTCTCATTTTCCATTTCTTATTTTGTATCACCAGAAGCACCAAGCAGCTTCCAAATCATGACATGTACAGCTATGATCTTTCAGAAAATAGCACCAACAATTTAAGAATAAGATCCAATGACTTTTGACAAGACAATGATACTTTATTTATACTAAGCTAAAATAATAAAAGCAAAATATTTAAATAAGAAGTGCTGTGAGAGTATAATATATTCTTACTGACTCAAGGTGCAGCAGCTAAGCACAATTCCCAACATCTAAATGCATCGAATATATGGATGCTGTGGCCCCAAGAGACTTTTAATTCAGTGTCTTTATACCCCCACCAACAACAACACTTTAGGTTTGTATAATCAATATTTTTGTTCTTTGCCATTGATAAGTGACCTATTTAAGATGGAAAGCTATAAGTTACTGTTTCAAAATGCTTGATTTAATTAGCAAGCCTAGATTAAATTTGCACCTTAAAGTAACAAATTTCCACTGAAAAGAAGATGTAGCACATATTATTCCATTTTTAGAGCCTTACTGTTGTTAAGCATTGCTCACTGCATGAAATGTTATAGTTACTTCTATCAAGAAGATATAGCATAAATATGTTTTCTGATAGCACGAACACAGTTTAAAATGCACAATTTACTTTCACCGACAGCAGTGATTAGTGCTGTTTTTTAAAAAAAAGATGGTTCTGCTTTGCTTTTTGCTAAGATATCCTTAAAGTGAACATTTACAAGTCACTGAGCACCACCAATTTAAAACAAAGTATATTTTAATAAACAAAACCTCATGAAAATGTATGTCAGCATCTTCAAAAATAATTTGACATTCTTTTCCATATTAAATGACCTATTCCACAGCCATGTTAGTAATTTCAGCACAAATTACTTTACATATATTTATCATAATAATCTGTCCAAGCAGTTCCCAGTGATTTAATTCACTATCAAACAGACTTGAGAGAGTGCTGTATAATAGAGAGTTAAATATACATTATTTGTAAGGAAAAAGTATGACAGCTTAGACTTTAGCAACAAACACGAGTAGTACCTCAATCACAGATAACCACCTGTTAAACTATTCTTTTAGTAGTAAGAGCATGATCAAATTTGGCCATTTATTACCACTTTGCTGTTGATCAAATTGACCTAATGTTTATCTGGGTATATACACAAAAATTAATTTTCAATTTGTCCTTCATTAATGCTATAAAACATTTTTTAAACAACCAGTAGCAATGGATGAAACAAATAAGGAGTATTTACATTGTCATGTTATTTAATGTTATGGCAGAAGTAGATTACAAAAGAAAACTGGGCATACCATTTTGAAAGGTTCTCACAGGAAAAATCCACTCTAACAGAATTACATTCAGAAACACTGAACAACTAGAAACTTAAGATAAAATTAACCAATTATGACACAAGCTAAAAAGCACTTACCAGTAAGGACTGCTTTTGCTGAGGGATCAGCCAGATCCAAAGCAGACTTCCCATCTGTGTTGCGAATGTTCGGATCAGCTCCATGTTGCAGCAAAACTGTGCAAGGAAAACACAAGCAATACCTTATCTCAGTGATGCAAATGCTGCTTGCTGGTAAAACTCTCCTAGGCATGGTGTAGGCATAAAAACACATTGCACAGAAACACAAGATTTAAAGAAAAGGGGAGGGAGTGAGATGAGGCAAGCACTGCAGCAAAAAGCTCCTTGATACAGATGATGGAAGCAAAGAAAGGCAGAAGACAGAATTCTTTATGGGATTAAATTATCAGGTAACTTTTCCTCACTGTTCTTAGTTTTATTAATTTCCAAAGGTGAAAAAATAGGAAAAAAATATTATATCCTCTATTAGCAATCAGATGCTGCACACCTGCAGCTGAGCTAGGAGAGTGTGCCTGCTGCTACATGCTTTTCTTAGCTGCTTTGACTCCCTATTAAGAAATGGCACATGCAATCAGAGTGCTGCTTCAAAGCAAAAAAAAAATAAAATAAAAATACGGCTTGAAAGCTATAATATGGTATCACCCGTCACCCAAAACCACACAAATCAAAACAGAATTCTAACCAGGTCTACAAAAACTTATAGTCTGCTACTATGCAGTATTGTCTTGACAAAAAAGTAGCCATTCTTCACTGTCACTGGTGCATTCAGGATAATCACATAGTCGAAAACATAACTGCCAATAATGTGTATTTCCCATCTCTACTTCCACCCAACATATTTCCACATATATAGCACTGGGTTCTCCTTTTCACTTTACCAGCTAACTATCAAGAATGTAGCAGTAAGATATCCTTAGCTACTTTTGACCACATTTCAATATTTTCAAATATGGGTGGCAAAACAAAACACACACACACAAACAAACAAATTCTCATTATTTAAAATCAAATATGCATTGCCAAAAATAGTCTATATTTTAAGCTAAACAATATACGTGGCATGGTAATTCTGGGATCCTGGGAAAATCTGCAACAGATAATAAAGAAAATGATGGGATAGAAAACACTGCTTATTCTAAAAACCCCAAAAACATATACACTAGTGCACAGAGATTAAACAAGGTATCTCAAAAATTTTAAATAAAAAAATAAAGACAACCATACCACTAATCAAATGCAAATGTTCATGTAGAAAACATTTCAAACATGTTGCTATGTCACAGCCAATTGTTATTGGAGCTTTTAATGTTTTGCTTTTTATTTGACATTTTTTCAGATACATTTACATAGAATGCAAGAAGCACATATTGTCACCATTAAATCCGTTCATCTTTCTCTCTCTCAATCCCTATGAAACAACTCTGCTTTTTGTATACTGATTGCGTTTAAATTTGTTATCTTCAATGAAGTTTGTAGGGAAAGGTCAATTTTTGTTGAATTTTAACAATTAGATCTCTCTGCACAATATTTAATGTCCCATTTAGCATTGTGCCCACAAAGCACTGGCAAATGTTCTGAAATCAAACTTACTGTATAATCAAGAAAGAGTCTGTGTGAACTCAATTAGTGGTTAATCTAATGTTTTAAGTTTACCTCAAGAGAGCTTATTTCCAACTTGAGCATTTTGGATATTTTCCTCAATACAGGGTAATGAAACTGAAGCATACTCATATGAATGGCAAGAAACAAGTTGCCTTATCAGAAGCTTGCATGAAATCTTTAATGCACCTATTTATTTCCACTGCTGCTTCAAGTGAAATCATGCAAGTTAAATGATTTTCATAAGTAAAATAATAAATACATAAATAAAATATAAGCAAGCAAAAAGTCTGTATTTATGTTAAACTCAAAAAAAAAGCTAGATTATCTAAATATTATGATAATACAATGTTTTTCTGATAAT
>JANRMT010062822.1:40133493-40143996 GCA_026402145.1 Polypterus bichir lapradei
ATATATATATATATATATACACACACACACATGCACACTCCTAATATTTATGCACACACACACCTAATATATACACATATATACATACACTCTCTTACTGGCCACTTTATTAGTTGCGCCTTTATTAGGTACACCATTTCAAATGCTTGTTAATACAAATATCTATTCAGACAATCACATGGCAGCAACTCAGAGCATTTAGGCATAAAGACAGTTGTTCAAATGGAGCATCAGAATGGGAAAGAAAGGTGGTTACAGTGACTTTGAACATGGCATGGTTGTTGGTGCCAAACGAAATGGTCTGAGTATTTCAGAAACTGCTGATCTACTGGGATTTTCACACACAACCATCTCTAGGGTTTACATGGTGAGCAAGTCGGCAAACGTCCGCCACATCCTCTTAGTCGCAAGAAGCAGATCATAGAATGTGACAAAGTTTTACTGTCAAATAATGCAAAGAGTACACGACACGTGTTTCAGACCAACCACATGCATTACCTGGTAGGTAACCACCCATACAATCAGATCATGTTTTAGACTACGAATGCTATGAATGTAATTACTCCGATCTCCAGGCTGTCAAACGAACCACACTCCGTGTCACAACGTAAAGGGGCTTCACCTCTGAAGCTGACATGTGAGGTTCAATCCCCGCAAGGGGATGCAGTGGAGTTTGTACGCCTGATAAGCCCAAATGAGGGCGAAACACATGTTGCATACTCTTTGCATTATTTGACAGTAAAACTATAATATATATCTATATCTATCTATATCTATATCTATATCTATATCTCTCTCTCTCTCTCTCTCTCTCTATTATATATATATATATCTATATATATATATATATATATATATATATATATATATATATATATATATATTATATAATGTCTGTAATAGCAACCATCTGTAACCAGAGCAGAGAACAAGATGCCAAATATAAAAAAATGGTGTATTTGTTAACAAAATAAACACAAGGGACTGAAGGACAGACAGTACTGCCTATCGATCATTTTAAAGCATGTATAGCCGCTGTCTTTTTTGCCACTTTATGTCTCTGCTGCTTGCCGTTGTGAAGAGGAGGGCGTTAGGGTGGCTGAACGCACGCAAGAAGTCCCACCAGATAGACTTAATCTCATGTGCTCTCCTTCTCAGATATCCCTAACCATAAACCTTCAATACCATCCAGTACATTCCTTGGACTTATTACCCTTGCAACAGGTATAACTACATATGCATACAGGATGCAAAAAAAAAAAAAAAAAAATCAGCAGATTCTAAGTTTCCTAGTAAGATCAAATGAGAAAAATTTTCAAAAGCTGTCCTGATTTTCCCTATTTTGTACAAGGAAGTAAAACTGCACAGCTTATAAAACCACCAAGTCCAAGCTGAAAATATTTTTTACAGTGCTATACAGTATTTAGCCACAGGAAATTGTGTTCTTAAGTGAAGCATTTTTCACAAATAAAAAAGGTTAAATAAAATAAATACTTTAAGATAGGAACTATGGGCCACCAGTTCAAACGTGAAAACAAAAGCATTAAAGCTTAGCAAGTTTATCTATTTTCAAGTCAAGAATTTTCTTCAGCATTTATACACGTCTTGATTGTATACTTATTGCACACAAATAATATCCATGTCCATTTTTGGGGAAAATATATATCTGTGAGATTCTGTCAGTTTAAAGGAATCCCAGATGTGGTATTCACCCCATCCCCTTTATCTCTCCATGGCACAGTCCCATTTAATGATGACTTGCGTGCTTAAGGCATATTGGGAAGTTATATATTTTTAGTGCATTTTTTCTTACATAATAAAACTAAAATTAATAAAAGACTACTGGTTGGCAAAAATCTAACTTCTTTCTTAGATAACAAAAACACTGTGGTTTTGATCACAACTGCTGTTCCCAGGCTTACAGAGTTCTACTTTTCTAATGTTGAGTCCCATAGTTTAACATCTGCCTTTGTTGAGACAGTTTTTAACCTAGGCTTGCTGCAGTTTTACTTGTTTTACTTGCCCACAGTGCATCAGTTTTATTATTTTAAACTTGTTAGCTGCTTGAAATGGAACGCTAGAGTTATTCTTTACTTTGTATGCAGACATTTTCTGTATTATTGTTTTATGATCTTTTGTTGTGCACAACAGTTTCAGTGTTGTATGTTGAACTTTCCATATGCATGAAACTGAGCATTTGTATGCGCCACCTTATGTGTATTTAAATGATACAATCTCTGTTTGGCTTTGGGCTGGTTTAGCAACAGTGCTAACCCGTAGCACTGCACTATAAGGATGAAGTTCTCTTTGCTCTGTTCTTTAGCATATACACTATCAGGCATATTTTTCATAAAGAAAAACAGTGCTCCCCTGCTAAAATTGCTCTGGTTTTGGGTGAGATTTTTTTCAGTAATTCAACAAATAAACCCCAATCCAAACACCAGATGGCTAGAGGACATGAAGGACATTCAGGGAGAACATTCAAACTCTACAATGACAATAACCAAGCATGACTTTCAAAGCCAGGACTAGGGTTGTGTATTATACTAGTACTAGAAATGTACAGTAAACATAAAATTGTAAAACAAAGTAATGCTAGCGGTTTAGGATTTTTCACACCACAAGTAAACAGCAGCTTTCTCCTCAATCCAAACTCTTTTCTCAACACTCACTACTACAATTGTCGTAAAATAAACCACGTTTCTATGTGATCGCTCCTCCAACAACCCCCGCCCCCCCCCTCCAAATAACATTAGTTTGACGCAATTGAGACTTCAGAGCTATCAAGAAAAAAGCAATGCATAGTGAGCACCAGGGAGGAAAGCAACTGTGTGGCAAACCAGGAAGACTGGAGTAAAATGGGGTTTTTTGGAGTTATCTATTTTCTTTGGAGCCACTTTGGTACTGAAGTCCAAAAGCTGGTATCGATAGCAAAGTCAAAAATTTTAGTACCAATCCAATAGTGTCCAGTACACTAGATCCATGAGATAGCAACACAGTCACAGCATCCTACATATAAGCTTTTCATCTATACAGTATTCTATTGGCTCGTAAACAACACATCCAGGACTGATGGTTTTCAGTGCTATTTTTTATCACTCTACATTCTACGCATGTGTAGCTTTAAGCTATCCTACTTCATTAATTACATGAAAACTCCAGCTATGAACACACAGTGAACAGAAACACATCCTTATCTCAACAAAAATACTGCCAAGAATCTGTGATAAAATGTATTACTTCAAGAACCTCTTTGTTGTTATAAGCATAGCACAGAAACATGTTTGGACAAGTGCTCTGTACACCTCATTTTAAAATTCATGAACAGGCACAGAACTTTTCAAATTTTATACAAGATAATTAACAGCACAACTTCCGGTGGAAACTGACTGAATAAGAATAACTTTAACTTGAAAAACACAAAACTAAAGCGAAGTATATAAATTTATAATATAACAAAGTTATTTTGGTGGCTTTTCCATAGTTTGCTTTAACTTATGTCATATATACAAGTGTAACTTACACATAATTTTATTTGGCAGAGTGCTCCTATCTTTTGTTTAGGCTTTATACTGAAATGCATTTTAATTAAATGTAAACAAAGTTGGTCATGTTTGTACTAATGTGTACTAAAGTGTATCATCCACTTGATTAACTTTGCTTGGTTCATTTAACACCTTGCACAAAAAATCAATTACCCAGATTTTTAACCAGCCACCTTCTCAGACTTTCCAAGTGAGTTATAAAAAAAAAAAAAAAAAAAAATACAGTGATCCCCCGCCTATCACGGTAGTTACGTTCCAGACCCATAAGCGATAGGTTAAAATCTGCGATATAGAAAGACTATATAAATAAAAATTTTGTATATAGTTTAAGCCTTAAAATAGTATATAGTTTAAGCCTCCCACATGCTTTAAACACATGTAAACTTATTAAAACACACTTTGTAAACACATATGATACTGTATGTGGATGTCGGGCTACGGATATGAGTAACATCTCTTTATTATAAAAAAAATCTTGTCAGGGAGACCAGGAAGACAAGGTTTTTGACATCCCGCAAGAGACATTTTAACGTCATGCAAGACAAGGCAGTGAGACAGAGGGACAGCTGCTGTACAAGCTTTGAAATGATCGACACGCAGAACGACAAGCATCTTGGCAGAAGCAGCACAAAGCCAGTAGCTGATCCGTCCACTTCCCCTTAGTGTGTGTTCAACTCCCCCCCTTCACAACGTGAACGGGTGAAACGTGAAGTGGCAGGAACGTAGCATGCCTCCAGGGGGGGTTGAGTGAAGCGACCGAGACCAGATCATCTTGAAGAGACACTTTGTCGACACACAAGACATTAATTACAACCTTAGGAAGCAAAACCTGTGATACAGTGACTTTTGCACGTCACGCCCTACTTACAATCAATTTAAAACAAGTTCATTGACATCTAACCTAGAAGTTGTTGGGCTGCTTTTGGCAGACAAACTACAGGTGCTCCCAGCTCTTAAAACAACGACAAGCAGAACACTGCAGCAAGACAACAGATGATCTGAGTGCTGCTGTACAGACTTTTAAGTGATTGACGCAAAGCGTGACAAGCAGAACGCACAGCTGGCCAGCATCTCACATCTCTTTAGCGTGCGTTCAGACTCCGCCCACTCCCCACTTCTTTCCCCCCCCCAAAAACACAACGCAAGCAGCATTATAAGTCCTGCGAGAAAGATTTAACCATGCCCAGGGCAGAAAATAAAGGACAAATATTGTTTTTACAAAAGTTTTAAAGTAAAAATGAAAATAATGTATATGTAACAATTCCCATGAAAATAACAATCTCTTTAAATTGTTTAACCGGTAAACCAAACACAGGGGTGGGTGAGCAAAGCAAGAAGGGGGCACAGCCCCCTAGTAGTAGTAATAATAATAATAATTGCGATGTAGCAGAGGTACAATAGCTGAACCACAATATAGCGGGAGATCACTGTACTTATGTCATTTCTGTTTAAAACACATACTGTATGTAGACTATACATAGAACTTCCAGAAGTCAAATTAACTTGACAGCCAACATTTATTGATAGTACATGCCAGTTAAAAAAAAAAAGTATTATTATTATATTATATTATTATTATATTATTCTTAGGAATTTGCCAATAAACGCTCTGACACTGTTCAGTGGAGCTGCAATATTTTAATTTAAGCAATGCCACAATTTCAGTGTCTGCATATTTTAGTATTTTAGCAAGAAATGGTTAAGGTAGCTAAAACTCAAACTTTATTTTAAGCATTCTACCTAAGAACACTCTGAATTAACATCATACCTAACTAAAAATACTGCAAAACTGTAAAGTAATAGACATTAAACATTTGGCAGCTCTCTGTTCTACTGAACACTGTTCAAAGTGCCTACAATCACACTTGCTAGTGTAGGCTATTCATATGAAAATGCCAGATAAACCCATTATAACAAGTATGTGCTTTTGTAAGATTGTGTCATGTGATAGGCTAGTGCCTCACCTGAGCTCCTTTCCAAAAAAGTGAACTGAACTAGCAGTTTAGAAACTAAATAGATAGACAAATTGATTATTTTTTTCAGATTTTATTATGATAGTGCTGTAATGAGCACACCTTGCTGTTAAACTTCAACTCAGACATGTATCTAAAAGTTTAGGCTACAGAAAAGAACTAACGTTGTAAAAGGAGCCAAAATAAAAAATTTTGATCAGGACGTTTAACAGTAGGAAACTTATACAAGAAACCATTCTGTAACTTCTATTACCACAGATTGAGGATTCCTAATCCAAAATTCCAGAATCTGAAACTTTTTGAGCACAAACATGATGCCACAAGTAGACAATTCCACACCTGAGCTCACTTGCCCTTATGGGACTCTGATCAATGTTTCCCACAAATTTTTTGTACTGATGAGCAGTTGTTAATAACACATGATCTGGTACTAACCATTTATGACCGGCTGAGTCCGTGGTGAAGCTCCTGTTTCCACAGGTGAAAGTCGTGAAAAAAACAGCATGGCACTCTTAAACTGCTGTATGGGAGGGTGAGTTGAGCGACACACTTCAAAAGTGGTTGCACAGTTGAACTTAGAAGATTTGTAGGCAACACTTTGTTATCAATCATCATTACCGCCAGAACTTTGTGTATTATTCACCGCGTTTTTTACTTCTTCGTAACCCTTTAATCAAAACACACCATCACAGGTGGAGACTGAAAGCCTGCTGTTGATACAGGTATTCTGTTGTATATATGAAACATAAGTAAATTTCATATTCAGACTTGGGTCCCATCCCCAAAATATCTTATTATGTATATACAAATATTCTAAAATCTCAAAATATCTAAAATCCAAAATATTCCTGTCCCCTGGAATTTTGGATTAGGGATACTCAAACTGTATTAGAAACCTACAGTCACTGTAAGAAGTTTATGTGTGCTTTTGCATACATTCTTACTAAATAAGATTTCTGATTTACAGTCAGCTGTTGTAAACATTATTTAGAACACAATAAAGATTATAAAGATATTTTTCAGAATATGCTCCTGTCCTGTTCCAACTTATTTTTCTTTCCTGTAAAAACATAATGATTCACAAATTTGGTGGTCATGTGCAATTTACATTTTTGGGGAACAACATACAATGATGATCTCAGAGGCAACAACTGAATAAAAACCATTGTTATGTGCAAAGCCAATAAGCCCCAGCATTTCCATTGAAGTCTCACTGTCTGCATATGAAAATACAAAAAAGCAGATGTACATAAATTACACAATAAACAGAATGCGTACAGAAATAAAAACTTAAGACACTTGCTTATGTTACATACATCTCCCACTAGCATTCAGAAAACCAAGAAAAGTAAATGATGCAATGTTCAGCAAAACCTAGTAAAACAATTTTAGTCTTTCTCAATACACTGCCCCGCTATTCAGATTACTAAGAAGGCAAACACCCCAAGAGGGCTTCAAACAGAAGATCATTTCCCCAGGTTTTATCATCATACAGTATATGTTTGCTACCCAATCCCATTTACTTAAAATAGAACTTAGCACACTTAAGAATGGTCTGCTTTGAATTTTGTGTCAACAGTTCATGGCAATTAACATGTAAACTTCACACAAAAGCAATCTCTTTTGGGATGAAATTAAAATTCTAAGCATGCATTTGCCATTTTTTTTGTTATTACGTAATGTGAAGAGGGCAGTAGATGGCATAGTAGTAGCATTGCTGCCTTGCCTGCAAGAGGTTTGCATGTTCTTCCAGTATCCACATGGATTTCCTCCATGTGGTCTGGCCTCCTCCCACACTTCAAAGACAAGCAGGTTAGCTGGACTGGAGATGATAATTTCTATCACTTGTGTATCTACCCAGTGATAAACTAGCATCCTGTCCATGGACGGTTCCTGCCCTGTGCCTGATCCTTGCTGGAAATAGGCTCCAGCATCTCTGCAACCAAATGGGTTTGGAAGATGGATGTATTTATACATAAGTTAAAGAAATCATAAACAGGCAAAAAGAAATATGAGATACCCTTGTTTAGTAGCATTTTTATGATCCAGAACTGCAAAATAAAATTATTTAATGTCAAAAACTTTAAGAAAAAAAAAAGACTTGCATAAAAGAGCTAAGAAGTGTGTGTCAATTTAAGTGTATCACAATGTATAAAGTGTAAACTCTAAACCAAATTATAATTTCAGTTTTCAGTTACTCTGTAGTTTTTACAATGCAAGCTTGAATTCCATTTCTTTGCTAAACAACTAGTGTCACAGCTTAGCAAACGCTCCCACATAACACCAATCAGTGAAGCTCTAACTGTGAATGAAAACAGATGCTAATATATGTACTACCACTGAGATGTCTAGTGCAGTACGAAGTCACCATGGAAAATTATTAGATGCAATGGAAAACTGGGATTTGGGCCTATATTGAATTACTTCTCACTAATCTCACAAAGGAAATGGTTGTACATAGAATATAGTAATATTATCTTAAACTTCTTAGATTCACAGTTAAAAAAAATAAATTCTTCAAATTAATACTTCAAATGATCAACATAAATCAAAAAGTCTTACCTATGCAAACATCAATTTTGCCTTTGATTGCTGCCTCGTGGAGAGGTGTGTAATTCCAGTTGTCTCTGGCATTGGGATCTGCTCCTTGGCATAAAAGAAGGCTTACCACCTCAGCATGACCAAAAGAGCAGGCATTATGCAGAGGGATGAGTCCTCCATCATCTCTGGCATGAACATTAGCACCAGTCTGCAAAAGGTGTTCCACAACATCCTTCCGACCAAATCCTAAAATGAAGACAAAATACATTAAATGAATTTAAAAGCTAAAGAGAATCTAATATAAATCCATTTTCAAATTTTTTAAAAATGCCTTATATCCATTTCCACAAACTGGACTGATCGTAAATGCAGCAATAATTTGTAACTGGAGACTACATCTCATTCACTTCCTAACCATTCAAATGTGAATCACATATGCTTTCTTTAGTTTTTAGTTCTAAAAGTAGAAGTTTGTAATGAACATAAGAGACTATTTGTTTCATCATTACTGTAGAAAAACCAATGATGCAGATATGCTGGTTACAAAGTGGATAGATGGTTAGACAGACAACTGCAGCCAAGTATATTACAGTTAGAGGATAAAGCAAAGCCTCTATTTCTTTATCAGGAATACACACTATGGCGATATTAAAAAAAAAATAAAAAAAAATAAAATTCTGCTACCATTCCTTAAGTTAAAACTGATTAATTACATCATTGTGTTAATCACTGTGCTCTCAACCACAAACAATTTGTGTATTTTCATTTCTGAAATAACTCTTTAATAGGATAAAAGTGGCAATAACAGCAGCAGCTTTTTTTTGCTATGAAATAGCAGTGGGATTTTCCTGATTTATCAAGTTAAACAATTCATGATTTTGAAAAAGTGCAATGTCTGGAATTGTGTGTTGAAATTCATGCACTGGACACGTTTATTGCAATAAGACTCAGAGTTTAAAAGACAAGCTACATCAATTCATCATTCTGTTTCAATTTAAAAAGCATATGTAAAGATTTGGAAAGTTACAGCATTAAATGTAATCAAGCATCTCTACAAGATAATATACAATAACATTTCCTTACATGAATTGGACAAGCAGGTTACAAAACAGGAAAATTGTTGTTTATGAATTAATTCTGTATACTGTATTAAAAATCTAGATAGCATTAACTATTATTTGAAGCACACTTCTGTTGGAGACAACATTCTGTTTCTTTTACATTTATAAAATCCATCTTTTTCTGCACCTGTATGGAGTACACCATTTCAAATTAATACTCCTAAAAGTGTGCATATCAAGGTGGTCACAACCTACACTGCAAACTGTCCTTGTCAGACACATTCTCCCACATTCTTGGTTTAAAAGTTTACTTCAAAAAACTAAGGAATGTCTTTGTTTTCAGGCATTTTTCCACCACACTTTACCTGTGGCTGGTGTAGAATGTTTGTTGGCCTGTTAAAGTACTATACCAGTCAGTGTGAAGATAACAAAAGACTGTCAAGTTTTATTTTGTGAATTTGCATTTCTCATAATGATGTGCATGACTCCCAATAGAGTCCCAATTATTTCTCAGGAAGAGATTAGAATATTTTTCTCCAGTAAACCTGAGGTTATTCAGGCTGTGGTTGAATCCTATCAGGAGACTAGAAATATTAATGGTCCTACTGAGCAGTTTAGATTGCAGTTTGGCATTGTTAGTAATAATTTTTATGCCCAATATTTGTGCCAAGAAAGTTGCTGTTGACAAGGTAAATCCTTTGCATTCAGCAATTTAATAATTGTTATAGATTGTTTATACAATTTCATAAAAAAAGAAGAAAAAATGTATGCGTTTCCTATTGTTATGACCTTTAAGAGGGGGTGTCGGAGGAGCGATCGCGTCTCCTTGGGGTTCGTTCAGCCCCCTTCTTCACCTCACAAGCGGCAGGGATGCGAAGTGGTTGGCACGTAGCGCAGGCGGTAAGCGAAGCGAGCAGGGGGCAAAGCCCCCTAATTTATTTAAAAGATAACAAAGTCATTCTGCAAAGGGTTGGATGTTTATACATATTTATTTTAATTCGACAGACCTACCTGAGCAAGTTAACACTCATACTGCCTGAGCTACTCTGACTAGACAAAGACTTTCTGAAGCTTACAAAGACATGGATAAGTAATGACAGCTAAAAAGTAATTAATCAACATTTACAGCGCATCCGGAAAGTATTCACAGCGCATCACTTTTTCCACATTTTGTTATGTTACAGCCTTACTCCAAAATGGATTAAATTCATTTTTTTCCTCAGAATTCTACACACATTCTAATTCTAATGACAACATGAAAAAAGTTTACTTGAGGTTCTTGCAAATTTATTAAAAATAAAAAAACTGAGAAATCACATGTACATAAGTATTCACAGCCTTTGCTCAATACTTTGTCGATGCACCTTTGGCAGCAATTACAGC
>JANRMT010062822.1:40166677-40190514 GCA_026402145.1 Polypterus bichir lapradei
TACACGGGAAGTTGGGGAATTTGTGACGTTTGGAAAATTCAATATGGTGGCCGACAGTGGCGTCATACCACCGAAGTAAGTACGTACATTGGTTTTGGTTAGCACAGGGAAGCCACCTACCAAATTTCGTGAAGACGGGGTCAGCCTTCTACCTACATGGGAAGTTGGAAAATTGGTGACGTTGGAAAGTTCAATATGGCGGCCAACAGTGGCGTCATACCATCGAAATAAGTAAGTACATCGGTTTCGGTTAGCGCAGGGAAGCCGCCTACCAAATTTCGTGAAGATGGGGCCATAAATAAAGTTCAACATGGCGGACGTTGTCGACCGTTATCAACCGTTATGACCGTTAGGTGTAGAATTTCGAAATGAAACCTGCTTAACTTTTTTAAGTAAGCTGTAAGTAATAATCCTGCCAAATTTCAGCCTTCTACCTACACGGGAAGTTGGAGAATTAGTGATGAGTGAGTGAGTGAGTCAGTCAGTCAGGGCTTTGCCTTTTATTAGTATAGATGCTAAACAGTTATTATTTATTTATTTATTTCCGCCTCCTTTGCCTTTTTGATACCAGAGGCCAGGAGATGTAATTTTCTCTTTCTGTTTCTGTTTTACATACATTAAGGCACTGCAAGTCTTTACTTGTTTTACAAATAAAACAGATTTACTTACTTAGTTTTAATTTCTTACTACCACTGTTCACTTAACAGGCATCTTCACCCCAATAATCTTACAAAAGAAATTTGTAAAATGACTTGCTTATTGCGGAACTACTATGTTAATAAAATGCACAACAAATTAATAAAATAAATAAGAGTGCTATAGTTATTTCCATTTCAAGATTTTTTTTAAATGAAATTTAAAATTGACAATTGGTCAATCTCTCCTAGGTGAGAACAATTGGACAAGGAATTACCTATGGGGTAAACTAAACAGATGAACCAAAAATGTAATACAGGTGACCTGAATTTTTTTGTTACACCTCACTGCTTCAGGCATAGTTTTAAATCAACAAAGAAGTAAACTGCTGGTTGGCTGAGGTAACTAAAAAGAGCTCTGCCAAAACTAAAAAGGATCTTTTAAAGCACTTTAAAAATGAGCCTTGTAAAGATAATATAAAAATCAGAAATATGAGTATTATCTTCCAATGTCTTTAATGGCAAAGGGAAACCAGTTTCGACTTGCTGCAATGGATGCTAAATAGTTCTAGCATAAAACAGCAGTAAATCAGGAATCTCAGATTAAAGGGTGACTTTCAAGGTTCAGAGCATTGCTTAAAATCTTTTATTACTACAACAGTAGATTCAAGAACTGAGCAATGGTTTAGAAAAATCTGTCTGAAAATGCATTGTTAAGTATTACATTTAAAAAGGAGGAGACGCCTGCTCCTGGAAGTTAAAGGCAAACACAGATCTGGAAGATACTGCAATGCTGTATAGCCTGTCTGAAGGAATACAATGCCGAGATTAGTGCAAGAAATAACAAACAATAGAGAAATTGAACTGAACAGCCCTAATGTATAAACACCCAACACTCACTCATACAAAGGAAAATTTAGAGCTAGCAGTAAAACTAACAGACATGCTTTTGGAATATGGGATAAAACTAGTAAACTAATAGATAATACACAAGTATAAATATAACAAAGTGACTAAACTATAACTAAATGGCAGTAGAGCTAGCCTTTAGCCACTATAAAACCACTTTTATTGCTCATTTAGAATTTCTACAGAGTATTGAGACAATTAATAGCTTAAATCCACTTGTGAAATAACTTCCAAGCAAATAATTTAAATCAATTTCAGATTGTTAAGAGTAAATTCCAGAACATGAGAATTTGTCACTTGACCTCTATAGTCAAGCTCTAATTTAATGAAATGTGTCCCCATTATTTTTTAACGTGTTTATTGGCACTATCATTCCCATAAATATTGACAAGACCACTTGCCTGGGGTAAAAGTTAAGCCTTTTAGGTCACATATATATGTGGATTGAAGAAGCTATAATTGCAAGAGCCTGATGGCTGCAAATCTGTGTCAAGCACAAAAGGTATATCTGGTTCCTGTTTAAAATGATTATAAACATTAAAGGTTCAAAATATCCAGAAGGAAGGTTTGCAAACAACACAGAAATCTGAAAGAGTTACATACTTGAAGAAGTTTACAAAACGACCAAAGATGGCACATGTTCATTTATATACAGTAGTGTTGCACTGTATAATGACATTGAAAAAGCACCAAAATACCAAATTTTTATGTTTGTAGTGGAATAAAATTGTTTTTCGCAGGCACAATATGATTTGTCATGTATCACAGCAATCGGAACTTTGTTCCAATAGATGTACACATTTATGCTGGAATCACCAAGGAAGATCAATGTCCCTCACCTCTCTGCTCTGCAAATCGGAATCTGCGTAATAATATGCTGTAAACTCTGAAGGGTACACCCATTCTGATCACTAAGATATGTATATGTGCATGCATGTGTGTAGGTTAGACCAACAAACCCACTGGGCACTGTTTTTGTACAAGTACTGAGGTGACAAAGCTGGTACTGGTACAGAAGTCAAAATTTTAGTATTGATCCAACACTAGTATACATGTCTGCATGAAATCTCACACCAACAAGCTGATAAAAGCATGTGGGTTAGTTTGGGACTAATGGGGAAAAAATATCAACAGGACTAGTATCTAGGATTGCTCCGATCGATCGTCTGCCGATTGTCTATAATTTTCACTATAAAAAGGCTTGATCAATGATCGGCAAATTGGCCAATCAACAAAAAAGTATATTTTTTTTATGCTTTATGCTGCACATGTTCTATCAGACGGTTGTGGCGAACACCCTCTTCTACATGGTGGTGTGCTGGGGAGGCAGCATACAGAAGATGGATGCCTCACGCCTGGACAAACTGGTGAGGAAGGCAGGCTCTATTGTAGACATGGAGTTGGACAGTTTGACATGCGTGGCATCCACTGAACAGGATCATCTCCAGACAGAGGAGCAGCTTCAGCAACAGACTGCTGTCACCGTCCTGCTCCACTGACAGAACAAGGAGATTGTTCCTCCCCCACACTATGCAACACTTCAATTCCACCCAGGGGGGCAAATGTTAATATTATACAAAATTATTGTCTGTCTGTTATACCTTCATTGTTACCACTCTTTAATTTAATATTGTTCTTTATCAGTATGCTGCTGCTGGAGTATGTGAATTTCCCCTTGGCATTAATAAAGTATCTATCTACTTTCAGCCCCTGCTTTTCTAAGTTTTTCGGTAATTTAGTTGTAGTGATCCTTTATGCAAGGTATTATGGTAGTTGAGCTTTTTTTTGACCAGCAAAGTCAAGGCATGTTTCACAAGAGAGGAAGAGATGATTCTTTTATGTTAAAGAAAGTGGAGCGATAAACTGAGAAAAAGTTATGAAAGATGTTGTCCTTTACAGTTACACAAATGGCAAGAAAAGCTACTTTAATTAATTGAGACCTTTTTATTTTGTCCTTTAAATTAAAACAGACACAGCTTTGACAGTGAGCTTTTTTAAATTAGGCAAGTCATATTTTTAACTGGAAAAATAAGAGATAAAGACGAATTTGAAATTGCTACTTACTAAACAACAGGTTGGTTTCTTAATATCAAAATGCATATTTTACTCATAATCCTGTTAAACATGTTAGTCTTGTGTCTTCTTGATGAACAATTGATGTACTATTGGTACATTGGCAGCTTTTTATTAAAGATTTGTGCCATGTTTATTATTTGCTGCTGTGTGTCATACAGTATACATTTTGGTAAGTAACAAGTACTACATAATTAAAATGGTAATCCATATTTAAATCTCAAGAATTACTAATGTCCAGCTGATAGACTGGAGAAAAAAAAAACATACCTGCATATACTAAATGTATATTTTAACAGCAAAAAAGCTGTAGTGCAATTAATGATTTACAAGGATTAAAACCAATAATTACTTTTTTTAATAATGTCTTTGTTTTTCACAATCGTAGACACCGTCGTTCTCGGCAAACAGCATGATAGCAGCCAAGTCCTGGATATGCATACCACCTTTATACTTTTCAATAATCAATTCAAATTTACGCGAAAAAACACAAAATCATGTGAAAATTCACAGAGAGTTATAGCGCGTACTGACACTCGTGGGTAGTCGTGGCTTTGTCTCAAGAGAGGTAAACAAGGGTAGCGCGCGGGTTGTTCACTGAATGCTAACAACTGGTGTACTGATGCTCGTGGGCAGTCGTGGCTTTGTCTCAATAAAGGTAAACAAGGGTAGCGCGCAGGTTGTTCACTGAATGCTAGCAACTGGCGTACTGATGCTCGTGGCTTTGACTTGAGAGAGGTAAAAAAAGAGTAGCACGCAGGTTGTTCACTGAATGCTAGCAACTGGTGTACTAATGCTCGTGGGCAGTCGTGGCTGTCTCGAGAGAGGTAAACAAGGGTAGCACACGGGTTGTTCACTGAATGCTAGCAACTGGTGTACTGACGCTCGTGGGCAGTCATAGCTTTGTCTCGAGAAAGGTAAACAAGGGTAGCGCGCGGGTTGTTCACTGAATGCTAGCAACTGGTGTACTGATGCTCGTGGCTTTGTCTCGAGAGAGGTAAACAAGGGTAGTGCGCGGGTTGTTCACTGACTGCTAACAACTGCCGTACTGACGGTCGTGGGCAGTCATGGCTTTGTCTCAAGAGAGGTAAACAAGGGTAGCGTGCAGTGTTCTAGCACGCGAGTCGTATTCCAAACAAAGGTCGTATACCAAGCAAAATTTTTTGCATCCAAACAGGACGTATACCAAGTTGGACTTATTCCAAAGCAGACGTATACTAAGGTACCACTGTAATTGATTGTGTGAGAATATATAATTTATTTTTGCTAGAGAAATTATGAAAACTTTTGTTTTTTGTTTTTTTTTTAAATTAAGCCTTGTTTCAGATAGATACATTACAGAAGAAAAACAATATGACAGCTTGTAATTATGACAAGCATTGCCGCACCCACATAGAAAAAAGGCTGTGTGCTGTGGTTACTCTCTCAGGAGGGTGTTAGCAAATCATAATCCCTTGTACCAACAGGACGAGGTTTTCCGCATTCAAGTTATATGACCAACATTATAAAATACCAGAAATTATACTGTAAAATCAAGTCCCGACTTATCCATGAGTATATACAGTATACACTCTCGCTTCCCAGAGAACTAAATGCATACAGTATATGGGAACTTTTTAGGCAAAAAGCAATTTAAGTACTTTGTCATTACTACTTTCCTCTTTAATACTGTATATCCACACACACATTTCTTACCTTAATCAACTTAAAACAACTTTAGGGTAATGCCCTTTAGAGCGTACTCCAACAATACTGAGTGCAAAAATGGGAACCACCCATGGACTTTTATGAAAAATTATGCATAATTAAGTGATTATTTATACTCTAGTTCTGTACTATTTCCAGAGACTGTAGCTATAAAATATTTATACACATTAAACAGCATGTCTACTCCTGCTGCATTCTCCAGCAATGTGCCATCCCATCGAGTTTGCATTTGTGTTTGCAAAATACAAATCTAGGCTATTTAAGAGTTTTTTTTTGTATGGAAAGAGAGTGATGTGATGCAGTAGACAACCATTGCCACGCTTTCTGAATCCAATTCGTTTGGGATGGGTTAAACCAGAGGGTGAAATAAATGCAGCCAAATGATCAAGACTTTTGGAATAGCATTACAGGCGCATCCCTCATTAACATTAGAATCCCTGAAGCCTATGGAAAAAAGTCATAATGCCGGGCCACGTTAAACTCCTTTGCACCTCCTCATCAGCATCTTTGTTTTGCATATGTGTCAATCAGCACAGACAGCCTGCTATCTCATCCCCCCCATTGACACAGCTGAAGATCTCCCAGCTCAAGTCTCTTTATCTGGGTGTGAGGTGCCTGGAATTATATAGACTAAATAATATATCATTATTTGGAATACATACATTTCATGTGTGTTCCATGTCTACAACGATCTGTGTAAATGTTGGTTGACAGGAAATGTGAGGCAAGAAATGTTGAACACATAACTAAAACAGAATTTTTTTTCATGTTAAAAGAACAACAAAATTCAGACGTTAAGTGTATATGTGAAGACTGAAGTCCAAATATCAAATAAACACTTTCACAAAAGGTGTAACAAAACATGTGGGTCTTTATTCAAAAATATAACTGAAGAAAAACAAATTATTCAATTTACATGTTGCTGCCAATATGTAAAAACAGAAGCCTAAATACCAATTGCATGGCTGGTATAGAGGCATGAACGGCTGTTTCTAAATCTAGAGGTTGTGGGTTCGATCCCGGGTCTTCCCCATATATTCCATTTTGAATAGTAATCTCCCATTATTATTACTATTATATAATAAAAACATACATTTGCTTTCAGTCTGTAACAGCCAGTGTAAAGTTTTGCTACTTGTAAATCGCTGAAGGGATATAAGCAGACACACAAATGCTAGTGAATCATATCTTCTTGGTATCTTGTTGATTTTTTTTTTTTTATTTAGTTTTAGTTTTATTCTTGAACAAAAGCACACTTGTTTTGTTATACCTTTGCAAAGGTGTTTATTTTATATTCCAGTAACCACTTGAATGATATCAAATCTGTCTCTGACTCTCTCATGCATGCGCAAACACATCCATCCATGAAAACGCAATTATTTGAAAATGCTACAGTATGTCATTTGAACATTTTTTTTTCTGGTCTTGCCCAACCTCCGCATTATGGTGCATGGTACTGGGAATGCAGACTTCTTTTTGAGCACATACACCATCAGCAAGGCACTGCAACATCTAAACACTAGCGTTGAGAATTGCACACGTACTGAAGTGACTTGAGCTACTGGTGGAAGTTCCACTTTATTTATGGTGTCAAGCAGAGTTGTGCTGCAGTGCAGCAGTTTATTAGCCAGTGGAGGTGACATGAAGAAGTTGTCTGTTGTTATGGTTCTGCCTTTGTCCAGAAATGGTTTTATGACCACAGTCTCAGAAAGTCTTTCTACCATGGGTTTGACTGGGATCTTTTCTTAAATAAGGAGTAGCACTGCATATGCAAATTTGTTGTTCTCACACATTCTGCACGGGTTTCTTTGCTGTCAATGCACAAATGCTGCATGATAGTCTGATAGCGGTCACAGGGTATTGTATCTTTGAAATAGTTCAGACCGGGTATCAATCACTGCACCAACTGTGGTCATCACTACTCTTGAGAAAAGAATGGAGATAAACGTGAATGTGACTGAGAGAAAAAACTGAATAAAGAACCACTAACTTAGTAGGAAAAATTTAAAACGGGTGTTACAGACTCAAATAAAAGTATGTTTTTATTATATTATAGTAATAAATATAGCAGCTAACTATTCAAAACAGAAAGTGCGGGGAAGACCCAGGCTCAAACCTGCAACCTCTTGATTTAGGGTAGCCATTCTTACCTCTAACCCACCCATGCAATTTATAAATGGACTTCGGTTTTTACATATCGACAGCAACATGTAAATTGAATAACTTCTTTTTTTTATTGGTTATATTCTTGAATAAAAGCGCACTTGTTTTGTTAAACTTTTTATGAAAGTATTTGGTATTTGAATTTCAGTTTTCACACATTATACATTTCACATCAACATTTTATTAATTTTTACTACAACATGGAAAAAGCTTCTCTTTTAGTTATGTGTTCAACATTTCTTGCCTCGCATCCTACATTTATCCAGATCACTGTAGACATGGAACACACATGATATATATACCAAATAACAAAATATTATTTACCCTATACAACTCCAGGCATCTCAAACCAAGATAAACAGACTTGAGCTGAGAGAACTTCAGCTGTGTCGGTAGGGGATGGGATAGCAGGCTGCTTGCTGCCTGTGCTGATTGACACATTTGCAAAACAAAGATGCTGATGGAGAGGTGCAAAGGAATTTAAGATGGCCCGGTGTTAAGACTTTTTTCGTAGGCTTAAGGGATTCTAGTGTTAAACAGGTTAAGAAAATACCAACAGTGCAAAAACCTATCATCAAGGCAAAGCGTAGTCGCTTGGAACAATCTAAAGCAAGATAGTTTTATTTTAACATTTTTTTTTACTTTATAAACCCTTGGGTGTTGTTTCATAGTTTTGATGTCTCAACTATTTTCCTAAAATGCATGAAATAAAAAAAATAAACATTTAACTGGGACTGTAGGTTTATTAATTTAGTTTACAACAATTACACCAAATTACTGTAGTCTTGTTCTTTGTGTATATGAAATTAGGGTGAGATCTTCAAACTACCACTATAGTTGACAAGTTTGGGGTATTTAGCTACACTTTTTAGATGTAGAGTAACGATAAATATCCCAAAAACTGGTATTGCTTTGGATAATGCAATTTTTAAAAAGAACTATTGTGAGGAAAAACTGTTAAATGATTGACTCTTGATAAAAAAATTTGAAAGTATTTCCAAGAAATACAACATAACAAAATACTAAATCTTAGCTCTAAGGTAGAACCATAACTGGGGTATCCCAATAAATGCACTAAAAACAAAATGTAAATGTCACAAAGTCTGTTCAAAGAGTTTTGGATTTTATATGAAACCGTATCTTTCAACAGGCAAATGCTGAAGTAAGGAGAGTTAAATCCCCTGATACTGGTGACCAAGTTTTCTACAAGTAAAAAATCCCTCGAGAGGATGCATTTTTGAGTATTCACAGCACAAGCTGTTTTTGTGTGTTTTTTTTTTTTTTTTCCTTTTTTGAGCTAGACTTTTCTCATGGACAGAGGTTTCACAGCAGAGGGAAAGAAAAGTTGGCTTCCATCAGCAATCTTCCAAAAGCATGCGTGTCCCCAAGGGAGAAAAACAAAACATTATTCTTCCTTTTGAATCAACTGCTGTAGCTTCAAATGAAGCAATAGCTCTCTAAAAAAGAATTATTAAAAACAATTCACATAATTTTTAAAGTTTAAGTATTAAACTTCATATTAATACAAAAATCTACCACTAAACATTTTGTAAAAGTTTAAGAGTATAATTTGCAACATAAGCTAGTCTGATTTTTCAAAAGTCTGCAATATTTCAAGTTAAGTTGAAGCTATGGTCTTAAATAGATCAGCACCATTTTCAGGGTTGGGCTTTGCTTTTCTCCCAGTGGTGCCAAGGTAGTCTTGAGCTTCCTGGGGTCTTATTGTGGGTTAAATGGGCCAAGGAAAAAGAAGAAAATATCCATATACAGTTAAAACAGTATAATCTGGAATTTAGAAAAATTCAGCCATGTGCTTGATTTAGGAAAATGCAAACTTTTTAATATGGTAAAATGCCCCTAATGCATTTTAAATAAAAGAAGCAGGAAAAAAAATAAAAACTGCAACTAAGTTTAGCCATTCGAAAACAAGTTAGTGCATATAAAAAAAATAAATAAAATCCATGAAAACAAATACATTAGACTAAACATAAGAGCATACTGCATCTATATTTGCACAGTACAGACTGAAAAATAGATATTTCCAAGAAGATAACTGTATATTGAGCAACACATTTCATAAAAACTCCTATTCAATTACAGCATTACAGGTAGCAAGAACCCATCTTGGTACCATTAGGCAAAAATAAGGAACCAACTCTGGACTGGTTGCTAGTTTATCAACCAACATACAAAAAGCATGTCTTTACACCAGGCCAATGTACAGTCTCCCTTTAAACAAAATCATTTTGATGAAAGTGAAAAACCCATAAAGATGTTGTGAGAACATTAAAATTTCACACAATAACAGGACATGGATTTAAGCCCAAGTCCAAGGAGCTATTAGACAGTTTTGCTCAAAATCATCCTGTTGTGTCCATCACCAAACTACGAAAGAAAATGCAATTTCAAAAACTGCCCAAAATTCACAGTGTGGTATAAAGGACATTGCTGCTTCATTCCATACATCCACCCATTTTCCTTAACCCTTACCTGGAGCCTATCCAGCAAGCATTGGGGGCAAGAAAGGAATAATCACTGGATAGGGCACCAGTCCACCACAGGGTGAACACACACCACATACACATATCAGGGGTCAATTTAGCAATACCAATGAACCTAACCTGTGTCCCAAGAAAGATTTATATGACTTTAATATAATTAAAACATTCATTCACTGATTTTTTTCTTTAGCATGATTGTTTACCAAGTGACAGTTTAACCCATTTTGGATAACAAAAGGTGACCATTATTTATGAATAATGTTGTACAAAAATATACAGCATACATGCACATGAAAGATGAAATGATTTTTTTTCCATCGGAGTAATTTAAAACATTTTAGTACAACTGTAGCCTTAGTCAAGTAGCTTGGTAGCATAATTTATTTGTACAAGTGATAAGACCTTTCTGTACAACTGATTAGTGTTTCAAACTGCCTATATATTACTAAACAAAACTTAGATTTTGTTTTGTTTCTTTGAGAACGTGGGGGATTATAACTGAAGTACAGTACCTGGCAACCTTGCCTCAGATTCACGTGGTACACTGAAATACCTTGGAGGAACAAAGGTTAAGAACCTTGATAAACTAAACAGGGATAATCCAATGCTTTCCATGCAAACATTGAAACAACTATTCATAGACATAAGAGATAATTAACTAGTAGGGTCAACCAAAAGGACCTTGTCACAAAAGACTCATGAGAATCTGAGACAACTTTACCCTCAAAAAACAGGACAAGCTTGATCGGTAGAAGGTTTTTGAATTTCTCTATCATTCTATTTCTTGGCGCTGGGAACTTAACAGGGAGAGGCCACTTGAATGCTGCACGCTCCAGTAAATTTAAACGATCATCTTCGATCGTACTGTCGTGACGTCCTACGTTACACTCGCAATGCATCCTGTCAACACTAGCATGCTGCGTATTTTGCAGATTGATCGCTTTTCTAGAAGAGTGCTGATCAGTCAATCCACTAAAATGTTAAACGTGACAGTTTATGGAAGTTGAAAGAGTATACTACAATTTCTATAATCATTACACGAGCTTGCTTGATAATGGTATTGAAAAGTTGCACGCGCAAAAAAAAAAAAAAAAAATCACACAACTGACCTGCAGCAAAGTGCAACGGGGTAGATTTCCTGCCAGCCATGTCCTTGGCATTCACGTTACCGGAGTCCACAAGCTTTTTGACCCTGGAAACATCTCCGTTGCGGCAAGCCTCGAAAAGTTCCCTGAACGTTCCGCCAGTGCCAGAGCTCCCGGAGGTCGAGTCGGGACTGAGAACGCCACCGCTGGTTATGCTGGTGCTACTGCCACTACTGCCGAGGGCTGGAGCGGAGTGATCGGAGGAGGCCGGGCTGCAATCCCCGTCCCCCCCACTCTCCAGCTCTGCGGTGCCGCCGCTGTTCCCTGTCTGCTCCGCGGCCGCGGCTGTAGAGAGAGCTGCGGCAGCACCTACGGGCGCGGAAGGAGAGCCGGGTGGAGACGGCGAAAGCGCCGTATTTCGAGGAGGGGACGCCAGGCTCTGTTGCTGAGACGAGCGACGAGACGTCGCCATTTTCACAACAGTGAATCCCTCTGGCAACAAAAACAGGCTCTGCGCTCACTTCCGGGAAGCTGGCAGTGCGCACTTCCGCCGCTAAGAAATAAAAATGAGGTTGCGTGCTGAGTGAGCGCTGCCTGCTCCTGCCTGTCTGCCCCGGAGGAGCGTTTTTTTACATTTATTTACCAGTTGTGCGTGATGAGGCCCGAGTGTTTAACTACCATTTATTTAAAATTAAAAATATTTGTTTCTTTTTTAGAAATTAATTCCATTTTAAATTCTTAATAATGGGATCAAATTTTCGGGTATGGCTAACGTGTGTGAAAAGGAAAGGGGTTTGCTGCAACTGCTTTCTTCAGTTCCTTACTAGGCAATTGCTTTAATACTGTTCAAGGGGTTTTGTAATTTATATGGATGGCATAGTGGTTAGAATTGCTGCTTTATGGTTGCACCACACTGGCTTCAACGCCTGTTTTGAAGGAACGCCATCCCAAGCTCAACCTGGCAAAGATGGACCTTCTTGTGATCCCAGCTTCTCCACCCCAGTTCTGTTTAGCTTTGATCAGAATCGATAACACCCACCAAGTTTGTACGCAACCTTGGGGGTGGAGATCGGTTTCAGCTGTCATTCAGTGACCGACCGTGTTGCTACAGTCTTTAAGTCTTGCAGCCTCACTCAATGCAAAATCCGCAAGCTCAGGCTTTGGTCTTGTTACCTTTGAACTACTACAGCTCTCTGCTGGCAGGAGTAACCAGCATGTGTAACATAGCTGCTCCAGAAGAATCAAAAATGAAGCAGCACGTCTGGTGTTCAAGCAGCAGAGTCTGGCAGATGTCACGTCTCTTTTAAGATCACTACATTGGCTAAGTTCAGATCCTTGATGGTTGCCTACAGAGTAGTGAATGGGTCAGCACCTATCCACCTTAATAAAAGGAGAAGTGGCTGTGTGTCTGTCATTCCTCTAGGTGGAGCATCATGAACATTAACATTATGAATCCCATACCAAATGACGTACTATATAACAGAGATATATGCATTGTGTGGTGCACTCTAAACATTAACTCTGAGGTCTGTGTTCGTTGCTTAGATTTCAACCCATTTTAGATGGGTTGCACAGCTAGCTTAATACAGAGACACTTGTGATGTCCTATGTTCCTTTTCGACCATGCAAGTCTGCTGATGAATGGCATCTATTGATGCCACCTTTGTTTGGCATCAAGTCTCAGTACAGACTCTTTTCATGTGTAGCTCATAGATGGTGGAAAAAAGCTGCCCACCTCCAATCGAAATTCTGACTCCTTATATGCGCTTAAGAAGCATTTGGAGATTCTCTTGTCTGGTGAATTCCATTCTAACTGATGTTAATTGTTTGGTTTTGTAACCTAGGAATTGTAAATCGCTTGTATTCTGTTCTGACCTCTTCACTTGGATTGGCCATTTTGTAACCTATCCTGTAGCACTACGTCCAAAACAGTACCCCATTCTGATGTTTACTTGATCATGCAAGTTCCTTTAAAAAAATCATCAGCTGAAAAAATGAAATGTAATTTTAAATTTTGTCCATGTAGAGTTTGCTATTCTCCCCAAGTGTGGGTGGGTTTTGCTTCCACAGGTTAAGTGGTGTTTCTGGTGCTGTTTCCTGCCTGGCACCTGGTAAGACTGGGTTTGGCTTCAGCCGTCACAACCATAAGCTGATTTTATCAGGTTTGAAAATAAAATGTTATGTATTGTAGGGAAGGTAAGATTTCTTAGACTCAATTCTGCAAAACCAGAATAACTCAACAACCAATGTGTTTTATAGCATTACCGGTAACGGTGCACTGAATGATAACGTGCAGTGAATACACTTGACTTGAGCATTTATAGTTTTCGTACTCTTTCATAGTACGTTTAGCATTTGTTTGCTCAGAGGTTGATGCGCTTTCTGCTTCCTGAGCAGCTCTTCTTTTCTCCACAATAGCAGCCCGCTTCTTCTCTTCTTTCGTCGGCATCTTTTCACGTTGAAACTGATTAAGTCAGTGTTTGTGTTACAATTACTTAGTACGTTTTCCTTAATTTTTCACTTAAGCTGGCACTTAAGTCTTCAATCTGCCTCAAGAATAATTTAAGATATGAAGAGGTTGGGGAAGTGATGGCGAAGGTGGTAGGGAATGAGAACGGTGCCCGTACGCATGCGCCGCATGGTCTCCATGCTGGCCGCTGCCATGAGTTGATTGTACAATAAAATAAAAATAAGAGGAATAACCTTGTAGGTCAATCATCACCCCAAAAGCAGATAGTAGATGTCACGTAGTATATGTGTACCAAATTTCAGGTCAATAGTTCAAACGGTTTTGCGAGCTACAGGTGATTTAAAATTCTGGACAGACAAACGGGCAGCCACAGTAGCGTATTATATAAGAAGATGACTCTGGATAGTTTTCCAGTAGGAAGAGGCTTGAGGCTTTCATCTAATGAAATTCAGAACATGGGCAGTGTATATATTGTGAATATTTATATCATGAGATATAGTCTAGACCTAATGAACTGCTTAACTCGATTGTCAATTATATTCAGGGTATTAGTTGGTAAAAAGAGTTGCCCATCAGTCATTGATGAGAGGCCTGCTGGCAAACCCTTCTTTCAGTTTCAGAAACATACAGTGTCTTGTGTATACAGTGCCTTCAGAAAGGTATTCATACTCCACCAGTTTATACACATTTTGTTATGTTGCAGACTTAGGCTAAAATATTTTAAATGTATTTTTCCCCACCTCAGACAACACTCAGTACTCCTAAATGACAAAGTGAAAACAGGATTTTAGACATTTATGAAGATTTATTAAAAGAAAACCTGAAATATCACATTGACACAAGTATTCAGACCTTTACTCAATACTTTGTTGAAACACCTTTAGCAGCAACTACAGCCTGGAGTCTTCTTAGGTATGATGAAATAAGCTTCACTAACCTGGTGTGACAGATAGGAAGCGCTGTCGTCCCCTTGAACCCTCAGATCAGACACCAGATAAAAGTGTAATAATTGAATTTATTACAATTATAATGTGCACAAAGCACCCTCCTCTCCACAATACTCATTAACCAATACACACTATAGTAATCAATAAACAATCCTCAACTCCCAGACGCGTTGCCACCCTGCCACCCAGCTCAGCTCACCGTCTGGGATTTCCCACAGTCCTTTATAGTATGTAACCCGGAAGTGCTTCTGAACCCTGAGTCCATGTGACTTCCTAGTACTTCCGGGTCAGATCCAAAGTCTTCTTTTCATCCCGGAAGTATGTCATTCCTCCTGTCGCTGTGACTAAGACATACGTCCGGGTTATAGGGCACATACGAGTCTCTGGGCCTCCCTGCGGCGTCCTCTGTTGGCCCCCAAGGTATCCAGCAGGGCTGTAAAGGAAAACTCCACTGTCCATGATTCCCTGCGGGCATTCAGGGCACATCCCTGCTGCAGGCAGAGCTCCACCTGGCAGCCTGGGGGTATTGGCCGGGCTGAATGGCCGGCCATAGTCCACCCTGGATTTGTGGATATTGTGCCTTTCTGATGGATGGAACAATGATGGATGGACTAAAAGGCAGAATTCTACGTGACCATCATCATCAAGCCTTTCCGTGAGAACCCTAAATCCAAAGAGGACTGTTTCATTTATGGTAGGTAGAATGCCCAGAGGGGACTGGGCGGTCTCATGGTCTGGAATCCCTACAGATTTTATTTTTTTTTCTCCAGCCGTCTGGAGTTTTTATTTTGTTTTTTCTGTCCCCCCTGGCCATTGGACCTTACTCTTATTCGATGTTAATTAATGCTGATTTATTTTGTTTTCATATTGTGTTTTTTATTTTTCTATTCTTTATTATGTAAAGCACTTTGAGCTACTGTTTGTATGAATATGTGCTATATAAATAAATGTTGTTGTTGTTGTTGTTGTTTCTCTTCTACAGATCCTCTCACGCTCAGTCAGGTTTAATGGAGACCAACAGTAGACAGCTATTTTCAGGGGCACTCAAGGACATTCACAGAGTGTGTAGTCTTTACTTTTTGCTTGAGTTCATTGTCCTTTTGCAAGGTGAACCTGAAGCCCAGAGTGGTCTGGAGTAGTTTTTTGTTAACCTCCTTAACGTTACATTTTTTCTGAAAAAAAAAACATGTAAAAAGCATTGCATTTTTTGGCTTGAAAAATTACATTTTTATTAAATCTCATCTTTGTACTGTAAAATACTAAACTAAAGTACATAATCAGAAGTGCAGAAAGTATATCAATGATACAAATAATAAAAACAATAAATAATAATAATATGAACAGCACATTACACATGTGCAAGCATCACTTTCCAATTCACCAGAATCACTTTCAGCTTCACTGACCGTTTCAATTTCACTGCCTGAAGAAAGATTCACCTCACCTCATAATGAGGCTTTTCTTATGAGACCTCATTATGAGGCCAGGAAAAGACTTGTCTACACCATTGCCCGGGTAATGCTTGGGCCTGACGCCTACACAAGACATATCCAGGCCGTTTCCCCAGTAACGCTCGGCACTAATGCAGTTGGCACTTTTACAGCCCAAGTAATCCTCAGGTCTTACGCGAGATGCTTCTATACCGTTGCCAGAGTGACAATTGGAACTAATGCTTTTACCACTGTTTTTATAGCCCGAGTAATTCTTGTGTCTAACACTAAGCAATAAGAATAAGAATACCTCTGCACTTTGCTCCACTAAGCTTTTCCTTGAACCTGAATAGTCTCCTAGTCCCTGCTGCTGAAAACAACCCCACAGTTTGATGCTGCCACCACCATGCTTCACCCTTGGGATGGTATTGCACAGGTGATGATTTCCTCCAGATATGGCACTTACTGTAGAATCAAGGCCAAACAGTTCAATCTTTGTTTCATCAAAAGAGTCCTTCAGGTGCCTTTTTGTAGACTCTAAGCAAGCTTCTCATATATCATCTGACCACTCTGGCATAAAGGTCAAATTAGTAGAGCATGACAGTGGAGGCTGTCCTTCTGGACATTTTTCCCCACTCTACAAAAGTTCTCTGGAGCTCAACTAGAGTGGCCATCAAGTTCTTGGTCACTTCTTTTACCAAGACACTTCTCCACTGATTGTTCAGTTTGGCTGGGCAGCCAGCTACACATAGAGATGTAGTTGTTTCAGACTTCTTCCATTTAAGAATTATGGAGGCCAATGTGCTCTTTGGAACTTTCAATGCAGCAGAAATTTTGTATAGCCTTCACCAGATCTGTGCCTTGACACAAGCCTGTCTCTAAGCTCTGCAGGCAATTCCTTCAAACCTATGGCTTAGTTTTTGCTCTAAGACACATTGTCAGCTGTGGGACATTCTATAGGCAGGTATGTGCCTTTCCTAATCATGTGAGATCAATTGGATTAACCACAGGGGAACCCCAAACAAGGTGAAGAAACATCTCCACGATGATCAATTGCATAGGATGCACTGGATCCAAATTTCAAATGTAACAGCAAAGGGTCTGACTAATTATGTCAATGTAATGTTTCAGTGTGTTATTTTTTATAAATGTACAAAGAAAATCCTAAAATCCTGTTTTTGCTTTGTCATTTTGGGGTATTGCATGTCATTTGATGACAGGAAAAATGAATTTAACAATTTTAGCATAAGGATGAAAAAAAGAGAAGGAGTTTGAATATTTTCTGAAGGCACTGCAAATCAGAATCCGACAGCTTCTGATGCCTGTTATTTTTAAAGGTTATTGGGAAGTAATGGCTCTACAATTTAAATCTAAATTTAGAAAACCTTATCAGTAGATATCCCTATTTTGTATTATTGATGAGTATTGTAGTGAATGGTCTATTTAAGTTAATATTGTTCTAATGGATACATATATTTGTGGTAAGATATGGTAAATTATCTTCTATACATAACAAATACTCCTAACAACACATGAAGCAGTTCCAAAGACGGGAACTCAAAGGGGCCTACAATCAATAAAATACAAAATGTTTTACAAAATGGTCCAAAAAATTGTATTAATTTTCAACAATAAACATCACATATTCATCATATCATACTCAGAGACCCCAAAAACCTCTAAAATGGGTGTATGATCACAGAAATCCATCACGAAAAACATATTAAAAATATAAACAAAAAACAAAATTCTAAAACTCATTTACACTGACTGTATCATGGTGCAACTGTGAATAACCGAGACCACATCTAGTAGCCGATCCTGCATCATTCACGTTTACAACTAGTTCAATGATGTCTTTGAATGCCAAAGTATAATCTGAATTTACATAATGTTTTTTTTCCCTTGCAACAGTTAGGTTTATTCTTAACATATGTGACGTGCTCTCTGTGCATTTACATGTCTAACAAGGAGTTTTCTGGGAAATTGTTCAGCCATAGGTGGTTTATCTATTTTAACCAATGGCTTGATGTTGTTTGAACGACGTTGACAAGAGCTGTTTAAATCACCACCTCTACTTTGAACTCAATCTTCATGAAGCATTGGAATGGTTTTGAAATGTCACACTTTGTGAACAGTCTAATTGTTTCAACCCACACGTATGTCTGGTCCTTTGAGACTGCTTATCAGGAAAGTCAAAAACAATATATGCTGTCCAACTGCATATGCACTGCAAAAAAAGAACACTAAGCCAAGTGAAAAGTATTTCAATCAAGACATTAAATCTAGTTCTCCTTATTGTAAGAATTACTGATTATTTAGCTTACTTTTGATTATTACTATTATTAGATAGATAGATAGATAGATAGATAGATAGATAGATAGATAGATAGTGTCACGCGTGCGAATAGGGGGCAGCTAAAGGACCCGACGAGTGGCGTGAACCCGCAAGACAGGCGACAAAGCCAGTGCACTAACCCATCTCTCTGCTCTCTCACAGAAAGGACGATCCACGAAAGAGCCAGGGGGCCATGACTTTACTTTATAACTGCCTGGTCCAAATGATTCATCATTAGACTGTTTGCAAGACAGAATCACTTCTGTTGCTGAGTCTCCATTTGCAAAGGAAAGAATACACAACAAACAATAATAAGCATGATGTGACTTATATCCCTTGACAAATAAGTGTAAAAATTTCTACTGCCAGCTTTTCTATGCCTGAATTACAAATTTTACTTTTGATATTGGCACCTTTTTTCCTCATTCATGCAGATGACCAGTCCCCCTCCTGCATTTTTTTCTGCTCTATCTAATCATATCAGATGAAATATAATTGAAATTAAAATAGTGTCAGTTTAAGCTAGGTTTCCATAATACACAAAACCTGATGCATTGTGACTCTCTATGAGAGCTTACAGTTCATCCATCTTACTGAAAACAATCAGACTTTTGCCATTATAGTGGAGCCTTGCCAGTTCTGAAACTTTGGATGAACAACACCTCTGATAAGGTAAAACAGAGCAGATGAACGCAGTCATATTTAATATACCCCATTTTAAGTTTCAGTTTTCGGGTGTTGCAGATGTACATGTTAGGGGAGAGATTAATGGGTACGGTATAGTTCAGTTATTATTCAGTATTCTTTCTCTCTTCTTCCTTTTTAATCTCCTCTTCCTCACAGGTTCAGAACCTGAAGAGCCTTCCAGGCTTTACCAGATTTACTCTGCTGGAATGGGACTAAGTGATATTTGTGATACCATATTTTGTGATAAGAATTGTGGGCTCAGATAAAAGCTGTTATAAACAAATTATGTAAAATGTGCAGCATGGAAAGAACGTAAATGTATTTTAGATGAAATCTAATTAGGATCAGTCATTCTAGACTTTCTTTAATGTAAATTCAAATGCTCAAAATAAAGAGCATCATGTCTAATATAATAAATTTTGAACTACACTACACTTTAAATGATAATTGCTACAGCATTTCTGAGGAGGTTTTTATAGTATTCATATAAGTGTTCCAACCCAGCATGACAGCTAATTTAATATTTTTGAAAGCTTACAGAATTATAATTTAAAGTGACATAATTAGCTCTCCTGTCCCATCATTCCTGAAGCTTGCGCTCTGTCAGTGTGAGGTAGGCATACCCTTCTCATATCCAAAGTCAGGGTCTCAGCCTGAGTGTATGCTTTAATGGACTGGCATGCCAGCCAGGATTAATGGCTGCTTTCTGCTACCAGAATAGGCTCCAGCTCTCTGTAACAATAAAAAATAGTGGGGGCAAAAATGTTTAGAGAGAGTATTAAGGTTTTTAATTCATGTAATTTTTCATATTACAGAAAAATGGAACAATGCTCCTAGCTGTCCTGTTTTGGGCCGGCACTGTGGTAGCACTGCTGCCTTGCAGTAAGGAGTCCAGGATTCATGGCCCAGGTCCTTTCCTGTGTGAATTTTGCATGTTCTCTCCATGTCTGCATGGGTTTGCTCTGGTTTTCTCCCACTGTCCAAAGACATGCAGGTTAGATAAATTGGCAACACTAAATTGACCCTTGTGTGTTTTGCTGTGATGGACTGGTGCCCTATCCAGGGTTTGTTTGTGCCTTGCACCCTATGCTGGCTGGGATAGGCTCCAGCACCCCCCACGACCATGGTCTAGATTAAGAAGGTTAGAAAATTACTTGTCCTGTTTTGACGGCAATCGCACATTCAGCTGAAATTAAAATGTATCTTGAGAGTTTGAAATTTTTTGCATCATTTCAAGTTGCTTTGACGATTTTCCTACAGTTTAAAGGTATATGTATCAATCTATCTATCCATTTTTAACTCACTTATCCAATTTAAGGTCAGTTTAGAGCTTTCAAAAAGGAAATTCATAGTAGCATTAATTGGTTTAGGATCCCTCTACTATAATGTCTTCAAGTAGTGACAAAACTTTTGTGTAGCAAAGAATTTAATTAAAGAAGGAGTTAAGAAAGTCAATGTACAATATTATGAACTTAGGCGTAGATGTGAAAGTCTGGCTTTCTTTTACCCCTTTTTAAGATTTATTAAATTATAATACACCATGTCTAATGCAAACAGCTGAACATTCTCACATTATATAAGTGGTTCCCAAGTTGGTGACAATTAGTGTTAAGTCGTGCAGACACAGGTGCAAATGCTGAATACAAAAGGGCAGCAATTACCTAATTGTTATATTCTTCTCTATTCATTTGTAAGAATTGTGAGCAGACAAGTGGAATGGCACCGACGTAATGCATCTCCTTTAGCATTCAGTATTGTCAACTATTGTCAGGAAACTTTACAGAAAAGGTAACAGTAAATGAAATATCAGCATTTAAAACTATTGCAAACATACACATACTTCTGAATCTTTTATAATAAAAAAACACAAAAAATGGATGGCTGACTAAACAATTAAATCAACTTAAACTAGAATGACTCACGACTAATTTTGTAATTCGTTTGAATAAAAACCTGCAGTCACATGGGTCACAAGGGACTGAAACTAGGAGCCACTGAAATTAAATCATATTCAATTTTAATACCATCCCAAATCTCTGAAGAAACATGTTCTGAATTTACTGTATGTAATTCACACAAACAGATGCTTCGTGCTAGAATAGTTTGCTCCATGTACAGAATTTGAGTCTAACACCAAACTTATATAGCACAGTAAATAAATATTCAATCCAACTCTATCAAAGATTTTTCTGCATCCTAAGATATTAAGGCCTCATGAAATTCACATCATATTCATCTTTCATTGAATTTTCAATTACAAATGCCATCATTTTTGTCATGATTTAGAGCATTCTCCAAGACAGAATAGGTGTGAGGCCTCCAAAAACTACTACCTTAGCAGGCCAGTATCTTCACTGGCCTGTCCGGTAGAGCCTCACCTTAACCCAGCTAGACCCATATGGGATTGCCTACTAGCTTTAGCTGGCACAGGCCCAAAAATGGGGAGCTGGCAAAACAACTACAGTATAAATATCACCAAAAACTAACAAATAAACAAGGAGAGGGATGACTGTAAACCCACGGCTAGTTACAGGGCAAATGAAGAATTTTATAAATGAAAGGTTTATTAACAAAAGCAGAAAAATACAATGAAAAGCTCCAAAGATCAAAAAATAGGTACAAAGGAGTTGCTTAGAAGGCAATCCACAGAAAACAAGTCCCAGTACAATATCCTAAAATCATAATTATAAAACACAGTAAGATATAATCAAAAATCCAAAAACTCCAACAAGAAGCAGCAATACTTACAGTAAATTCCAACACATGAATGATTCCCTTCTCCTGAGTCTTTTCAGTCAATTTAAATAACCTGAGTGAGGGCTAAGGTGTGGTGACATGAAAGTGGCCCTGCCTCCTGAAGCACAACCCACAAAGAACAAGGAAGAAAACTACATTTAAAGTGTGTGGCGGACGGCCAGGACCCATGCCTGGCCGGGATGCCCCTTCAACACTGGATGCGGTGGAGCAGCCATGGGATCCACGCTATGTCCCCCAGATCACTTGGTGGCAGGCCCCCTGGGTTGGATCGGGGCCACAGGCATGGGACTTTGGAGCTCATCCCCCACCAGGGGAAGCTGCAAGGACTTAACTAGCCCGTCTGGGTTGTGATGCAGCCACACCTGGAAGTGCAGCCTAATTAGGCTAATTACCACCTGAAGCACTTCCGGGTGGGCTATAAGAAGAGCCTTTAGCCACTACTAAGGGTGCCAGAGTCGGAAGGAGGAGGACAAAGCGGTCCTAGAAGGAGTGGAGGGAAAGAAGAGTGGTTTGGGTGTTTTTCTTTGGTGGTGTTTTTGGGACTGTGTTGTGCCTGTGGAGTACGGGGAAGACGTGCCCCACAGGTGAAGAAAAAATAAAATCTTTTGTTAATTGTACCTGTGCCTCTGGTGTCAGTCTATGTCAGGTCATCGCCAGTAAAGCGCCTTTATCACAAGTGATAGTACACAATTACAAAGTCACATATGAAGCAATATATAGAGATGTAAAATAACTCCTAATTAGCAAGAAACAGAACAAAATTTAAAATACATACAACATAGAACATTGCCAGTCCTCTGGTGTCAATGAGGCACCACACCAAGCTGAACACACATCTCCTAACACTGGTCCCTTGGCATCTGAGGGAGATATTGCATAAAAGGTTGCTTCTCTTCCCAAGAATTGATCAATAGGAGTGCCCCTTCTTCAGTATCAGGCTCTTCTCCCTGAGACTCACACCCAACCACCTGTCTCCATTCCTTTTAGTATTGGCTCTCCTGATTCTGCCTCTTACTCTTTCTTTCCTTCACATTCACATATTCCCTCTTTTTTGATCTTTCTCTCCTTCTGTCCCTTGTCTCGTTGTCTTTCCTCTCTGCCACGCAGATGTGACCTTCCTCAAAGTCCGAGGTGTGAATGATGCACCTAACTGATCAACTCACATGTACACGATCAGCCAAGCACCGAAATCAACCCGAAAGTGATGCCATCATGTGCACACCCTCACCCTTCTGAGCCTGCAGACTCTCGGGATATGTTTATTTATTTCTAGAAATTCCATCCATCCATTATCCAACCCGCTATATCCTAACTACAGGGTCATGGGGGGCTGCCGGAGCCAATCCCAGCCCACACAGAGCGCAAGGCAGGAAACAAACCCCGGGCCGGGCGTCAGCCCACCACAGGGCGTGCACACACACACACACACACACACTAGGGACAATTTAGAATCGCCAATGCACCTAACCTGCATGTCTTTGGACTGTGGGAGGAAACTGGAGTACCCGGAGGAAACCCATGCAGGCATGGGGAGAACATGCAAACTCTACACAGAATGCTGACACCGTATCAAACTGTAAGACCCCTAAAGTCATCAGACCAAGGCCTATCTGCTGTTGCAAAATCTAGATTAAAGGCTAAAGGTGACAATGCAGTTTCTATGATGGCCCCTAGACTTTGGAACTGTTTACTGTCAAGCTTTATATCAATTGATTCTGTAGCAATTTTTATTTTTCAATTAAAAACGTATTTTTATCATATAGTATTCCTTAATGTACAAATGTACATGCTTCTTAATTTTTATCTGATTGCTGGATGACTTGTTAGTTGGTTAGATTGCTTTTGTTTGTGATTTTATTATTTTTAATCATTTTACTTGCTTTTGCAATTTAATGTTATATTTACTTATTTCCTTTGCTGGAGTTTTTTATTTTTTCCAGATATTATTATTCATTTTATTTAATTTTATTTTTTTATCTTTTATGTTTTATACCTATTTTGTGTTTTCCTTGTTCCATGTCAAGTACTTTGTTCCGCTCAGCTTAAAAAATGCTATACAAATAAATGTATATTATTATTATTATTATTATTATTATTATTATTATTATTATTATTATTATTATTATTATTATTAT
>JANRMT010062822.1:40192956-40204373 GCA_026402145.1 Polypterus bichir lapradei
TATCTATCTATCTATCTATCTATCTATCTATCTATCTATCTATCTATCTATCTATCTATCTATCTATCTATCAATTCAGTCATGTCACCTCTTAATCTTCTTTTGCTTAAACTGTAAAGGCTCAGCTCTTTTAATCTTTCCACATAATTAATCCTCTTTAGCCCTGGAGTCAGCCTAGTCGCTCTTCTCTGGACCTTTTCTAGCACTGCTGTGTCCTTTTTGTAGCCTGGAAAAAAACTGCACACAGTACTCCAGGTGAGGCCTCACCAGTGTGTTATAAAGGTTGAGCAGAACCTCCTGTGACTTGTAGTCCACACATCAAGGCGCTATATAACCTGACATTCTGTTTGCCTTCTTAATGGCTTCTGAACTCTGTCGGGAAGTCGTTAGCTTAGAGTCCACTATGACTCCTAAATTCTTCTCATAAGGTGTACTCTCGATTTTCCGACCGCCAACTGTGTATTCAAACCTAACATTTTTACTCTCTATGTGTAATACTTTACATTTACTGACATTAAATTTCATCTGCCACAAATTTGCCCAAGCCTGTAAGCTATCCAAGTCCTTCTGTAATGATATAACGGATTCCAAAGTATCTGCTAATCCACCTATCTTGGTATCATCTGCAAACTTAACCAGCTTGTTACTTATATTCTTATCTAAATCATTTATATTTATTAAAAATAGCAGCAGCCCCATCACTGACCCCTGCTGGTCACCACTCTCAACAACAGCCAATTCTGATGAGGTTCCTCACACCATCACCCTCTGCTTCCTGTGTCTGAGCCAATTCTGCACCCATCTAAAAACATCACTCTGAACTCCCACTTCTTTTAGTTTGACCCCCAGCCTCTCATGTGGCAACTTATCAAATGCTTTCTGAAAGTCCAGATAAATAATATCATATGCTCCATTTTTATCATATCCTTTTGTTGCCTCCTCATAGAATTCCAGTATGTTAGTAAAACACAACCTCCCACTTCTGAACCCATGCTGACTGTTCAGAATAACGCCAGGTGTTGCTCAATCTTATCCTTAATAATTCCTTCCATTAATTTTCCTGTGATGCATGTTAAGCTTACGGCCTATAGTTGCTTGGATCTGCCCTGTCACCCTTTTACAGTGCATCCGGAAAGTATTCACAGCGCATCACTTTTTCCACATTTTGTTATGTTACAGCCTTATTCCAAAATCGATTAAATTCATTTTTTTCCTCAGAATTCTACACACAACACCCCAGTGGCTTTACTCTGAGTTCCTCCCGGATGACTGAGCTTCTCACCCTGTCTTTGAGGGAAAGCCCAGACACCCTGCGGAGGAAACTCATTTCAGCCGCTTGTATTCGCGATCTCGTTCTTTCGGTCACTACCCACACAGCTCATGATCATAGGTAAGGGTAGGAACGTAGATCGATCGGTAAATTGAGAGCTTTGCCTTACGGCTCAGCTTCTTTTTTCATAATGACAGACCGATGCAGAGTAAGCATCAGTTCGGATGCCACACTGATCTGCCTGTCGATCTCTCGCTCCATTACGTGAAAATATGCGAGCTATTACTACTTGTGATGGTCAGTTCTGCCCAGTGGCCAGTCTTAGCAGCCCAGCCAGTAGTATAGCCTGCCAGGCTGCTGCAGCCTAGTACTTCAGTTGCGATGTTGTGACTCACTAACTTTGGTCAAGGCTCATGGGTGGTGGGGCGGTGGCAGTGTCATGCCTAGGGTATCAAGGAGCTGACACCGCAGCTGCAATTATACTAGCAGATGATGTTTCCGGTGCCATAATGCCATGAGAAAACGTGCTTTTATCAGAAGGCGGAAGTAAGAAAAGTCAATAAGTAGTGCTGAAGATGCAGAATGATTCAATCACAAATGATAGTAATCATTTTGTACAAGTTTAGTGCTAACTAGGACCTATCATTCGGGCTGCACTGTTTTATGTTGCCCATGGGCCGTGTGTTTGACATGCCTGGCTTAGAGTGTTTCCTCAGCCATAACAAAAAGCAGGCCCCACTGTCCCTCCTGGAAGAAAATATCATTCAACAAGGTAGGAGACCAGTTGAAATCACAGTCCAAAGCTACTGCAGGTTTACTTTCCACCGCATGATGGTAGATCTGGACAAGCAACTTATCGTGGAACATCATTGTGACCAGAAATTATCATTCTGTCAGAAGCCTCAAAAACAACTTTCCCTGATAGAACTGACTGTGCCCTGGAAAGATTGTATAGAGGAGGCTTTTGGGAGGTAGCCGGCCAAGTAGCAGCGGCTTCGGGAGGATTGCTGGAGACAAGGGTAGCGAGCACACTGCCATCCAGTGGAAGTAGGCTATAGAAGTTTCAACAACTGTGCTCTCTACAGAGTCTACACCCTGCTGGCCATGAGTGGGCCCGCTTAGAAGGACATCCACCAGGACTGCAACTGAGGCAGCAGAAAGAGCTGGTGGTTGTGGATTAAAAGAGGTGAGCTGTGACAATGCTGCTGGGACGTAAGTCAGGGCTTGATCAACCCTGGCTGGGTCACCTTGGTGAAGGCATATAGTGTTGTGAGATCTAAAACATCCTATGAACTCAGGGAACATCACTAATGATGCATTTCAGGGCATCTGTATGATGTATCTTTCACCTTATAGCAAAGCCATAAGTATTATATTAACACTTAAATTATTTATTTGGAAACACTCCTTTAACACTGATGATTTTAGGCCCCACTGTGTTTTCAATTTTGTTACTTATGTAAGGGACAAACTGGCTTCAAAGCCAGTATGGACTCCATTCCTTTACCTGGACAGGAGTCATTGATAACAGAAGGTCAAAGAAAGGAAGTGGCAATACCTCCATTCCATGCCAGGACCCAGATGTGGATGGACTGTACAGGAGCTGGCGTCCTAACGGTGAATAAGCGACACCCGGGATGAACTTAAGAACCGAGAAGGACAGCATGGTGTGTTACTACCTGCTATGGACAGAGCATCCCCCTGTACAATGGGTGGCAAGCATCCTGTCTGGCAAGCCCCATTATGGAGTCTGGGGCTGCTAGTGTTATGACCACACCTGAAAACAAAGATGAAGGTGAATTGAAAGCACAAAATCAGTACTGACTGGAGAGGACTCATAAATCAGACTCGAGGCAGAAAAGCAAAAGGCAATCACCAAAACATATCACTAAACGAGAAACAAATTCAGAAAAGCAATAACATAAAAGGTCTGTTCTTTTGACATTAGCTCACACTAATGTGATACTTTTCTTTTGATTTCCTTTTTGAAAGAAGGGGATGACTGTTATGATCTGCAAACTTTATACATTTTTTGTGGACATACTGCATATATTTTCTACAATATACACCTAAGTTATGGGGTTTTTAGGACTCAAGGATTCAAATATTTACATTAATTTTTGATTTCAGTATAAATTGACAAAGTTCAATATTTTTGCTGTTAGGCTGCAATGTCATTTAAGGACTTTTGCGTCACTAATTATCATGGCTTCCTTCCAGGATCCCCCAGGATGTGCACTGCTTGTGACGATATCAGATCAACGGTTTAAAGGTCGCCCCCAGACATTCCCATAGAATTCAACTTTGTGGTTAGTGCTTGCATTCAAGCCATTAAAAGAATCTTTTGTTTGTGACTTCCCGGTTTTTCAACTCTTGCTGTCGTTTCTGACTCCTGATTTCTGTTTAATGTACTCATGTCATTGACAGGTATGATTGACTTATAGTTCTGACCTCGACTTGCTTCTTGATTATGTGTACCTCCTGGCCATCTCCCTCTGAGTCACTACAATAACAAGCAACTGTACACTTCTGTCTTCTATAGGCGGAGTGCGATGAGACACCCCATTATTTAAGTTCTGTGTCATGTGACCAATAGCAGCCATAGCAACTAGAAACTGAAAGGCTGCACCCGTGAATGTGCCCCATAAAGGGGAAGAGCCCAGACAAGAAGATACTCACAAAATGTGCCACCATCATAATGGGAAAAATAACAAACAATAAAAAAAATACACATTCAAATTCCAGTAATTACAATTATGTACATGTCTGTTATGTGTTTGCCAGAGGGTGTTCCCTGATTTCTGTTTTTGTTTCATTTTTTTGCCTCTTGTGTTTAACTTCAAGTAATTTTATACGGTTATTGTAATTATTTATTTCATGTTTATAATTTCCCATTAATGTATCACTCGCCTGTGTTACCTTTCTAAGATGGGATTAAATCTAAGTAATGAAAGTAAACCTCAGCATTAACATTTGCAGTGCAGTGTATCCATCCAGGATGCTATGTCTTCTGCATACCATTTGATTCAGGATTCATAAAAGCAGAGCTAATGTTTGTGATGCGCCATCTGTTTTAGAGCAGAGACACTGCAACCAAACAGACACACTTGTCCCCCTGTTAAGGTGGATGTTTCTATATGTAAATCTATGTTTGATTATGTCGCATTGGGCAGAGTTTGACATTTTGGTTTGGGGGGCAGACAAACCATAAAAGATAATTGCATTTTGTTTTTTTAGAGTCACAACTGTACTGCTATATATTTACATCACATCCCATGCCAGTAGATCAGTCATTTTCCAACCAGCTATATCCTAACACAGGGTTATGGGGGTCTGCTGGAGCCAATCCCAGCCAGCACAGGGCACAAGGCAGGAACAAATCCTGGGCAGGGCGCCAGCCCACCGCAGGGCACACACACCAAGCACACACACTAGGGACAATTTAGGATCACAAATGCACCTAACCAGCATGTCTTTGCACTGTGGGAGGAAACCAGAGCACCTGTAGGAAACCCACGCAGACACGGGGAGAACATACAAACTCTACGCAGGGAGGACCCGGGAAGCAAACCCAGGTCTCCTTACTGCGAGGCAGCAGCGCTACCACTGCGCCACCACACATCCCATGCCAAATATCATAAATAGTTTTAATGTAAAGTTAGAATATGAAGAAAGTCTCACACACATTAACACATTGTAAGTACCCGACAGGATTATCCAGCATCCCACCCGGGAGAAAAGGGGGACCCTTGTAGATAAGGAAGGCCAGAATGGAAGAACAGTGATGGACTGGCATCCCAGATGTGTATGGGATCCTTACCTGGATGGGAGGACAAAACAAATAACTAATGGAGGAAGGCTCCTATTCCAGAATGTGTTTGTGATCCCCAATCTGCTAGATGACAGTATCCCAGGACCTCGGTAACCATGTGGATACCTGTAGGGCATGTTAGGAGTTGTAGTGACAGGAATCAGTCCTGTTGGAACCCATGGGTGCCACCAGGAAGTGCTGTGGGGATTCATAATTCCTGTTTTTTAGGGCTTCTGTTTGACCCGGAAGTGCTTCCATTGGGCTATGCCCTGGCACTGGAAGCAGTCCTGGATCCAACACATAGGGAACATTTGGAAGGAAAGTGGAGGAAGTAGATGGAGAGAGAAGAGAAAGAAGAAGAATTTATTTGTTATTGTGCTTCTGCAACTGTTGGAGAAACCTTTGTGAGGTATTTTTATAATAAAAACCTCCATTTTGAACCCATCACTGTATTTGTGCATTCTGCACAGGATTCGGTGCTCCCTAACTGTCACAGTATTTAAAATTTAAAAACTATCAAAAAGTACACAAATGCCGTTAACAATATTTAAATGACTGAAAACATAGCTTATTTAAGTTTGTTTGTCTACTTATTGCAATTGTGCTAAACTAAGTTTCAAAACATACACACTGAGTAACGTTCCAATGTGTTTGGGGTCTTAGTTAGCTAATTTTAAAATTGGAGGGTTTCCAAATATTTGTTTGCTTCATCAAAGAGAAAGAGGTCACTTTTTTGTTGTTTAAACATTTTGGAACAGGTTTGAGTGTGACATGAGAGAGAAATTTGTTCAGATTGCCCCACCAGTATTTGTACAGGCAGCTATAAGTAAATTGCACATGTGCACATATCATTTCAGTTGCTTGGACTAACTACTGAGTTTCTGTGTACAAAGGGCAGAGGCAAACAGACATGGAAAAGAAGAAAACTATGCATACAAAATATACAAAATGAAAGAACCTCTCCCAAGCTAAATCTGAAACAGTAAACTAATCTGCAATTGAAATTGTACCGGAATGTTTATCTCTCTGTTTTAAAGACTTACAAGAGAGAAGGTTGCTCTGAGCAGGACAGATGATAGCATCTGTCAATCCACACATCCTCTAAATGTGCTTATCCAGGGAAGGGGGCAGCTGGAGCATATCCTAGCAAGCAACGGCTGCAGGCAGGAACAGCCCTTTTCAAGGATGCCTGTCCGTCACAGGATGAACAGAAACACACACTGGGCAATTTAGAATCACCAATTCACCAACTGGCATAACTTTGAACTCTGGGATGAAACCAGAGAAAACCCACACAGACTCACACGGAGACTCCACGCAGGGAGTGACTGCGGTGATATTTCAGTTCTGATATTAATTGTAGTTTTAGTTTTTATTTTATTAAATTTATTTTTATTTTTATTTCATTCTTGTTTTCAGTGGAGTCAACAATTTTTATTTTTATTTAGTTCTGTGTTTAAAAATTTAGTTTTTATTTTTTCAGTTCTGCCTTTTTTTTACATAATATTAGAACAATTTTAGTTTTTTTTTTTTTCTGTTGTAAGACCACAAATACTGGCCTACACACATTTCAATGCAAGTTATGTTTCAGTCAACAAAATACACTCACAGTTCATAATGACGTTAAACACAGCTTGACTATCGATGATCAGACAGATTAAGTGGCCTAATGAGTGTAGTCAGCAAAATCAAATGTTTCAACTCAAGAAACCAGTCTGTATAAGGACGTTGCTGTTAAGCTTTAAATGAGCACACATTTCTAGAGATTTGTTCATGTTGCAATGACTTCCATTGCTCAGATAGCCACACAGTGAAAATACTTGCGTGACGTACGACTGTAATGCAGGAGCACAGACAAGGTCCTCAGCCACTCGCGCCAGCAGACTTTATGTTGCCGATTTCTGCTGCCAATACTGAAGTTGGTGAGGCACTGACTCCTTCAGAGTCAAAGTTACAAATATATGAACCCAAAAGAGTAGCTTATTCACTATTCATTCAGCAGCATGCATATTGACTACTGGTTATGTTTCATATCTTATCATCATTCTTTACACACAAATACGTAAGGCAAATATTTGGCTAAGAAAGAACATTACATTTATAGAGACAGAGAGAGCGCATTTGCTCTGCATCCTCCATGAGTTCTAAATTGACCGTTGCAATTTCACAATTCATACTCATTCAATATAAATGAAAGTATAGAGTGGTGAACAAAAAAACGGATTTCAATTTTGACCTTAATTGAAATATTTAGTTGTTTTGAAAAACTTTTAATTCTGATGCTTTAATCAATTTTAATACAGACTGTATAACAAAAGGATAACAAGAAAAACAAAACAATATTTTATTTAAGGTCAACATTTAGTTTTTGAATATTGGATATTTCTTTAGTCTCATCCCATTTTTTTTTAAATTGAAAACCGTTTATGGTCTTACCTTTATTTGTAAATGAAGCCCATGCGCCTGTCCTTCTCTCCATCACTTTCTTGTAAAAGTCCTCCTTATCTTCCTTTAGTTTTTGAAAGTCTTAATCTTACATTTTGGCAGTCAGTTGGAACAAAAAAATTAAAATAAACGGACCGCTGCAGTGCATTTGACTTTCTGATATCACTAACTTATTGGCGCCCAGAGCCTCAGCATAGAAGAACAGCAGCAACAAGCACCTGTTGGGCTCACATGTGCCCCCTTCAGGGCGGCACGGTACTGTCTGCCTCACCTTGTGCCTTTTCACTGCGGTTTGTTGTCCGATCAGCAAGACTAGATATGTCACACACAAGACTGAGGAAAGTCAGGGTGTATAATAAAAAAACATTATACTGGCAACATACAGACAGACAGCAACAGGCACGCGGCAATTGCAGGCATCAACCCCATGTGTGAGAGATTGCGAAGTCCAAAGCTCCGCTTGTCTCGTCGCTGCCACACCTCGTGTTTCTACCTTGTATTTGACCAAGAAATGAGCAAATTCAGCAATTTTGACTATAAAAATGATAAAAATTATTGGAATCATACAGAAAACAAATTTATAGCACGGACCAGTGGACAAATTTATTTAATGTTATCATTATTAGTTTTTCTTACTTTTTATGATGACAGGTGAGCCCGCATGTATGAAGTACAGACATGGTGCCAGAGAAGTGCTGGACTTCCACTAAGTACTGATCCAGGTGGCCCTGGAACTCCAAGACTCTTTTCTTCTTCTCGCACGCTACATTTGATTTTATTATCATCTGTGCTGTAATTAAGGTATTTCCACACGTTACTTTCTCGCTTTCTACCTGCAAACGTCTGTGCAAAACTCAACCCTTCCGCATGACTGAACCGGACTGAACGAGAATGCTATTGCTGTTTTTTTCATTTTTACTCCATTTTTGTTCTCGTCTTAGTCCGTTCAAATTATCAGTAATTTTTATTTTTATTTAGTTTTAGTTTCTCTGTTTGCTTTAATTTCAGTTCTCGTTCTTGTAAAATGAAAAACAATATTTTTAGTTCTAGTTCTCGTTTTCATTATTAAAATATCACTGAATCTGTGGGATATGAACATTGGAAAAACGAGGCAGCAGAGCTAACACTTTATCACCATTCTCTATGTTCTTATTAATATATTTAAATTCCTTTATTTTAGTAACATAGGGCATCTGTTGAGGCCTCTCTGGCCAGCCTTTAAACTACACTGATGGGTGAGGCTACCCTGACATCTCCACACCTGAGCCTGCCCTCTGGCTGTTTAGATCAGAGCACAAGGAGTGCTCAGGTGTGGCACATTCAGGTCTGCTGGAGATGTGAGTATTTTATTCTTTATTATTGGATTTTCTGTCTTTTTGATATTTTACTGCTTTGTTTTTGGTTTATGATTTCTCCTTTTTGGACTTGTTAGTTGAGAAGTGTTCTTTTAGGAAAGATTTCCATTTTTTCCTTTTGAGATTTTTTTTATTCTTTTGCTTATTAAATACCTGCATTTTATTAAGATACGTTTGTGTAGACTGTTACTCTGAGCCAAGGTTTTATGGTTTCTCCTTCATTTGGAAGGCATTGGGATGTTTTTGGGATATTAAAGTTTACTTTAATCAGTTTAATCCTGTGCAGGCTGAAGCAGGTTCATGGGGTTAGGAGTCAGGTCCTGACATGGCCTGTGAAGGCTTTGTAGGCCTCACACCCATTTTTGCTACGTGTCTGATCTCAGATTCACAACATTCACACGTGGTCAACTGGGCTGCATTTACTTGATCTTCCTATACTGTATATTAAATCTCTTGTACCTCTTGTCTTACCAATGACATTAACCTTGTGTTTATTTTTCTTTTTTTTGAGATTAGAACATTAGAACACTCTAGGCGAGAACAGGCCATTCAGCCCAACAAAGCTCACCAGTACAATCCACTTATTTCTTCCAAAAACACATCAAGTAGAGTTTTGAAAGTCCTTCAAGTCTTACTGTCTGCCCCACTACTTGGTCAGTTATTCCAAGTATCTAACATTCTTTGTGTAAAGAAAAACTTCCTAATATTTGTGTGAAATTTACCCTTAACAAGTTTCCAGCTGTGTCCCCATGTTCTTGATGAACTCATTTTAAAATAACAGTCTCGATCCACTGTACTAATTCCCTTCATAATTTTAAACCCTTCAATCATGTCACCTCTTAATCGTCTTTTGCTTAAACTGTATAGACTTAGTACTTTTAATCTTTCTTCATAATTCATCCCCTGTAGCCCTGGAATCAGCCTAGTCGCTCTTCTCTGGACTTTTTCTAGTACTGCTATGTCCTTTTTGTAGTCTGGAGACCAAACCTGCACACAGAACTCCAGGTGAGGCCTCACCAGTGTGTTATAAAGCTTCACCATATCCTCCTGTGACTTGTACTCCACACATCAAGGCGCTATATAACCTGACATTCTGTTAGCCTTCTTAATGGCTTCTGAACAATGGCTGGAAGCTTAGAGTTCACTATGACTGCTAAATCCTTCTGATAAGGTGTACTCTTGATTTTCCGACCGCCCATCGCGTATTCTTTTAGAGATCTTTTAGCCTGTTTCATCAGATTCCTTTTCTATTGTTTTTTTTTTTGTTTAGGGTTTTGATTTGTGAGTTTTGGCTTTGTTATTCTAATTCCTTTCTAGAATTGTTGGGAGCATTTTGTATTACTGAAATTTGTCTATTTTTCTTTTTGACATTTATATTTATGGATTTGGTCTCTATATTTCTGCATTTAGCACTTTGGATTTGTTTTTATTTATTCATTTAACTAAATAAATTAATAATCAACATTTCCTATGTGGCCAGGGTTTTTAAACAGTTTTCCCTCTCCATGTGTGGCTTTTTCAGAACAAAGAGAATGACCTAAAATGTGGAATTGAATGTGGAACTCAAGGTATGTTAAAGAAAAACCTTTCACACAGTGTGATTTCCGAATTAATGAAGTGATTAACATTCCAGCATTCTCAGGGTTTTGTCTAAAAATGTTGGGAAGGAATCTTTGTTTCTAATAATGTCTTGAAGCCAAGACTTCAGGGTTATTATTAAAATAGGGCTGATTGCTAAGACATGTTTCACAGGAGCTGCAGTGATGTTGATAACTTGCTGATGTTTCATAAGGATTAAACTCTAAGATGATGTTAGCATGGGACTCAAATGGCTACTTTGTTCAGAAGTACTTCTAGATCATATTTTCATTCTGTAATTAGCAAATGGAAATCTAAACAGTCAATAATCTGTTTTCTATGTGAAATACATTATTAAATGAGGGTGTTTGCAGTCAATTTCCTCAGCAGTTTACTGAGACCTCTACAGAACTGGGTACCATCATTAGACTGCTGTGCACAAATTACTCTGAAAGCAGATCAAGTATTGGCACCCACTGTTTCAGTAGATATGATAACACCACAGCCTTTTCATTTAGCAAAAGTGCAGTGTAAAAGTGTGCACTATATTAAAGTATGTTATGGATTTTAATCCATTCTTGTTTATCACGTGTGACCTGCTGCCAGGAAGCAGGTGAGACAATGTGAAAATTTGTGGTACTACCCTGGTAACCCTGTTAACTTTTAAACTCAAAAGAAAAAAAAAATTAGCAGAAATAGTCCCGACAATAATGAACACAGACTTCAAAAGAACTGAAACGATGGTAAGCAAAATTATTTACGTAGCATTGCCAATCGAAGCCCTAGGCAAGGTAGATGGACATTACCCCTCATTGTCCAAAGTGGGTAGTTGGTATTATTAGACTTCAATGACTGGGAGGTGTGGGATTTATCTATCTATCTATCTATCTATCTATCTATCTATCTATCTATCTATCTATCTATCTATCTATCTATCTATCTATCTATCTATCTATCT
>JANRMT010062822.1:40219084-40275415 GCA_026402145.1 Polypterus bichir lapradei
AGAGAGAGAGAGAGAGAGAGAGAGTTTCTTTCAGTATACAACTTGCATTGTCTTTTTATTGTATTTTATACTTTATTGTAAAGCACTTTGGCTACAGCATTACTGATGTTGTTTTAAATGTGCTCTATAAATAAATTGACATTGAAGATTTCATACTACAATTGAGGTGCAATGCCAACTGTTCTTCTTTTAATACCAACTTTTGAAACGAAAAAAGGTCAATATAAAATACAGGTGTGTGCGAGATGGTCTGGTGATGTGCTCCTAACAATAAATTAAATTGTAAGTAAATTCCCATCACTGAAAGGTCCTTCTCTTTTTATCTTATCTTTATCTTTCTCTTTTAGCCAGAAAAGTCCACCATGCCAAGTCCATCCTCCCTTTTTTATATGCCCTGGCCCAGCCCGTCAGGATGTTGCCAGTCCTACTCTCCTGGAAGTTGCTCTGAGCGGTGGAGGAAGCAGGAGACATTATTAGCGGTCGTGCCCCCTCTAGCTCTGTGGTGGTATTTGTGGACTTACCAGAGCTCTCCAGACAATCCCTAAGCACATGCGCGTGACAATACATTTATACATATATATTCTTAATAAAAGAAAATAGAGTCTGGAATGGTAAAGCCGATGCACTCAGTTTTTGAGGGACTACAAGTACAAGTTCTATTAAAGATCAAAGATCTTAGATCCTCAGTCACCTGATTGCCCAAGACATATCTAAATGGCCTTATTACAAGAAAAATACGTAAGGCAGAGAGTGTAGTTGTATAAAAATGACCAAATCTGTGCTATATCTCCATCATTCAAGTTGGTTAACACTTTATGGAGCAGGTGACTAAAAAATGTGAGTCAGCATGTCCCCCAAAATCACATTTATCTAGTCCATCCCAAGACTTCAGATACATTTTACAGATTGAGAAAGTGTGTGTTAGGATCAAGTACACTCAATAGAAAAAAAAAAGTTGTGAGGCCTCCAAAACCCAAAAAACAAGTCCAGAGTCTTCACTTGCCTACAAAAAGATAACACCTCATCCTTGGCAGTAGGGCCCCAAATTCTATACGCAGGCTTTGGCCTGTCCTGACCCATAAAAAAAAAGAGAATATACTTTTAAAGTTCAAAATACTTTAAATGTCCCAAATAAATCAAAAGAAAGAAAAACATCACACCTTTCCTTGAGGAACACGCTCAAAAAGAATATTTAAAAATATATTTATTTGAATATAATAAAAAAAAAAAATAACATGCATGAAAAAAAACATCTGCCTAAAAAGTTAGCTCACAGCAAACAAACCCTGGCAGTAGCACAACAGTGTGAGAGTGCCGTGTGATTTAATGGCTCTTCATCCAGGGTTGGCTCCTGCTGTGCCTGTTGCTGCCATAGTAGGTTTTGGATTCCAGGTGGTCCTTATGGGAATTATGTGGTTTTTGGTAATAGAGAGGTAAGAGGATGGAGAGTAACAAACTGCAGGCATTTCATTTACTAAAAATATCCAATGAAACCCCCAATACTCGGAAATTTTTTCCACAAGTTGTCAGGATATGGGAACATAAAAACAAAGTTGAGGAGTCCATCATTTAAGCTGATTTGTGATTTCCCTTAAGTGAAATGAAGTTATACATTTTAATACATCTTTGTTTGTAATGATACCTGGGAGTGGTGATGTGTGGCGTGTTGGTCAGATGTGAAAGTTGGACTTTTGACACTACAACTACTACAACAGCACAGTGGGAACAATTAGATGGCCCAGTGTGAATCTGAGCTACCGTATGTGACACGAGGCACTTTGCCCTTTTACATGATGACAAAGTAAAATTTCTTAGCCTGAACCAGTTGACCGAAAGAGAAGGATGGACAGACCGGTCTCCTCTCATTCATTTCTTGTACTCTAAACCAAGCCAAAAATAAAGCCCTCAACAGCAGTTTCTCAGTCTCATATGCTTTTCTTCATTTCACATATTTGGAGAGATCAAGCAGAGCTTTCCAACCTCGATATCTGATATCAGTGAGAAATCTTTAATTTAGAGCCAGCAGGAGCTGCATGACAAATGACAACCTGCCAGCGTGATTAATTTTAGCACGACACAGCACACGCTGGGAATAAAAACCCATTCCACCTGCTTGCACTCTGTGGATGTTGTGTGAAGTGGGGGCCTGTGTGGTGTTTGATGGATCCTGGCCGGGAACAATACTCGTGTAAAGAGAGCTCCTTAGCAGAAGAGACCATGAGTGGGGCCAGTAAAGCATTTTTAGAAGTGTGACAAGATGGGCACAGAAGAAGCTGAGATTGTCTGAGCAATGTGATTTAACAAAGAAGAGGGTTCAAAGGTCAGATTGTGAATCATAACCACGAAGTTGATCCGGAGAACATTTATTTTTACTTACTAAAGGTCAAAGCTACTGAGGAATACCGGGGGCGTACAGCTCCCCAAACCCAGACACAGACGGGCACAGTGACACAAGTTCAAGGCAATGCATGTTTATTTCTCATGGGGCAACGCTTTTCCCTGATTCCCACTACAGAGCACAGTACAAACGCACCAGCAGTAATGCTCAGTCCCTTCTTCTTTCTTTTTTTTCTTCTTCTTCTTCTTTCTCTCTTTCTCTGCCACCTCCACTCCCAGCAAGTTTTGTCCTCTGGCTCCTAGCGTGGAGTGAGGCGGCTCCTTTTATTCAGAGCTCCAAGTGGCTCATCAGAATTACATGGAATCACTCCCAGGGGAGGTGGAAGTCCAATATAGGGCTCTGCAGCTCCCCGTGGTGGCCCCCATTTAATCCAACAGGGCAGCAGCAAACTCCAGCTCCCAGCATTCCCTGCAGGAATCCATGGAGCCACAGCCGCCTGGGAGGGATGCCCTCTAGTATCCCAGAGGAGGTATTGCCTCAGTGATCCTCTCTCCACCGGTCCTTCCATTCCAATGGCATCCCGGCCACTACCAATGGACCCATAGCTGCATGTCTTAGGTGGGTTCAGAAAAAGGATGATGGAGGCCAAGTAAACGGGGTATGACAGGTAGCAACGGTTAGCAAAGCCAAGTCTCTATTGGACAACTCAAAAGGTTTATTTTGTTTGTCATTTCTTTTACATTTTCACTTTGCAGACAATGTAGAATCAGCTAAATTGTTACAGCGGGACTTGGATGGCAAGCAGGCTCATGCAGATTTGTGGCAGATGAAGTTTAATGTAAGTAAATGTAAAGAATTACACATAAGAAGTAAAAATGTTAGGTTTGAATACACAATGGGAGGTCTGGCAAGCAAACCTTATGAGAAGGACCTCTGAGTCCTCGTGGACTTGTCACTGGCTACATCCAGACAGTGTACAGAAACTATGGCCACGGACACCGGAAACACTTTCCACTCAGCCTCGCTTCTTGCAGATAGAGGGAGTTTTGATTTACTCTGCAGCCAAAGAAGAGATGGCAGAATCAAATAATGGCTCCAATAATGCTCGTGCTGCTGTTCAGTATTCGACGACATAAAAGAGAGCTACTCAAATATAATTTGGAGAGTCAGTTGGCATGGTTGTATAATGCAACTACATTATACTACACCAACGATAGTCTTAACAAATAATATATTTTAAAATAAAATAATTAAAGATATTATCCGCAAATTGGGGTTTAATTGAGTTTAGCTGGATTTAGCTACATTTCGGACTGTTTCCGGAATGCAGCAGCTAGCGAGCTGATTGGAGACCGTAAGAGCCAATCAGAATTTTTGAAACCAAGTCTGTGATTGGTTGGTTTTGTGGCACACTTATAACGGTGTACAGAGAGTTGAGCGCTTGCAGCAGAGAATGTTGTGAGCGCAAGCAACACATTGCGAGCAAGCGCAAATGAAAAAACTGAGCGAGAGGGGGTGCTATTGTGTGTGTGTATATGGATAAGTGCAAACACTGAAATACATTTTTTGCACGCAGCAATGAATTTTGTTCACTCAAATTCAGCTTTTGTACGCTCAAAATAAATTTCTCCTCAAAATGCAACACTTGCACTTGCAATCTTTTTTTACGTGCGCTCAATATTTTTTTACGTGTGCTCAGAATAGTGGCACTGAAATAACGCCATAAGAAACGATCATGAAGGATAATAAGGTGTGAGGTTATACATCACAATGTGCAGAGCACAAGTCAAGGGAGGTTGTGCTTCGGCTTTGTAACGCACTAGTGAGGCCTCACCTGGAGGACTGTGTTCAGTTTTGGTCTGTACATTGCAACAAGTTAGAAAACATAGGTCTGGTGTAACATTCAGGAGTGTTGTGCAAGTTCACACCTCACAAGAACTCGCTCAAAGTTCAGTTCACACAGATTAAAATGAATACATTCACGTTCATAGTTCACCATTTCAATTTTGAACTAGTTCAAGTTCAGTTCATTTTGTATTTTTTAAGGAGTGAGAATAAATGACCCATAAGTTTACTTTTTTCAATAGAACCAGCAGCCCATCACTACCATTTACCATTAAGTACAGGCCTTCTTGTTGGGGATATTGGTACATGTATTGTAAAAGTGGAAGCAAAAGAATACAGTACATAGTTATTTAAAGTCATTTTCTTAGTTTTCACTTGTATGCCTATGTGCATTAGTTCAAATAGGCTACTAACTACTCATATATGAAAAATGCATGATGCCCTTCAAACAACTCATTACATGTAGGCCTATTCGGCCTTGCAATGAAATTACCGTATTTTTTGCTCCATAAGACGCACTTTTTTTCCCCAAAAGAAGGGTGGAAATGTCTGTGCGTCTAATGGAGCAAATATTGCATCACAGACCGTGATGTGTATTACCTGACAAAAGTCGACATCCAGGGGTAGAGGGCGACAACCAGCTGTTATTGGCGACAAAACTCACTGTCACGTCACAGGCATTCCCTCTCTGCTTGGAGGACTGTTAGAATCATTGGCTCAGCATCTAATCCTTCCGTGTGTGTGAGTTACGAAATGTAAACAAAGGCAAGATGGCATCGACATCTCACAAGGGAGTGACGCGAGTGCAGAAAATAAAATACTCAGCAGATGATGTTTTGCACATTATTGCTGAGTTAGACTCTGATTTTTCAGAATCTGATTTTGTTGACAGTGATCAGGAGATCGAGCAGGAGAGTGAGGAGCCGGCATCAGCTGATCGGACACCAACCGATGCCACCCCAGTGGATCGGCTGCCAGCTGAGCACATTCATGCAGCTGATGCACCTACGGCAAGGTTCGTGTGGGAGGAATACCCAGACGTTGATCCATGGGAGCCAAACTGGCTACCGGACTTCACAAGACGGCACGGCTTGCTGTTGGACTCGACAGATTACCAGCCTCTGGACTACTTCAGGCTGTTCTTTCCTGAGGCTGCTTTTCAGCTACTGTCAGACGAGACAAACAGGTATGCAGAGCAATTTTTTGAATTGCGGGCTGCTCTGTCAGCGCATTCTCGTTTTTCAAAGTGGAAATCCACAACAAAAGACGAGATGAAGGGCTTTGTGGCATTACAAATAGAGATGGGACTAGACTGGCGATATAACTTCAGGGAACATTGGTCCAAACGCGCTTTGTCCCCTGGTGTCTTTGGACAGGTTATGCCGCGTGATGATAGGTACAGGCTGCTGCAAAGTGATTGTGAGCAACTGAGCTTCATAAATTCTGACACTGGCGATGAGGAGTTTTTGGGGTTTCCAGAAAACTAGAAGAGTGCTTCAACCTTAAAGTCTCTCCTCACTTGTTAATGACAATGATGATGGTTCTTAATACCACTGTTGACTTTACATGGTTGAAATATTATTCTGCTATACTTTATGAAATATATTAGTACACCATTTGGTTCAGAATATTTTTTTTCTTGTTTTCCTCCTCTAAACCTAGGTGTGTCTTATGGTCAGGTGCATCTTATGGAGCGAAAAATACGGTAATTATACTCCAGCAATTCAGATACATAAAATGGGAATGAGAATACTGAATAAAATAGTTTGCTCCATATATGGAAACGACATGTAGACAGAAGGCATAAAAGAGGAACAATAAGGAATTGTTTTATTTTGTTTTATTTGTCTCTTGTGTCAATACTGCTCCTCTGGAAAATTATTTAATTCTAGAAACTTATCATAAAACCATAAGGAACACTTTCAATGTAACAGGTGGCCATAAGGTATATTTCCAGCTGTGTGACACAAATGGTGACTGTGGAACCAGCGTGTAGGAGAACTAACTGGTCAAAAATCACGTCACATATTGCATGTTTAACGGGTAAAAATATAAAGTAGCCTCTCGAAGTACAACGTTTTCTTAAAACCGTTAGCGGAGCTTCACCGTGTACTCGTGTCAGTGGGGATGCAGCTTAAGCTCAACAGGCAGACACAGACAGTGTCTATTTGATTTTACGTTATTTTTTCAGTATACAAATAAATGGCAAAAAATTCATACAAAATAGATATTAATAAAAATCCACTATTTGTGCTAATCCGAATAACGCATCCAGATTCGGCTCCACACCTACATTACAGGGTAAGTCAAAATGTTTAATCTGGACCTAAACCAGATGCAGAATGTCACATAAAACTGAATTAGCTCACGTTCAAGTTCTTCACTTGCAAATACGTTACGTTAAGTTCGTTGCTCTTAGAAGAATGAGCTATTTTGAAGAAGTTCATGCACAACACTGCATTCAGGAGTGTTGAGGGCTATGCAGGCACTGTAGCCTTCAATGAACTGAGCTCAGTAGGTCAGTTCTACAACTTTCTCAATACTTCTCTGGGTTATGGGGGTCAAAGACTAGCTCAGCAGGAATGGGCAAAAGGCTGAAAACAGGCCTGGGAAGGACTCTAATCCATCACGGGACCCCTCCCTCTTACACACACACACCTCATATTCACACATAGTGACAATTGGCAAATGGCAATTGTCGCAGGTGGCTGGGTGTGGTCGGCAATCAGCCACCTATTTAAGGAGCCGCCACCCTGCAATCAAGGCTGGAGTTGGGTGAGGAGGAGGAGGACAAGGTCGAGTCAGAGGAGGCAAAGAGAGGCCCAAGTATCGTGTGAAGAGGTTTGTGTTTGTTGACTTTGGGGAACTGGGGGTTTGGTGGTGGTGCACTTGACTTTGTATAAATAAACGTGTGGTGATGGAGCAAACGGTGTTCGCCTGTCTGTGTCCGGGCCGCTATATTTCAGTGGCGTAGTCGGCAGGATGCTCCACCTGGGTCAAGGTGGGGACCTGCATTCCCTAAAATGTCTGTAAAAGGCCCGGCACAACGGGGGAACTCACCCAAGTGCCGCAGGGGCGGTGTGCACCCAACCCCGCAGCAACGAAGTGCTGCATGGACCGATGGGGGTCCATTGACAGACTTTGTTTTTAAGGGGTGGCTCACCGACGTGGAGCCCATGAAAGGGGCTGCCGAGAAGGAGAGGCTGTGGCTGCGGAAGCCACAGCAGCAGCGGAACTGCCCAGAAAGACGCTCTCCAGTGAGAGAGGAGAGCGAGAAGCTCGACCAAAATTCCCTCCTCAATACAGGCACGGGATTGGACATCGTGTCCTGTTCTCTCGCCAGCGGTTGGCTGAAGGCGAGAGCAGGGAATGTCCATCCCGTGCACCCAGGAAACCCGAGTGGGCCGCAGGGAAAGGCCCATAGAGAGCAGTCGGTCTGTGGGACCCCTCACAAGGTGAGCCCACCACCGGCTGCTTCTCTCTCCTTGGCGGCTGTGTTACAGGAGCTGCAAGAAGAACTGCGCCTTGTGCTGTCGCTGCCGGCCGAGCGATGTGCCCTCCGGGCAGAGATGCTGGACTCGGGAGGGATGGCAGTGGCGTCGGATCGAGAGCCGCAGGCAAGAAAGGATCGGCGCACTGCAGGAGCTCCTGGATGGAAAGTTACATCGGGGAAGGTAGGTGAGACCGACCCCGTGATGCTCCGGACGCCAGCGGGGCCGGGTTTGCCCTCTTACGATGAGCAGATCCAAACCGCCACGGCGTCCCAAAGTAAGCGGAGGAAGCGGCTTGGGGATGCCAGTTCCTCCGACATGGGAGGACGTGTCACTGGGTGCACACGTCCTGTGAAGGGCCGTCCTCTGCGGAGGCCGAGGAAAACCCCACAGCGTGGGAGGTGGACACAACGCCTGACCCCACTGGTGGTTCGGGGAAGCCAAACAGGGGAGCATCAGAGGGCCGATCGGAGCGGAGAACGTTGGCCCAGCTGAGAGGACGTGCCGAGGGGCTGCGTCAGGGCAACGTCCCCGCCCCTTGTTTTTCTGGTTTTTTTACAGGCTCGGGCCCTACTCTGCAATGTGTCGGCTTGGCGCCGAGGCGTCTTCGTCCTTGCGGAATGGTCCGCTGGTCCCGGGAGGTCCCAGCTAGCGAGGGAGTATTGTAACAGGTGGCTGGGTGTGGTCGGCAATCAGCCACCTATTTAAGAAGCCGCCACCCTGCAATCAAGGCTGGAGTCGGGTGAGGAGGAGGGCAAGGTCGAGGCAGAGGAGGCGAAGAGAGGCCCAAGTATCGTGTGAAGAGGATTGTGTTTGTTGACTTTGGGAAACTGGGGGTTTGGTGGTGGTGCACTTGACTTTGTATAAATAAACGTGTGGTGATGGAGCAAACGGTGTCCGCCTGTGTGTGTCCAGGCCGCTATATTTCACACAATTAATAAAATGAAATAAAAAAAAAATGTCTGGCTGTAGTAATTTTCATAACGAAATATCTGGGACTTGCAAAACTATTCTGTTATGACAAATGTTAGGGTTAGGGTTAGAGGTATGAGCTTTGAGAACAAGACTGAAGTTTAAGCAAACTGAGTTTGAGGGGGACATGATTGAAGTGTTTAAAATTGTGAAAGGAATTAGTCCAGTGGATTCCAGTTGTTACTTTAAAATAAAGTCTGCAACAAGAACATAGGGACATGTTGGAAACTTGTTAAGAGCAGATTTTGCACAAATGTTAGGACGTATAGACGCATGAAATTATCAAGTAGTGTGGTGGAGAACAGGAATTTAGGAGCCTTCAAATCTTGAATTTTTTTATACACTCTTGATGAATTCGATGGACAAGCATGTTGAGCTGAATGTTCTGTTCTCGGCACCATTTTTCTAATGTTCTGAGCTGGACGGCTTGGTAGTGAAGTGTTTAGTGTCATCGCATTCCACTTCCAGGGTTCTGGTATAGAATTGTTAGCTCAGCTGCTGACAGTGTGAACTTTACATATTCTTCCTATATCTACGTATTGTTTTTCTTCGGGCATTCCTGTTTTCAAACATATCCAGAAGTGTGCATGTCAGGGTGATTGTTAACTCTAATTTACACTTGTTTGAGTGAATGGTGGTATGTGTGAGTGTGCCCAGTGGTGGGCTAGTATCAGGTCCTGGGTTAATTCTTGCCTGTTTCAAACTGTGAATTGATGGATGGAATATCTGCACCTCCTTCTGATATGCTAATGGCAGGCCCAAGGTATCGAGACATGTCACTCAGTGTCAGTTGGTCATTTAACAGCAGTGGTATTAGAGGGTTAAATATTAATGAATACCCAGCTGATGTAGTGCCAGCGAATCCAGTTTTACTGAATGCCCTTCTTATTATCTCTGGCACACAAGCACCATGGAAGCTTGAGACAAAATAAGTTGGGCTTCTAATTATATAAAACACAGCAGGCCCCTTCAGTTTATAATGAATGGACATCAGAAGGAAACATAATTTCAGCTAGTTGTCTGGCCTTGATGCTGACATGATTAATCACATCTAGCCCACATTTGGGCATGTCTCCTATTTAGCAATCCTACATAATAGAAAGAGAACCTGAGCTGGGAGTTAATGTGCTGTCTTACTGCAAGTTAACAGGCACCTACCTATGCGCAAATGCCCAGTTAACAGAGGCAAGCCATCAGTTTGGTGCGCTGGGTGCTGAAATTCCAAAATGAAACCATCCTTGTCCTATTCACGGGCATGGAAAGCTGGTGCCTGTTCAGACAGCTGTGATGGTTCAACCAGAGTCATTGGCCCGGCTTACATTTTGTTTCTGTGTTAATATAATAATGGATGAACTGGCATCCTCACTAGTGTGGAGAGTGGCTCCATACCCAGCTGGCAGGCCATTATGGAAGGACAACACGGAGGGATGCACTTCCCAGCTAACGATTGTCCCTTTCCCCTTCCCCAGTCGGGATGAGACTATAATGATTGGATGGGGGGAGACAGCATATATAAAGAGCAATGGAGGGGAGTACTTGTCTGGTCCGGCTCCAGTTTGGACCCCCACAGGATTGTTGGGTACCTCGGGGTCCGCCAAGAGAAGACTCCCATATTCTATGGCTGTTCTGCCTGACCTGGAAGTTATTCCTGGCTGTATTTTGGTACTGGAAGTACTCCTGGGTCAGATATAAAGGTAGCTGCAACCCCTTCCTCGAAAGTGGAGGATAACACATCCTAGGGGAGAAAGAATTGGGATTGAAATTGAAATTGGAATTGTGATTGTGGACGTGAACCTGTGAAGGTATTGTGCCTATTAAAAATAAATCTATTTTAAACATGGGACTGTGTTGGTGCAGTTGTGTTTAAGGGTTTCGGGCTCAGTTACGCACCCTAGTGGTCAGAGTGTATTTAATATTTTTGTGATTTATTAGGTTTTTATGTTGCTTTATTTCTGTATTTTGTATTCTTTCACGTAAAAATGTTTTATGTTGTTGTTCTTGCTTTCTTTAATTATGTTTCTATGGGTAAATTGATGTTCTTGCATGTCCCTTGTGTTCTGTGGGTGCTACCCAAGGAGGCGGGGGCACCCCGACATCACCACTCCCGAGACCCCCGTCTGACTACCTAAGCCAAGGAAATGGAGGCACATTGAGAGTTGTTTGTCAGACTTCCCTACATATCGTATTCTTTTCATACTTTCCGGTTGTGGATTCTTGCTTCTGTTTTCTGATTTAGCTTGTGGATTTTATATTGGGAGAAATATTTGTGTGAAATCTGCCCCTAACAACTTCCCAACAATGTCTCTGTGTTCTTGTTGCCAAATTTATTTTAAAGTAACTACTGGGATCCACTGTATGATTTCCTTTCATAATATGAACCACTGAAATCATGTCTAATCTTCATTTTCTTAAACTGAAGAGGTTCAACTCCTTCATTCTCTCCTTACATTGCATACCACTCAGTCCTGGAATCAGCCTAGTGGAGCTTCTCTGGACTTTCTCTAGTGCTGCTGTGTCTTTTTTGTAAAATGTTTCTTGCCTGTGTTTTATAAACTTACAGTTTAGAAAGATCATTTAACTTATCTGACACAACTTAAAGAATCAGAAGGACTGAGGTGCTTTGCAGCCCACAAACACAGGACATGGAAATGGAAAGACCTATACTATGCTATAGTATGTGGCCTGCAGGGGGCGCTCCAGCTACCCAAATGGACAAGTTCCAGTTTCAGTGGGAACGCTCCCCAAATTGTTCTCACAAGCAGCACAGTACAATGGGTACAGGCACACAGCACTTTCTTGGCATTTCTATCTCTCTCTCCTTCAATTCCATTCCTACTCCTACTCCTGCAAGCTTTGTCTGTCCGTCCGTCCTTCAACCTCCTCCCACCCCCCCCTTTTGGTGCTACAGCACTGAGCACTTCAGGTGACTCTTCAGTATTATCTGGAAGTACTCCCAGGTGTGGTGGAAACCCAAAGTAAGGCTCTGCAACTCCCCCTGCTGGACCCCACAGAACACAACAGGGCTATGCCAAAATGCAACTCCCATGGAGCCCCGTGGGAATCCAAGGTGCCTGCAACCCAGGGGTGCTGGAATCTAGTGCTCTGGGGGAAGCAGTGTCCTCTGCACATCTGTTCCCCCAAAGCTTCCAGTATAATGGCCTCCTGGCCGGGAAAGGGCCCCAACCGTCCACCACAACTATAACTATGGAAAAAGATGATCCACTAATGTGAGCAGCCGTAAGAAGAAGAAGAACAACAACAACAACATTTATTTATATAGCGCATTTTACAAATAATGCAGCTCAAAGTACTTTACATGATGAAGAAAGAGAAAAAAAACTAAATAAATAAGAATTAAAATAAGGGAACACTAATTGACATAGAATAAAAGTAAGGTCCGAGGGCCAGGGAGAACAGAAAAAACAAATAAAAACTCTAGACAGCTGGAGAAAAAAATAAAATCTGCAGGGGTTCCAGGCCATGAGACCACCCAGCCCCCTCTAGGCATTCTACCTAACATCAATGACCTCAATCAGTCCTCATGGTTTTCAGGCTTCACGTGGAAGAACTTGATGATTACGACGATCATGTGGACTTCTGGCCTTTAATCCATCAATGTAGGAAGAAGATGATGAAAGTGAATAGAAAATAACAATCTGAAATAGTAATAACAATTAAAAATATAACAACATCAGTAGTAGCAAGTGTAACAAATGTAGTGCATATAAATTCACTACTAGGAGCAGATCCGAGGGCAGAGGGGCAGCAGAAAGTTCACAGTTCAGACAGCCAAGGGGTATAAGCTTTGTCAGAACCTGGCAGAACTGGTTCAGATCCTACAGTACCTTGTGCCAGATGAAAGTGGGACCAGGGCAATGCACAGAACTTATTTAGAACACCTGAAAGGAAGGCAGCACCACTGCAGAGAGGTGGTGTGGTCTTATAGTTTGTGATGGCTTGGATGCCCCGCTACATATGCCTGGTGGCCTTGGATTATCTTGCCATACCTTCACTTAGCTGCTTTGATGCTCCCAGATAGGTTTGCTCTCGCTGTCCTGAGGGCTACCTTGTCACATGATCTGGGGCTTTTAATAGTACACGCACCTCTAACGTCACCCGCGGTTTCTGATTTGCACGTTTTCTGATGTCACATCATCTCTGGGCTTGTTATTGTAGCCAGTGACTGATGTCTAAGTTGATCTGATGCCCGTAGGTCAGGGGTCCTCAGTCACAGTCCTGGAGGGCCGCAGTGGATGCAGGTTTTTGCTCCAACCCGGTTGCTTTATTAGAAAGCAATTCTTACCAATAATTTAATTTCGTGGCTTGTCAGTGCTTTAACTCTGCTATGTCAGCTCATTCTCATATCCTAGATTCTCTTCCCCTTTTTAAGGATATCATCCAAAGGATTTGAAGGCTAAAGTGAAGGAGTAATTCTCAGTCCTTCACTATTTTCTCTTCACTTTCCTCCCAAGTATTTAATTAAACTTAATAGTGCATGATAAACACACAGAGGTGTAAATGGTAACAAGCTAAATAGAGAAATGCTGGCCTCTTTTGTCTTTTGCATCTTATTGCTAATTAGGAGCAATTAAAAACCAAGGATACAGCTGTTTAAGACTAAAATAAGCAATAAGGGCTCACAATCTTAACAAACGAGACAACTAAAATGAAGCAGAAGTCTTACTTGAACAATAAGTGCTTCTTATTAAGCAACTGGGTTGGAGCAAAAACCTGTAGCCACTGCGGCCCTCCAGGGCCGTGATTGAGGACCCCTACCGTAGGTTTACAGGCTCTTTAAACACAACACAGTCCATGTGGTCAAAGCAGTCCTGTAGGGCAGAATCAGCTCACTCTGGCGGCACTCTGATATGTCCTACAGCAGTTTACGGTGGGTCATCTTGAAAAGAAGAGCCTTACTGCACAGATTTCAGAAACGTTTTGCATTTAGTTGAGATCAGGCTTATACATGGTGCTGCAGAGAAACGGGAAATTTTGGAAATAAGTGTTAGCGACCCTGGGGACTCGGCAGTTGTTTGGGACCTCATTTTGAACCCCTTACCGTTAGTTATCATGGAGCAGTGGAGTGGTGCGCAATAAGCGTTCACTGTGAAAGCTTTTAGAAGGATGATGTTAGTGTGACGACTGCCCAAAGTGAATTTCAGCATCATTACCAGTTAGGACGTCATGATCGTGTCCTGTCTGCTCATGCGATTACAACATGGGTGCGTAATTTCGAAGAAATGGGTTCAGCCTTAAAAAAGAAGTCCCTAGGTGGAGCCACTTTGCATAATGTCTGATAATCGATCGCAGCTATTCTACGATTTTATGGAAGGCACGTAATTTTGCGCAACGGTGACATTCCATGGCCTCCGAGATCCCCCAGTTTCCCTCACTGTTTGTGATATTTTTTTTCTGTGGAGACATCTTAAAAGCTAAGTGTACCACACACGTCCTGCAACCACTGCTGAACTAAAAAAGGAAGGCTGAAGAGGACATCGCTGGCATTCCTCTTGACATGTTACGTCGATCAATGCAGAATTTCCACAACAGGCTGTCAGAATGTGTAGAGAAACGGACAACACCTTCATGATGTTTTCTTCAAAACATAAAATGAATATTGATTACCATCATGAATTGCATATCCCGTACAATACATTTCGTTTATTAAATGTATTTTGTAATGTGTTTATTCATGCATTGAATCTCAATTGAAAATTTCCTGTTTCTCTGTGCCACCCTATGCCACCATGTACAGTAAAAATGAGGCTTTTCTGAACAAAACTGAATAAAATCAAAACTACACAATTCACTTAATGTCTCAGCATTGAAGGATTCAATCAGAGACCTTCACTTGAAGAGACTGATCCTGAGTCCTGTGTGTGGCACTGGCTCAGCTCAAACAAGAAGAAGAGGAGGCCTGGGCATACAGGATGGCCAAGTGGCGCTGATCATTTGATGGCCGGTGGTACCAACTTAGAAGAGAAGACGTTCAATTTGTGGCTGTGATTCGTTTTAATGTTCCAACAAAAAAAGTTCATAGTTTGAAAGTTTGAACAAAAAGCCAATCAGTAGTCAGAGGTCAGCCAGAGGACTACAAGAATCAGATGATAAAAGAGAACAGTGATCTAGACGCGTAGGACAGAGGACACAATCAGTCTTTTTTTAATGTAAATACAAATGATTCGTTTCTGCAAATTGGTAACTATAAAAGTAACAATTTCTCCTAAGCATTTCATTCTAGTAGCCAGTTGCTCCCAAGTCATTTTTTTTTAGTCTGGAGCTCTGGATGGAGATGAACAGTTGATAAGACCAGAGGATGAAAATGAAAAGAGAGACGTGGTTGGGGGCAGCAAAAGGTCAAAACCAAACTGGACAACCAGGAGTCAAAAGGACATGATGTTACCCAGGAGTCAAGACAAAATAAAGTGGACGCCAGAACGCAGAGTCCTACTGCTAATGTCCGCTTGAGAAGTTAGCAAACTAGCACTATGAATTTATTTGAATTGATTGAATTTATTAAAAGCATATAACATTCAGTGGGTAGCGCTGCTGCCTCGCAGTTAGGAGACCCGAGTTCGCTTCCCGGGTCCTCCCTGCGTGGAGTTTGCATGTTCTCCCCGTGTCTGCGTGGATTTCCTCCCACAGTCCAAAGACATGCAGGTTAGGTGCATTGGTGAACCTAAATTGTCCCTAGTGTGTGCTTGGTGTGTGCGTGTGTGCGTGCCCTGTGGTGGGCTGGTGCCCTGCCCTGGGTTTGTTTCCTGCCTTACGCCTTGTGTTGGCTGGGATTGGCTCCAGCAGACCCCCATGACCCTGTAATTAGAATATAGTGGGTTGGATAATGGATGGATGGATATAACATTCCATACAATCAAGTCAAAACTTAACAAAATTCAAATCAACCTCCACCCATGAGAAAGAGAGGAAGGCCAACAGCCTTTCCCCAATATAAAAGCATATTCTAAAATGTTATTGATTAGGTCCTGCCAGGTTTTTAAAAAGTTTTGTACAGATCCTCGAAGTGAGAATTAGATTTTTCCAATTTCAAATGGTATATAACATCATTTACCCACTGACTTAGAATAGGAGAGTTAGGATTCTTCCAGTTGAGCAAGATAAGATCTACATGCTGTGGACGCGGCCCGGACACAGACAGGCGGACATGTTGTTTTCCACCACCACACGTTTATTTACAATAATATATACAAGTTAATAAGTGCTCACACAACCCCACAAAGTCCTGGCCACACAATGCCTTCTCCTTCGGGCCGCCTCCACACTCTCTTCTTCTGCCTTGTCCTGCCTCCACCCGACTCCAGCCTCGAATGAAGGGAGACGGCCCCTTTTATATCATCCCAGATGGGCTCCAGGTGTTTCCCGGCACTCCTCCCTGGGCACGCCCCAGTGTGGCGGAAGTGCCGGCTGTTCTCTCGGAAGCTCACCAGGTGTCCCTGCTCCTCTTCCCCCCAGCACTTCCTGGTGTGGGGCGCCTCCTGGCGGTGACCACGGGCCCCTACAGGGATGGGCTTCCAAGCCCTCTACCCGTGGCCCCCAAAGCAACCAGGATGGCGGCCCCCACGTGATCCAGGGTGGGCATAGACCCTCTTCCGGTCCCTCAAGGCGTCCCGGCCGGGTCGTTGCCCCTGGCATCCCTGACAATGCTTATAATGAAGTATAGGCAATTCCAGTTTGTTTGTCCTCCTCCACTTTAAGCCCCTCTGTGAGCCCACCAAACACAGCTGTTAATGGGTTAGGAGGGATTGGGACAACCAGGCTGTCTGATAGGCATGCAAAGATTTTGGTTCAGAATGATGTTAATTTGGTGCAGGCCCAAAACATGTAGCCCAATGAGGCTGGAACTCGATTGCAATGTTTGCAGGTTGGATCTTGCCCTGCAGGAAACATTTTGGTCAATTAAGCGAGACAGATGTGCTCGATAAAAGATTTTCAATTGAATGATTGAACGCTTTGCACATATGGAGCTCGAGTGAATTCTCTGCATTGCTACTTTCCACTCCTTTTCTGTATAGTTGGCTATGAACTTTTGAGGGGTTGTTTATCCATCGAAGGGTCACACACGGAGGAATCGTACCAACACTTTTGTGCCATCATCAGCACAATGGATGCAGTCACATGACCATCAAAATGGCATTGCATGCCTAAAGAAAATTAACACGTTAATTCTGGAAATTTCCACTTTGTAAATGTAATTCCTGTTCTGATGGACATTAGTTATTAAATTTGTATATCTTTTCTTTGTCTTGTGAGAACAAACTATATACAGTATATGTTTTTAAAGGATTTTTAATCGAAGAAATCCATTCCTAGCACACAAAATGGCACATGAATTGTTAAACAGGGGAGCAAATGTCATGTAAATGAAAAGGAATGGGGACAAAAATGACAGACGTGTGTGAAGCCCCCATTAAATGGTGTACAAATCACAGACAATGCAACCCATCTGAATCCTGCCTCTGCAGGTTCTTGACGCCATGATGATTGGATTACGGTCGATGAATGGATCACCTATAAGGGTTTATAACGCTGTGGAATTCTCCGTACCACTCAGCTGAATTGAAAAAGCCCTTCGGTGGAATACTGAAACGTCTTCAAGATTACGCAGCAAGTCCAGCTGCTTTCGACTTGGTACTACTAGTCCCAGCTTGATAAAAGCCTCATGAGCAGTCTCCCCAGAGCACCGCCAGCACCGGCTCCGTATCAGCTTGCAATCTTCAGACATGTATCTGGTCATTACTTATCCTGTAATACTTTTCAGTGAAAATCAATAAAACTCTTAGGGTAAGAACAGTCACATCCTGCACTGTGCGCAGCTGTAATAGGAAGTCGAATGAGCGATGGCATCAAGCCACCATGCAGACACACTAAGAGCAAGGATTAAATGGAGCAGTAATTCCCTGTAGCATTTTATTAGCTTAACCAGCAGAACCTAAAAATAACATGCAAAAGCAAACATGAAGTTTCCCTGGGAAAGTCAATCCCACACATTTTATTTGCTCAACAGTCTGCCTTGGATTGCCCTCAGAGACTCTGAACTATGGACCTTTACAGCATGAGCATAATTCCGGCCCTCACCCACATCACAGTGGACAGCCATTATGATTTCATACCAGTCCGAAGACCGTTACTTTGGAGTGATGAATGTCCTGGGTAGCCTGCAAGGAGGCCTGCTTCAGTTCATTTACACATTATTGGGCACAGAACCAGAACCTGGTGTCAAGTTTGCCAGAGATGGTCCTTCTTCCAGGATACTAAACTTAGAGAACCCACTTTTATATTTATGAGATGAATGGATTGTTGGTGGATGTAAATCTCAGAGGTACCACCCGGAGGCAGCATTGTGTTGTTTTCATTCATTAGTGGTGATAAAGCAAGTAAGTAGGAAGTAAAACGCTGGGCAAAAGCACCATGAAGAGCAGGGGTAGGAGCCATGCAGAGAGAAAGGCCTGACGTGGAGGAACAATAAGCTAAGGGCACACAAACTGGATCATAACTCTTACATCAATTCACCTGAAATAACGTGCGATATGAAAGGCAGATTAATAAATGAATAAACTCTCCCTTCTATCCAAAACACAACCTGTTTGTAACCAACGCTCTTCTATCTCCCAGAGTGATTGATCCTAACCAGTCAGGCTTCAAAAGGGGACAGTCCACTAAGACGGTTCTACTAAATGCTGTTGACATGTTACGGCTGACAAGAGCTACCATCCTCATCCTCCTCAATTTCTCTTCTACCTTTGACACAGTTAACCCATCAGATCCTCCTTGATATCCTCTCTGACCTTGGCATCCTTGGGAGTGTTCTCAGATGGTCTAAATCCTACTGTGTGTCCTGGCGTGAAGAGATGTCAATGGTGTATCAGACAAGCATGAGAGTGTCCCAAGGATGGATGCTGGGTCCTCGCCTCATCTCACTCTACACCAATAACTGGGCACAATCATCCAGTCCAATGGATTCTAATATCAGTGCTATGCCGGTAACAATATTAATAATAATAATTCTTTTCTCACTACTCAAAACACTTCAGTGAGTGGGATTCGACTTCAACCACCACTAATGTGCAACATCCACCTGGATGATGAAATGGCAGCCATTTTGCACTCACCACATATTAAGTGAAGTGGTGAGAGATAGCCAATTTGAGACAGGGGATGATTAGGGGGCCAGAATGACTAGGCCGTGGTGGGGAATTTAGCCAGGACATCAGGATACACCCGACTCTTTATGAAGGACACCCAGGGATCTGACAGAGTTAGGACCTTGGTTTTACATCTCATCTGAAGGATGGTGCCATTTGTACAGCACAGTGTCCCCATCACTGAACTGGGGCATTGGAATCCACATTCAGACCACAGTGTAAGCACCTCCTGCTGGTTTCCATCAAGGATTCTGCTACAGCTTGGTTTCCACAGAGTAGTGGTTATTACATGCCACTGTTATTATATGCCATTGCTTCTGAGGCTAGGGATCTGCTTCCGATTGCTGGTTCGAATCCTGTAAGTGCCAGGAGTAACTCTACCCAGTTTGGCCTTTGAACAAGGGCCATAACCTGCAATTGCTTATGACATTAATCTGCATTCAGCCCTGCAAGCAGGTCTTCCAAATTACTGGGAGAACTTGGGAGTTGGTGGTACTCCAGCTCGCCTATGAAACTTCACACTGAGGTATCACGCATTGCACGGCTGCACTCAGATCCCAGTCCGGGTGGTTCATCGTGTGGTGGGTGCAGCAATGAGCTGTATTCAGCGCAAGCTCCAAACCCCTCTCTCTCTCTTTCATTCCCTCCCGAGGACCACATGGTCTCAGCTATAATCTTAGCTTGTCTTCTTGATATCTTATCATGGACTCTGGAAGAAGGAGCACCATCTTCAGCTCAACCTAACAAAGATGGACCTCCTAGTTATATCAGATAGCCCACCTATTCAACACCTGATCAGGGCCGGCGCCACCATTAAGGTGAATTAAGCATTCATCTAGGAAGGGCACAGTTCATAAGGAATTTGGGGGCAGCCACACAGGTTAGCTACCAAACAGTCGATTGGCACACTAATAAGCTTGGCCTAGAGTGTAAAATAACCCAGCACTGACACTGCCCCCTGATCTCTGTTAAGATTGGTTCATTATCGCTTCCACTGACCAAGTCTGTTTGCAACACTGGGGTGGTGATCAAAGACCAGCTATCCTTCACTGACGACATGGCAACTGTCTCTCAGTCTTGCTGATTTACTCTCAGTGCCAGTCGAGACCCATTTAGTCAATGTGTCTGGAGTGTGTGCCCCTTCAGTACCACAAATGGCATTCCTTATACACGTACCACCTACTTTAAGGAGTATTCACCCCTTGGTATATGGACTTTTTCTTTCATAAATGGCACCCCGTGGTTTACATCACACACTCAGTATCCTCTTGGTCTCCCTTGGGTTTACTTTCATTAATGCATCAACTCATTATTATCATAGTTTGATGACAGGGTTGGAGGGGTTCCCCTTGATGTCTGGAGCACACATCCCTTAACTTTCATAAAGGGCATCCTTAACTTTCTTATGGCCACCAAATGGGTTGACCAGCTCTGTTCAATTTATACAGCATCCACAAGATCAGACGGTATCTGAAGGAGTATGCAGCACAGCTCTTGGTCCAGGCTTTGGTTTTGCCACTTTGGACTACTGCATGTGTTACAAAGCCACTGCAGATGATTCAAAGATAAGTGGCATGACTTGCATTCAACCAGCTGAGATGGTTGCATGCCATTCCTCCTTTCAGGTCACTACACTGGCTACCTGTTGCAGTATGCATTAAGTTTTTATTCTTAATGCTGGCCTACAGAGCTGTCAGTTGGTGAGCTTATACACATATAAAGGTCTTACACTCCTTCTCACCCACTCAGGTCTGCTAATGGATGGCATTTAGTGATGTCACCTCTGCGTGGCATCACATCTCAGTCCAAACTCTTTTCATGTGTAACTCCCTGCTGGTGGAATAAGTTGCCCTCCTCCATCCGAAATGCTGACTCTCTCAATGTGTTTAAGAAGCATCTGAAGACTCTCCTGCTCTGTGAAATGTTGTCCTCCTAATAACAGTTATGACTCGAGGGTCTTTCTAGCTAATTTAAGAGTAACTAACCTTGTGTCGCTCTATTTAGGTTAGAGCTCTTCGCCTGTGATGATCGATTTTGTACCCTTGTCCCGTAACACTTGTTCCCAAACAGCCCCGCAGACTGACGGTTACTTGTTAGCCTCATTTGTAAGTCAGTCTGGATAATATTTCTGCTAAGTGAATAAATGTTAATGTAAATAAAATATGCATTTTTAAGAATTCTGGTTTTGTAACCTGCATTGTCTGAATGGAGCTGTATGTTCTCTGTGTGTCTTTTTCTTCCTACATCCCAAAGATGTACAGGTTAAATTTATTGGGAATTCCAAAGCTATGCCAGTGTGAGTAGGTGTGGGTGTGTGTGTGTGCCATGGCACACTGTCCTGGTCCAGTTCCTATCTAGTAGCAAATGAAGCCAATATGGACTCTGACAATTCTGAACTGGATAAGGAGGCTAATACATATGGAGATACATGAATGGGTGATACAGCTGATACAACAGAAGCTGCAGCAGACAGTTAAACCTGCACACTTAGGGGTCAAAGCTGTCAGCTTCTGTAAAAATTGTTACCCCCCAATGATTTCCTGACATGTGCCAAGTAGCTCCGGAATGTATTTGATATGTGAACGACGCCATCACACTCTGAAGACACAGTGAAGGCACAGCAGGAGACTCCAGCAGCTGAGTTTATGTAATATCTTGGCTGCCCTCTGGTGTCCGCCAGTGAAACTGCACCTCCTCACTATAAGATCAATGTCTATAGGCACTGTTCCTGGGGGATGTTTGGTGTCTGCTGATGAGCTGAATAGGATTTATTCAGACACAGCTCTCGTTGTACTGAGAATTATTTCAGACTTGCATTCTGTTAAGTTTTACATTCTAATGTGCAAAATGCATGATGGCCCAGTTTTTAGTGCTCTTTCCTCACTCTTTGTTACTAATCCCAGCCTTGCTACTACCTGTATGGATTCTACATGTGCTTCTCATGTTTGTGTGACTTTTTCACCTTGAAATATCCCTTTTCATCCTGAAGATGTGCAGTTAGATCTAATTTGACCCTTTATGATGGGATTTTGCCCCCATTGTAGATTTATTCCTGCTTTGTGCCCAGTGCTGCCAGGATAGGCACTAACTCTTTATGACCACAGAGTGCATAAACACTTCAGAAAATAAATGAATGCATGGATAATGATTATAGAAAATATTTTTTCTGTTGTTTGACCACAGAAGAGACGGCAAATTGTTATTGATCCATTATGTGGTTTTTAAAGAATTATGCAGAAAGCAGAATCGCTCATTAGTTAATAGAATTTATATTGATTGTCTAAAATAGCCAGATTGAAGTGCAGCTTTAAGAAGTAAATTTATTTATTAAATATACCTACAGATTAATCCACTTTGTAACTATGCGCATTTTTATATGCAGTGCAATGTCAATTGTGTTGTTGTTGCATGTTTTTTGTTTTTATATTTTAATTATTTAATTACAGTCAGCATTCTGGGCTTGTACACTACTGAACAAAAGTTTTACAACACCTCAGTTTTTCTTACAATTTAAACAGATAAAATGCAATCAATGATCTATAAATGGTAAAAATGTAAGCCGTAAACTGGCAGAGGTTTTAATTTAAAGTTTAGGTTAGCAAAAACTGAAAATTAAGGAAATTTCAGAATATTACAAATGGGCCTTCTTTAGGGAACAACCTATACCCGAAAATAAGACAGGGTCTTATATTAATTTTTTCTGCAAAAGACACGCTGGGGCTTATTTTCAGGGGATATCTTATTTTTCCATGAACAACAAACTATATTTATTCTTGAACAAAAATCTACATTTCTTTCTATTATAAAAAAAAAAAAAGTCTTGGAAGGAGGCGATACGTGATTTTCTTGAAGACACTTTAACGACCCGCAAGTCAAGGCAGTGAGACAAAAGGACAACTGCTGCACAGGCTTTTAAATGATCGACACGCAGCGCGAAAAGCAGAACACGCAGCACAGCAGCAGCAAGACAGCGGCTTAGCGTGCGTTCAGCACCCCCTTCACAACGCCAGCAACTGGGTGAGTGAAGCGAGCCGGGGGCACAACCCCCTAATATTCTTGAACAAAAATCTACATTTATTCAAATACAGTCATGTGCACTTTCATAACCAGTGGAGGGAATGTAGACTGAGGAGGCACCCCGCTGATCAATTGTCGTTTGGGGTCCTTGGCCCATAAACACTGCAGTTTCATCCATAGCAATCATGTTGGAAAGTTGGTATTTAGAAAAGTTGATGCCATCAACAAAGGACTTGAATGCAAGTGCACGTTTAATAACTTCAGCATCTTCCAGCTTACACAGTGTTGTCGATCTTCTTAGAGTTAGTTCATATTGCTGAAGGAAGCCATCCAGCCAGTGTTGTGATGCTTTGAATTCTTCTGGGGATATTTCTAACTGTGATGCCATTGCAAGGGCAAATGCTTGAATATCAGCCTTGAGCACAACCAAAGCTTTTGCTCTCCTGTCAGCAACCCATTCACAGATCATGTCTTCCAGCTCAGGAAATAATGGTTGCTGACCTGATCCACACTTGCGCTTCTTAGCATTTCCCTTGAATGCCTGTTGAATGAGGTTATTTTACTCTGCTCGCCATTTTCGGACCATTCGGATATCCAACTTCTTCTCTTTGCAGAAAGCAGTAAGATTTTTGCCCTGGGACTCCTCCACAATTCCTTTCTTGTACTTGACAGAATAGCTCTTTCTTTTTGCACTCATCTTGTCGTGGGAGCAAAATACTGGTATTATTTCCTGTTCATCTGTGTACATACGGTAGTGGTGGGCATTTATCGCGCATCCAAAGCTGCCTGCGCAGGATCGTAACTAGGGCTTATTTTCGGAGTAGGGCTTATATTACGAGCATCCTGAAAAATCATGCTCGGGCTTATTTTCGGCGAAACACGGTAGGTTACAACCTACAAATGTTCTGCACCAATTTAAGTAAATCAAGCCTTGCAAACTGAGGCAAACAATTTTCACAGGTGTCCCAACTTCTGCTGATTACTTAAAAACCCTTTGTCTGTCTTAAAGCAGAGTTAGAACAGACTGTGTTACTACACCCTACGAAGTACTACTTGGACAGTATTCCAGTAATAAGAAAATGGCGACTGACAAATGAAATGAGACACAGCATTATTACCCTCAGAAGTGTAGGCCTTTCATTTAGAGAAATTGCAAAAGAAAATCCACGAGTCAGTGAGTACAGTGGTGTCCTACACAGTCCAAAGGCAATTGGAGACTGGAAGAAACTCTGATAGGAGGAGATCTGGCAGACCCAAAGTCACAACCCAATTAGAAGACGAGTTTCTGAGGGTCACCAGCTTGCATGGTAGTCACCTCACAGCACAGCAGCTTCAAGCACAGCTTAACAGTGCAGGCCAAAAAAAATACAAGTGTCGGTTTCTACTGTGAAGAGAAGACTTTGTGCTGCAGATCTGACAGAGCGAGGGACAGTTGGAAAGCCATTCCTTAAAGGACAAAATGGGGCCTTGAAATACCAGCTGTGGACTACTGCAGACTGGGCAAAGTCTCCTCTTGACGTGAACTTGAATGGGGACAGCACTGAAATGAGACTCGGCTCACTGACTGTGTGGAGCAGGGGTGTCAAACTCAGATCCCAGAGGACCGTAGTGACTGCAGGTTTTCATTCCTGTCATTGTCTGTTGCGGTGCATTCAGAAAATATTTGGATCCTTTCACTTTTTCACATTTTTATATGTTGCAGCCTTGTGCTAAAATCATTTTATTTAATTTTTTTCTTCATTAAAGCAACACTCAATACTCCAAAATGACAAAGGGAAAAATAATTTATTTAAATTTTGGGAATGTTTGTTAAAAATACTGAAGAAGAGACACAGTTTCAGGACCCTTTACTATGTCACCTAAAATCTGGCTCAGGCACTTCTTGTTCTAGTGATCATGTTGAGATATTTTTACACCTTCGGAGTCCAGCTGCAGTCAGTTCAATTGAGGGGACGTGATTAGGAAAGACGCACACTTGTCTTTACAGGGTCCCACAGTTGTACAAAAACCAAGCCATGGGGTCAAAGAAATAACCTGCAGGGCTTAGAGACAAGATTGTGTCCAGGCCCACATGTAGAGAAGGATACCAAAAATTCCTGGAGCACTGACAGTGTGACAGAGTCCCACAACAGGAAGTGTCGTCCTGGCTGCAGTGCTAAAAATCATGTCTAGGGTCAGAATGATTCACCATTAGAGTGCTGGTAACAAAGTGAAACCTTTCTCTTTCTGGATTAATAAGTATTAATCAGGATGATGTTAACTTATCTACTGTATGTAGGCAGTAACATGGACAAACTGAGTCAGTATTTCAATATCTTGATTATGCATTTTAGTTTTAATTGTAATATGTTTGCCCATTAACGATTACTAACTCACATTGATGTCTAGTTCCCCTCCCGACTTCTACTCCATCTAATTGTATCAAATGAAACCCATCCAGCATCAAAATGGTGTCAAAACGTTTAAGCCAGTTCTCCGCTGTACCCACCTGAACCGGCCATGAGAGTGTTATGTTTCAGCCAGGGTTCCCCTCCCAAGTGAGGTTCTATTTTCTTGTTTATCACTGTTGTATTCAGTGTTTTATGTTTCATTGTTGATCATTAGGTTTCTATATGTCTATTTATCTTTGTTAATATGCCATGTGTTTTGCGGGTGGTCCACCCACCCATCACCTTTAAAGAATTGCCAAAACCTACAGTCCCTTGCGATTCATTGATTGCACTTGTGGAGTTTTGTAAATTTCTACGGTGATTTTTCAGTGCTTTTGTGATTTACTGGTATTTTGACCCCTGTGCTCTGTTTTTTCACAATTCTTTGGATTGTGTTTTGGGACATTGATTGCTTTTGTTGTTTCAGGCAACTCCTTTTGCCTCTTGTGAGTCTATTTTTGTGCCAGAGAGCATTTAGGGGATAATAAACCGTTTTATTAATAATAAGTCTATGTTTGCCCCCATTTCATGACTAGCCAGGGTTTAATGGTTTCACTTATGTAGTGGGCATTTTTGAGATGTTTTGGGAGTTTTGTGCTTAGGAATTCCCTGGTTCGTGACACAGAAGTGACAGTTCATCTAACTTATTTAAACATCAAACTTCCTCCTCATTATTTGGAGTAGGCCAGATCTGAAACCTTTCAACCTTACTTTTTCCTCACTCCAGATCTTCTCACCGTCTATCCTTGGATGAGCTGCTCCTCCACTGAGGTGTAGAAGAGCCAGGTTTATACTTCACGCGACGTGACGCATACTCCAGCGGACACTCCTGCTACACAAGCGTTTTACTGTTTATACTTGCGCGGGTACTTTACATAAATCTGGAAGATTCCACCAGGTGGCAGTGTGAGATATTATCACGGTGAGTACAGGTTCAGCTTCTCTGTGTTGTGAATTGCCTGAAACATCCATTAAATTCTGAAGGACACCTTGCTGCAATCTCTGAAAAGGATGTTTAATGATTAAATCCATCAATCCCTGGACGGGGCATCAGCTCATCGCAAGGTGAATACAAGCACTCACCTACACTAGCGTCATTTTAGCATCACCAAATCCCCAAATCTGCATATACAGTATTTGGAAGGAAACCACAGCACACTGTGGAAACCCACAGCAGGAAAACGTGCAGACTCCAGGCACGGAACACCAGTGACGTGTCACCACCATGTGTGTAATTATTAACAGTATTCATTATTAAACGAAATTAACGAATTATCTGTAAAATGTAACATAGATACTTTAATGCATTTCATCATGAAACTAAATATCATGTGCGTAATTATTAACAGTATTCATTATTAAATTAATTTAACGAATTATCTGTAAAATGTAACATACATACTTTAATGCATTTCCTCATGAAACTGATATCAAGTACAAACCTAATACATTTAGTGTGTTCTGTGTGGTGATCTATTGCTGCTTGCCGCTGCTGTCAGGTCAGAAGGAAGCCCCAGAAGAATGTACCGATTAACAACTGGGTCAGTTTTAAGATGATGCTTACGACGGTCTACTTTAATGATAAAATAAACTATAGGATTAAAGCGGACATTTCAAGATTAAAGCCAAAATTTCCACTTTAATCACAAAATACACTTTTTAACTGTGTCCTTAATTTTTTTCTCTGAGACTCAAATACAGCGATGTACATTCTGTTGCTTTTGTGAAGGTGCAAAAAAAAAAAAAAAAAGACAAAACAGAAGAAGGTATGTGAGTCTTTTAAAATGTATTTTGTGATTACGATGGGGAATATGCAACGCTGTATACAGTCATATGAAAAAGTATGGGAACCCCTCTTAATTCTTTGGATTTTTTGTTATCATTGGCTGAGCTTTCAAAGTAGCAACTTGCCTTATAGAAACAGTAATATTTCAGCAGTGACAATAAGTTTATTGGATTAACAGAAAATATGCATTTTAACAAAATTAGATAGGTGCATAAATTTGGGCAACCCAACAGAAATATTACACTAATACTTATTTGAGCCTCCTTTTGCAAATATAACAGCCTCTAGTCGCCTCCTATTGCCTTTGATGAGTGCCTGGTTAAATATACCTCCATCCAGAATCAATTCTTCCATACAAAATCTCTCCAGTTCAGTTAAATTTGATAGCCGCCCAGCATGGACAGCCTGCTTCAAATCATCCCATAGATTTTCGATGATATTCAAGTCAGGGGACTGTGACGGCCATTCCAGAACATTGTACTTCTCCCTCTGCATGAATGCCTTTGTAGATTTCGAACTGTGTTTTGGGTCATTGTCTTGTTGAAATATCCAACCCCAGCGTAACTTCAACTTTGTGACTGATGCTTGAACATTATCCAGAAGAATTTGTTGATTTTGGGTTGAATTCATCCGACCCTCGACTTTAACAAGGGTCCCCAGTCCCTGAATTAGCCACACAGCCCCACTGCATGATGTAACCTCCACCAAATTTGACAGCAGGTAGCAGGTGTTTTTCTTGGAATGCGGTGTTCTTTTTCTGCCATGCAAAGCGCTTTTTGTTCCGACCAAATAACTCAATTTTTGTCTCATCAGTCCAAAGCACTTTGTTCCAAAATCAATCTGACTTGTCTAAATGAGCATTTGCATACAATAAGTGACTCTGCTTATGGCGTGAGTGCAGAAAGGGCTTCTTTCTCATCACCCTGCCATACAGATGTGCTTTGTGCAAATTGAGCTGAATTGTAGAACGATGTACAGATACACCATCTGCAGCAAGATGTTCTTGCAGGTCTTTGGAGGTGATCTGTGAGTTGTCTGTAACCATTCTCACAATCCTACACATATGCCGCTCCTGTATTTTTCTTGGCCTGTCAGACCTGCTGGGTTTAACAGCAACTGTGCCTGTGGCCTTCCATTTCCTGATTACATTCCTTACAGTTGAAACTGACAGTTTAAACCTCTCAGCTTTTTGTCACCTTCCCCTAAACCATGAGACTGAACAATCTTTGTTTTTAGATCTTTTGAGAGTTGCTTTGAGGATCCCATGCTGTCACTCTTCAGAGGAGAGTCAAAGGGAAGCACAACTTGCAACTGACCACCTTAAATACCTTTTCTCATGATCGGACACTCCTGTCTATGAAGTTCAAGGCTTAACGAGCTAATCCAACCAAATTGGTGTTGCAAGTAATCAGCATTGAGCAGTGACATGCATTAAAATCAGCAAAATTACAAGGGGACCCAAATTTTTGCACAGCCAGTTTTTCACATTTGATTTAATTTCATACAACTAAATATTGCTTCACTAAAAATCTTTGGTCAGAAAAACACCCCAGTACTCAGATGTTCCTAGGAAATGAAACACATACCACTGTTATCTTTTTTGTTGAAAGTAGAGTCAATTAATATGCAGGCTGAGAAGGGCTTCCCAAACTTTTTCATATGACTGTAAAAGCACCACAAATGCATTTGTATGTCGGCATTTTGCTTCACCACATCGAACCATTCATCAAACATCAAAGCACGCCCATCGATCCCGTAGAATCCTCAAAGCGGCTTTCTGTCACCAGTAGATAGTAAACAGAGACTCTGATGCCACATTGTATCTTTTATCCCACTGCGCCCCCCGGCTTTATGCTGGGACTGCAACCCACGCATGTGTCGCATTAATTAGTGAGGACCTGCTCAGAGGATGCGTCAAATGAACGCTGGGAATGTGTGGCAGCCATGATGCATGCGTGTATGCATTGTGAGCGTGAAGTATAAACGAGCCTTTAGGCACTAGTGATCGCAGTGCTACCAGCTGAGCATGGGAATATTTGATATATCAGACATTATATTCCTCTGAGTGTATTACCTTCTCAAATGTTGCAGATGTAAGGTAGTCTTCAGGTTAATTCGCCAGTCCAAACAGGTCCAATGTCCCCCCATGATGCACTGGCCCCCTGTCCAGAGCGGTTTCCGGCCTACCAGCCTGTGACTTTGAATTGGCTTAAGTGTGCTTGAGAGTGTTTATTGTTTATTCATTTACTTTAATTTATTTTGTAAGCCCCCTTTGTCTGAATTGATCTCATGGGGGGGTCCTCCCTAATTTCCTAAGTAGTCATTTTCAAATGTAGTTCATTTTCTTTGCAGTTTTTTCAATCTAACTTTGCTCCTTGTTCTCTTTCCGCTGGGCCTCTCTTGTCGTCACTTGTCCCTGACTCTCCTTCGGACACCTCTCACATACAAAGCCACCCCCCTGACACATCAAATTGTAGTTCTCTTTATTTATGACCTTGCCTTCATTCCTTTGCTCTCCATCTTAGCCCATTCTCCAGTCACCAAAATAAGAGAGTGAGACCTTCTAAAACACATAATATATTATTGGATTTCTATTAAAATGACATTATGAGCATTCCTTAGTCATCTGCTGTCGGACATAAGTAATATGTGATTGTTCTTCAGAAGAATAAATATTCATCAATCAACTAATTGATTAAAATGTGTTAACAAAGAACAGTATAACCTGAACACTGGAGCTTTTAATTTCCCGGCTGAAGAGTTTTTAACATGCAGTGTAATTCACCTTGACAAGTGGCAGGCATTAAAACTTTATTTGAGTTTGTCGTATCTTCATACCCACAGCCCATGACCTTGGAGCGAGAGCACTTAAAGGCGGTCTCCTGTCAGACCCAAGTGACACAAGCACTGGAGGCTGCTGGCTACTGTTACTTAGTAGGTGACAGCTGAATGACAGAAGCGGAGCTGCAGAAGCTGAGTCACTGATTAATGTTATCTTTAGTGACTGAAGAGTGGTGCAGCACAATATTAGAAGTTGTAGGGGGCACCAGTGCGCCACCCAGACCTGGTTAGCGTCAGTATGTCTGGATTGTCCTAAGGAAGGCCTGGCTTCTCTTGACCCTGAATTTGGATTAAGTAGATTGGAAATTATATGATGGAGTAGGGGGTGGCCATAGGAACTGATGACACCTGTGGGCATAAGATAAAATGGGGTCTTGGGATGGCACCTGTCCAGCTCACAAGCACAAAGCACTACACTGGGTGCTGAAATTGGCTCTGAATGCTGGCATCCATCTCACTTCTGTTCAGAACTTACAAATCGCACGCTGAATGAGAAAAGTAGCAGAATTATGGAAGACCTCGGCCATCTTATTCAGTCATATTTCGATACACTCCATTGAAGGACACTCAACTGAGCCTCAAATTATTACTTATTATTTGACTGATGCTTTTATCCAAGATACAATTGGTTACGTTTCTTTTTGCTTTTTCATGAAGATAAAGTGACTTGCTCATAGCCACACAGTGTCAGTAGTGGGATTGGAACTCACAACCTCAGGATGGCATGTCCAAAGCTTTAACCACCATGCCACACTGACTAAAATGTCAAGTTGTGTCCCTTGATTGGTTATTCCACTCAGCACACCAGTAATGACTCAACTCTACACACAGATAAAGCATAATGACACTCACTCACAAGAACTTAGTTAATTACATTTGCTAATTTGGCTGATGTCTTCATCTGAGGCCACTTACAACATTTGAGATACAATTAGTTACATTTCTGTTGTTTTCCCAATTAGAGGACAGGCAGGTGACGTGACTTGCTCCTGGTCGTATGGTGTCAGTAGTGGGATTTGAACTCACAAAGTCCAAAGCTTTAAACACTACACCACACTGCCTGCTGAGAACTGCATGAGTGTTTCTTTTGTGGGGTGGTTTTTATTAAGGGTTAGTAGTAGTAGTCATATTGTCATGGGCAGAGTACAGTGAAATTCATCTCTCCTCGATCACAGGGGTTGCGTTCCAGAACCCCCAGCGAAAGGTGAAAATCCGCGAAGTAAAAACGTACGTTTATATATACGTTTATATTGTTATTTTTATATTGTCACGCTTGGGTCACAGATTTGCACAGAAACACAGGAGGTTGTAGAGACAGTGACTTTAAAACACTGCAAACAAACATTTGTCTCTTTTTCAAAAGTTTAAACTGTGCTCCATGACAAGACAGAGATCACAGTTCCATCTCACAATGAAAAGAATGCAAACATATCTTCCTCTTCAAAGGAGTGCGCGTCAGGAGCAGAGAATGTCAGAGAGAGAGAGAGAGAGAAAAGCAAACAATAAAAATCAATAGGTGCTGCTCGGCTTTTAAGTATGCGAAGCACCACGCGGGAAGCATATTGTATATCATTGAGGAGTTTTATTTAATATGTAATACCTGCTCTGATTGGGTAGCTTCTCAGCCATCCTCCAATAGCATCCCTTGTATGAAATTAACTGGGCAAAGCAACTGAGGAAGCATGTACTATATATTTAAAGACTCATTGTCCGCAGAATTCCACGAACCAGCGAAAAATCCGTGATATATATTTAGATATGCTTACATATAAAATCCGTGATTGAGTGAAGCTGCGAAAGTTGAAGCGCGATATAGAAAGGGATCACTGTATATCACCACTTATATGTGTAATGAGAAACTTATCTGAATTAGATAAATAAATATGGAAGGCACTACGCACTAAAAGCAGAAATATGGAAGGCACTACATATTATTAGAATATGTACATTTTTCTTTTAATTTTTTTTTTACATTTCTTTATTCTGTGTTAATTTGTCATTTTTGAAATATGGAAAATACATTATAATTTTATTTTCCTTGTATCTTTTAATTTATAAAATATGTTTTGTTTTGACTATGTTTATAGATTACTGCAATAGACCTTTATTTTTTAATGGGGGACAATGTTTTGTTATGATGCAAAGACCTGTTATTAGGAGGTGTGGTCAAGGAAACTGCTCACAATGACATCATCAACATGACCATTGCAACACACGTGCGATTAGGAGGGAGCTGAGCGGACCAAGTGGAGGTAATTATCTGCCAAGCCAGGGGTTGGCGGGGTGCACTCAACCAACTTCTGTTATCTCTGCAGGCCAAATACGGGAAAACCTGCTTGATTTAATGTCACTTCTGGTTCCAGTGCCACGACAGACATCACTTCCGGTTCCAGTGCCATGACGGATGTCACTTCCAGTTCTGGCGCCAAGAACGACGTAATTTCCAGTTCTGGCTTCAGATGACATCACTTCCGGGCTTTGCCTTTAAATCCGCTATCTCTTCCTCAGTCAAGTCAGTTCAGTCTGGAACTCAACCCATGCACAGCAATGCTCATTACAAGACCCTTTTGCAGCCAGGACAATATATGGGTGGCTGCACCAAATCTTTTTCTGTGTGTTGAGTCTATTTCTTTCACAGTGGCGTAGTCGGCAGGATTATGGTCTCTTGTTGGAACCATAAGCCAGAGTCAGGACGTAGTAGACAACGCTTGCTGGGAGGTGTGGAGGAGACAGAGAGAGAATTGTGTCTGATATTTGTATTTACTTGCCTGTGTATGGTGGCTGTGGTGCTTAGGGGCAGTATTTATAAAAGAAAAAAATAATTTAAATACTTCTTAGTATTTTTACCTGCTGTCCTGAGCGTCTGTCTGTTGTGTTAGTGGAGGGACAGTGCTGTCTAGTGTCACACCATATAAAGGTGAACTTGGTAGATGAGACTTTGTTCAAGATTGTGGATAAATTATAAAAGACTTAGTGTGTGAATCTACTTATTTTAAAAATTTCTCAGGTTACTGACTTCTGGGTAAGCTTTGTTGATTCTGATTTTTGATTTGTGTTTTGGTTGAGTGTAAGACCATTTGTTCTTCTGGTTCTGAGTTTTGCATGTTATTTGGGTTAACATGTTAACATGCATCCATTTTACCTGCTCTTATGGCCTACCATTTTCTGTCTTCAATAAGAACGTATATGATAAAAAGAAAAATATAACTGAAAGGTACTATATAATAGATAGATAGATATGAAAGGCACTATATATAAGATAGATAAATAGATAGATAGATATGATAGGCACTATATAATAGATAGATAGATAGATAGATAGATAGATAGATAGATAGATAGATAGATAGATAGATAGATAGATAGATAGATAGATAGATAGTGTCACACAGGTGCGCATGGGAGGCAGCTAAAGGGCCTGAATGAGAGTAATTCCACTCCAGACCAGGGGGTGGCAAAGTGCAGACCACTTATGGGAAATTTTGCCTGGCCCTGATGATATCACTTATAGCTCCGGGTCCAAAGATGTCACTTGCTGTTCTGGCCTCAATGACATCACTTCCTCTGATCGATAAAGCCGCCGTCCTTAACCTTAGTAATTAAGTTCTGTTTTACACTCTAACCTGCACACATTATAAAATTATCTATTTTGCAGCAAGGAACAATATATGGGTGGCTGCCCCAAACCTTTTTTGTCACTCCTCATTATTTGTCTTTGACAATAGATAGATAAATAGATAGATAAATAGATAGGAAAGGAACTATATAATATGACTTCCAAGCCAGAGTGTTCTCTTCTGTAATCTTAAATCATTGCACACCTTCATCCTGTTTCTGCTAACCATCTGAATGACACATGGACTAAATGGTTAACCTCATTTGTGAGGCATCTTATTCCATTATCTTCTTTTGTTCTAGGACTCAAAATGAAATAACACACTGCTCACAACGGAGTCTGTTTTTCTGAGCTAACTTCTCAGACTTTCTGCAAAGTGACAACGGCAATTTTCTTCCTAGTGCATGACTCCAGAAGGTGTTCCCAAAAACTCAGAGGGATGTTCTGAAAGCAGGCAGGAATTAAAGCCAAGGCCAAAAGTAACCCTGTTACATTAAAACATTCAAATCCAGTTTTCCTGCCAAAGATGTGCCTGTTAGGTTAAGTGGCGATTCTAAATTGCTCCTGTGAGAGTGAGTGTCCATGCGTGTGCCTTGTGATGAACTGGTGCCCCGTCCAAGGTGCACCATGACCTTGAAGTGGATTATCATCCATCATTGTTGTCACATGTGAAGCATTACGAACAATTCATATTGTAGACAGCCTAGGCACATAACTCAGTGACGCTGCTGCACACTCGTCCCTGCTTGATTGCAGTGCTAATCTCCACAACTGAGAACCATTTTCAGTGACTCGCTTCCCATCCATCATTTTGGACGAATAAGAGGCTGCTGCTGTGGTCTGAGCGATGTAAAGTGGAGCTGTGCCCACTTAACCAGTCCACCAGAGCTACTCAGCCTGGCTTTTTTAAGGTGATTTACCAGATGATTGACTGTGATTTGTGGCACATTTTCTTTCTAACTTTAGTCTTTGTATCTTTTAGATGCTACTAATTCTAAGGGTGTGCCGCTAGATTTAGGATGTATGGGGAAGTCATTTATATTTGAATTTTATGTTACTGTCTCATCCATTTTTTAAGGTGTGTATCAAGTTTTTGGTCGCACAGCTGGGGCCCTTTAATTAATCGCGATCTGAAGGCTGGAAAATGGCTTGCAACATCAGGCCTGTGCACTGAAGATCATCTCAATGATGGAGACTCACGATGTGTATGGCAAGGCATCTACAATGTATAAAGGCAGGAAAGACCCAGCCATCAGCAGCAGCGACTCACTAGCAGTGGAACTTAACCAGTTTTTTGCCCATTTTGAGGTGAATGAGATGACTAAGGAAGAGACCAGGACGACACCATCATCAGCTACTAACAACATGGCATTTACTGTTAGCACGAATGATGTCAGAAGAGCAGTCCGCAGTGTCAACCCAAGGAAAGCCGCCGGCCCAGATGGAATTCCAGGGAGGCCACTCAGAGTCTGTGCAGATCAGCTGGCAATGGTGTTAGGCAACATCTTTAATCTCTCTCTGTCACAATGCATTGTCCCCAAATTGTTTTAAGTCTGCTATTAGTGTGCCTTTTTCAAAGATGACAGTAATCAGCAGCCATGATGACTACAGACTGTAGCTCTCACCTCCACTATAATGAAGTGCTTCGAGAAGCTAGTCATGAGGCACATCAAATCTTCACTTCCACCCACCTTGAACCGGCACCATTTCAACTACAGGTCAACAGAAGATGCCATTAATATGGCTCTCCACACTGCACTGACTCACTTGGGACACCAGACTTCACTTCTGCCTTTAACATAATCATCCCTAGTAGGCTGGTGACCAAACTGTTTAATCTGGGTGTCAATCAGCACATATGTAGATGGATCAATGACTTCTTAACAAACTGACCACAGGCTGCTAGGCTGGAAGCCCTCCATTCCCTGACCCTGACACTCAGCATTGGAGCTCCACAGGGCTGCATGCCGAGTTCTTTTCTATATTCCTTATATACCCATGATTGCACACCAATACATAGCACAAATACAATCATCAAGTTTGCAGATGAAACCACTGTTGTAGGACTGATAGATACCATTGATGAATTTGCCTGTAGGGTCAGTACACTGTCTGAAGGGGACTTCATTAGCAACTTGACACTCAACACACAACTCAAACAAAGGAGCCGATTATTAGCCTTGGAAGGCATGAAGAGGAACCCACTCCTCTATAAATCAGAGGGGACATAATGGAGAGTGTGCCTAATTTTAAAGTCCTTGGCACACACATCTTCCAGGACCTCGCTTGGTCTGTTAACACAGCTTCTCTGGTGAAGAAGGCACAGAAGTGGCTCGACTTCTTAAGGATGCTGAGCAAGGCTAGCCTGTCCAAGCAGCTGTTGGTGTCCTTGTATCACTGCTCTGTGGAAAGCACTCTTACCTGTGACATCCTGGTATGGTGTGCTGGCTGCTCTGTGGCTGACAAGAAGGCTCTTCAGAGGGTCATCAAACCAACATAAAAAATGACCAGCACCTGGTTACCTTCACAAGAGGACAAACACAAAACTCAATGTTCACGAAGGGGCAAAAAAATCATTAGGGACCCATCTCAGCCAGGCCACCACCTTTTTATTCTGCTGTCTGCTAGAAGGCGTCACTGTTCTAGTAAGATGGACATTTCCAGACTACTGAAGAGCTTCTACCCAAGTGCTATTAGAGAACTACATTTTTTTCATTTCATTTTATTGGTATTATTTGAAGAAAACAACATTCTATACAATCATGTCAAACTTAAAAAATCCCAATGGAGAGAAAAAGAGGAGAGACTACAACAAGAGCAAAAAAACAAAGAAAGGAGAATGTCCTTTTCCCGATATAAATGCGATTCTAAGATTTGATTAATTAGATCCTGCCATATTTTGAAAAAGTTTTGAACAGATCCTCTAAGTGAGAATTTATTTTAATCAAATTTCAAATAGAATAAAACATCACTTACCCACTGAATTAGAACAGGTGGACTGGGATTCTTCTAGTTGAACAAGATAAGGCTACGTGCTTTTAGAGTAGTAAACACAGTTACAATCAATTTGTCCTTCTTCTTAGGCCCATCTGGGAGTCCACCAAACACGACTGCTAATCGGTTAGGAGTGATTGTGAGACTAAGGTTGGCTGATTGGCATTCAAAGATTTTTGTCCAAAATGAAGTTAGTTTGGTGCACTTCTAAAACATGTGGCCCAGTGAGGCTGGAGCTTGACTGCAACGTTCACAGGTTGAATCTTGGCCTGGATACATTTTGGACAATTTGAAACGAGATACATGTGATCGATAAAAGATTTTAAGTTGAATGATTGAGTGCTTTGTGCATATGGAGCGAGTGTATCTTATTCATGGCTGCCTTCCACTCCTTTTCAGAGACGTTAAGTGAAAGAGCCTTTCATCATTGTGCCCTCGGATCTTTGACAGAAAGGGACTTTAATATGTTTTTACTAGGGGGCATGCGCTATGTGCCTGCCATTTTGCATCTCTGCCGCTAATGTATGTGGATTTCACTTTCACCAAACAACAAACTTTTTAATTCTCGCGGATAGGCCTCTTCATTGGGAAGAAACACTACTTTTCCCTGATGGCAACATGAATTAGACGATCTACAAGTCTAATACGTATTTACATACATAAATACATATTTCTGTCATATCACCTATGTCCATATATTCTATCTCTTTTCGCTGTTCGTTATTTCACCGAGTAATAATTTCCATTTGTTAGTGCTAATGTGATCTTTACTCTCAGTGTTTTGAGACTTTTGAATTTTAGTACTTTTATAATTTCTAACCTGCTCTGCATGTGTATCGCACCAACGTTTTTGAACCCCTTTACGACGTTCTACTTTGTCTTCTACTCTTTGTCTTTTACTTCCAACCCCGCTTGGAGCTGAGAGTGCAGGAACTGTGTCTCACAATAGCATTCACACAAATGAGAAGTGATTGGACAGTGGGCGTGGTTGTAAATGTTTGAGAGGAGGGAGGGACTTGTCAAAATCTCACACGGGAGCTGATATTATCTCCGAGAAAGTCTCGTCCCAGAATTTCGTTTTATAATAGAGAGATATATTTTGAGATGCTGTCTAAGTCTTCAAGACTGTTCAGTATTTCTTTCGGAATAGAAATGGATGGGAAGTGAAGAAAACTGGGCAGGTTCCTTTTAGTGAAGTTTCTGATTTGAAAGTAGAGGAAAAATTAGAAAGAACTAAATTTTCTTAAATAACTGTTTACTCCATCTAAGTGCTTTTGATTCTATGTCTTTCACTGTCACCCACAAAATAAATGGGACAAAAGTGCAACATCTAAGAGACTCATTGCAACCAATGAAAAATGGAACTACTCTGCAATTTAATATTTAAATTTTTCAACTTTCAACATTTTATTGGTTTTATTTTTTGTTGGTTTATATTAATGCATGTGTGTAGTTTAAATTGCAGAGGATATGTTGAATTTGTTGAAGATTCTGTTTTTATTAAATTGTATGTCTTCTTGGGACACACTAAAATTTAATTGTACATCTGTGTAATGAAAATAAAAGACATTCCATTCTGTTCTGTTCTAAAAGTGGTAAGCCAGCAAGGTTCCAAATTCTATACAAAATAAAAATAGCTTCCAGGCAAGAACAATCACTTGTACGCACAGAGTCAATTCTGAAACACCAGTCAACCTGATAATGTGTACGTGCACATGCAGACACAGGGAGATCTCCATAAAGAAGACTCCCTAGCTGGGAACCAAACAATCAGCCAGCAACAGTGTGCCACAATGCCACCATCTGCTCAATTTATCTGAAATATGCGTTAGTTATTCTGTTTCTATGTAGTGCTGTTTTTGTTATGCCCTGTCTCCTGTATGTAGAGCCTAAGGGGTCAGGGCCACCAGCAGCACTTAAGCTGAAGCTTTAGGCTGTTTCAACAACTTCACCATTGACTCTATACAGAACAATTTGGGAATGAAACTAATAGCAAGCAATTGTGTGGCACAATACCACCCTCTGCTGAATGTATCGAAAATATGTGTTTTTTATTCTGTTTTTATGTAGTGTTGTTTGTGTTCTGCCTTGTCTCCTGTATGTAGAGCCTAAGTCAAAGCTTTAGGATCTTTCAACAACTTCAACATTGACACCATACAAAAGAATTTGGGAACAAAATTAAGAGCAAGCAACAGTATGAAACAATGCCACCCTCTACTAAATTTCTCATTCTCTCCTCACAAGTCCCTACATCTTCTGGGATTGTAGACTAATTTTGTGTGGCATCAACCTATACTGCATGTTTTTTGGATGTGGATAGAAAATCCATAAGCATGTAAACTGGGATTCAAACCCATGTCCCTGAAACTTAAGGGCATCATTCCTAGCCACTGTACATATCACATTCAGATAAAGCGCTAGTCCTAATAAATCTAATAAATTAAATATTAAGTTATAGGTTTATAGGGTCCTTATTGTCATGTTTGCATAGTACAGGAAAATTCTTACTTGGAAAAAATAGGCAGTCCATTCATTTTCTGTGCTTGTTTTCTCTGGGACTGGAAAGCGTCCTCCACTATAAGTCTGACAAAAATTAAATAATCAGAAACAGTTCAGACTCAGGTCAGGTCAAGTTGGGGAACATGCACTGGTACATCAGAATGATGCACCAACAACACGATGAAACAGCTCAGAATCCCAGTTTACAAGCTCCCAGGAAGACATGCGGCCCAGTTCCACCCTCTGGAAATGACCATCTACCTGCTGCAGCCAAGTGTTACGTGGATGTCCCCTTGGCCTGGTCCACCCACTTGGGTCCTCAACAGTGAGGATCCTGTGAACCTGATCACCCTCAGGGAATCGCGACACATGGCTATAGTGCCATAACTGACGCTCCCTCACAATGCAGGTAATGTGCCGTATTTGGGACTCCATGAGCAACCACTCATTCGACACAAAGTCAAACCAGCGGTACACAAGGATTCTCCAAAGAGACACAGTACCAAAGGAGTCCAGTCTTTGTCTCAGGTCACTGAATAGCGTCCATGTCTCAGAACCATATAACAAAACAGGAAGCACCAGGACTCTAAAGACTTGGACCTTCGTCCTTTTGCAGAAATATCAGGAGCGCCACACAACCCATTGCAGCAACCTCATAACCTCCCGTGCTCTCTCAATCTGTCTACTGACTTCATAGGAAGAGTTACTAGAGACATGAATGTCACTGCCAAGGTAAGTAAACCTCTCAACAAGGTCAACACTCTCTCTGCAGACAGACACACTGCTGATGGCTGTGCCTAAGAGGTCATTAAAGGTCTGGATCTTGATTTTTATCAGGACATTCGCAGGCCCAGACACTCAGACTCCTCACTAAGTCTCTCGAGTGCCCCAATCAGGGCATCCACTGACTCCATGAAGATCACAGCATCGTCGGCAAAATCAAGATCAGCGAATCTTTCTTCACCAACAGATGCCCCACAGCCGCCGGACCCCACGACCTTGCATAACACCCAGTCCATACAAGAATTGAACAGAGTAGGAGCAAAAACAGACCCATGATGAACCCCAGAATCAACTGGGAAAAACACAGAGGTCCTGCCTCCACTCTGCACAGCACTCACACTACCAGTGTACAGGCCTGACATGACATCCAGCAACTTTGGGGGGATCCCGTGAAGCCTCAGGATGTCCCACAAGGCAGTTTGATCAACGGAGTTGAATGCTTTATGAAAATCGACAAAGGCTGTAAAGAAACTCTGCCAATTTTCATGTCTGCTCTCAATGTGAACCCTCAATGCCAGGATGCAGATGATGGTAGACTTCTTAGGCGTTAAACCAGACTGCTCCTGCCGCTGGTAGGTGAGTAGCGGATCACGGATAATACAGAGGATGACCCTAGCAAGGACCTTACTCTACACCGAGAGCAGTGTTATCCCCCTATAGTTGCTGCAATCCAGAAGATCACCCTTCCCTTTCCAGATAGGGACCACAAGTCCTGTTTTCCAATCAGTTGGGATGATGCCAGTTTCCCAAATGGATGCAAAGATTGCTTTCATTGCCAGGAGAACAGCCTTACCACCAGTCTGGAGAAGTTCACCCTGCATACCACAGATCCCTGCAGCCTTCCCAACCCTCAGCTGGTTCACCAACTGTGCAATCTCAGTGAGACTGGGTGGTTCACAGCTAATTGGAGGATCAGCCTCAAGAACTGTGGACCCAGAGATGTCCAATGTCCTAGCTGGAGGATCAGATTTAAACAGCTGTTCAAAGTAGCCAGCCCAGCGGGTCATAACTGCACTGTCATTCATAAGGGCTGTTCCATCATTCCTGCTCTGACTGCGGCTCTCTGAGGAACAGATTCGGATGTTCATAATGCTTTGATTTTTCTATAAGCACAATGTGGGTCACTAGATCACAGATGTTGTGTCACTTGCTCACAGTTTCCCCTAACAAACACCTGCTCATCTTCCCTCAGAACACTCACAGCCATCCTTCTCAGTTCACGGTACAGACCAGAGTTTCCATCAAGTCGTGTGCTGTGACTCCTCTCAGTGATATCCAGGATGTCCTGCGAGATGAAACACCCAATGAAACCCTCAGCAACCTTCATTGTCTTGTCTTGAAAGGTCTCCCACATCACATTAGGATCGGCAGTTGCACCGAAGTCCACAAGTTCCTCACACAAACTGTGTGCAAACTCCTCATACTCAGTGAGCCACAAATTTGCCAAACACTTACTTTGTTTGATGTGATGACACTTGTAGACCAGCAGGGGTCACCACTGTGTTAAACTGTGCTCTTCCGTGCAGTACTATTAGAGAGCACATAGGGAAGAACGCTCTAGAAAACAACAGACAAAAGAAGAAAAAGCTCTTTGTCATGATTTTATTTTAGTTGCTGTTTACGGTTTTGTACTGCTAGGCAGGAGCTCTCATTCATGTGATCATGTGATCTCACCTAATGATGCAAAAAGCAGGTGTTTGAGGATGTGAGGTGACACTTAAAGGTTTTAATAATAATAATAATAATACATTTTATTTATATAGCACCTTTCCCATGCTCAAGGCACTTACAGAATATAAGAAAGAATGGCAGGGTATACAGTTTATAGAATTGTACAAACCAAATAAATAAATAAAGAAGATTTAGACAGTAAATTCAGAGAAAGCCTAACAGACAACAGAATTGATGGTCTAGCACACACACATACAGGTTACATGAGCATCTTGACAGAGAGGTAAACTGAGAGAAGGGTAATAAAGTCAAGTAGAGCTAAAAGCCTTCCTGAACAGATGAGTTTTGAGTTGTTTTTTAAAAGAATTCATGGAGTCAGCTGACCTGATTAATTTCGGTAGGTCATTCCAGAGTCTGGGCGCTAAAAGGCTGAAGGCCCTGTCACCCATGGAGTGTAGATTAATGTGGGGCACAACAAGATTGCCAGAATCAGAGGACCTTAGTGGACGGGCAGGCACATAGTGATGGAGGAGGTCACTGATGTAGTTTGGCGCGACGTTATTTAAGGCTTTGTAGGTTATTAGTAGGATTTTATATTCGATTCTGTAAGACACAGGGAGCCAGTGAAGACGGAGCAGGATGGGTGTGATGTGCTCGCTGCTGCTGGTTCGAGTCAGGACTCTTGCAGCTGAGTTTTGAATAAGCTGGAGCTGTGATATAAGATTAGAAAGGGCACCTGCCAGCAGCGATTTACAATAATTGATGCGGGATGTGATAAAAGCAGGGACAAGTTTCTCAGCATTAGAAAAGGAGAGGAAGGATAGAACACGGGATATGTTAAAGAGGTGAAAGTAAGAAAGTTTCTTAATGTGATTTATGTGGGCGGAATAAGAGAGGGAGGAATCAAAAATGACACCAAGATTCTTTGCAGTAGAGGCAGGTCTGATGAGATCACCGCCAAAATGGACTGGGAAGGAGCTCATTTTATTAAGTTGCATTTTAGTCCCAATTTGCAGGAGTTCAGTTTTGTTGCAATTTAATTTTAAAGAGTTCTACTCCATCCATGTTTTAATTTCACTAAGGCAGGTTGTGAGCTGAGAAAGCTCTGATAAAGTTCCACTTTTAACATTGAAGTAGAGTTGAGTATCATTTGCATAAAGATGATAACCCAGTCCATAGCTACGAATAATATAGCCAAGGGGAAGCATATAAATAGAGAAGAAAAGAGGGCCGAGGACACAGCCCTGAGGGGCTCCTTGTGTGACTGGCACCGACCTGGATCTGCTGTTGCCAAGACTAACAAACTCTTGCCTATCAGTCACATAGGACTTGAACCACTGGAGGGCAGTGCCAGACATACCCAGCATGTCCTCCATTCTAGACAGTAGAATGTCATGTCTGACCTGAGTGCCAAATGCTGCACTGAGGTCTGCTGCCATAAGCAAATCATTGGTTACCTGCAGCAGAGCAGTTTCACGGCTGTGTCGCGCCCTGAAACCAGACTGAAAGGGTTCCATCAAGTTATTAGATGTTAAGTAATTGGTGAGCTGGGAGGCTACAACACACTCAAGAGCTTTTGACAGGAAAGGTAAGTGGGAAATGGGCCGGAAATTTTTAAGATTGTCAGCATCAAGACCAGACTTTTTTAACATTGGGGTTACTGAAGCGATTTTAAAAGTGAGCGGCACAGAGCCAGTGTCAAGGGATGAGTTTATTATTGTTGAAACAGTCGGGATTATGGCATGAAGGCAGGATTTAAGTAGAGTGCTGGGGATGGGGTCCAGTACACAAGTAGTCGGCCTCATCTTACAAAGCAATAAAACTCGTACTAGAGGGAGGCGGCCCCTTTTATAATGAGCAAGATGGGCTCCAGGTGCTCCATTTGACGATACTTCCTTGTGTGGCGTAAGTGTCAGGAGAGCACCCAGAAGTACTCCGGGTGCCCCTGGGATTTCTTCTGGCAGCATTTCCTAGTGTGGTGGAAGTGCTGCCATCCAGGGTTCCATAACGTCCGGGTGCCCCCTGGTGGTGGCCACCTCCTCCCATAGGGATGAACTTCCCTGCTCCATTCCAGTGGCCCCCAAGCAGACCCAGGTTGCTGTCCTCTCGTGGCCCAGGGGAGGTATCATCCCTCTCGTGGACCCTCCAGGCGTCCCGTTTGGGTAGGGTCCCCAGCCGTCTGGTACACTGGTTAAGAACCCCTTCCCCCTTTTAGGATTAAGTCTCTTTGTAATTTTACGACAGGGTTGGGGAAAGTGCCTCAAACAAGTTTGGCAAATGATTCTCTGCAGGACCCTCTCAATCAACCCCCACAGGAAAGCCAGACTGCCTAACTGGCAAGCTTCACCTTAACAAATGGTTTTGGGGGAAGGTGTGAAGGTATTCTATGCCCCATTGATCTGAAGTATGGCTGTTTGGAATTGGCTTGTATCATCAGCCTTTAAGTACCATTTAAGTACTATGATTGGCTGTAGGGTGTGGACAGAGAATCTATAAATTTGCTTGCTTTACCCCTCTCTCTCTCTTTCTCTTTAACTCTTACAAACATCTGATGAAAGAGCATCTCACACCATGAACTGAAAAGGACAACATAATGAAGAGCACATCGCGGCAGCCATATTGAGACAGGCATGCGGCCTGTTCTGAAGAAAGCTGACCAAATATGAACTCGAGACATTTAAAGTAACTACAGGTATGTGTGTCACCTGAAACTACACATCAGCATTTATCAGGTTGTATTGTTGGCAATATTCAAATGTACTTTGCATATTGTTATTATTTATGAATATTATCAATAATATATTATTTAAATTGTAACTTGACAACTGCTTGTCTTTTACTACACCTAATTGCCTGAGGTTATAAATGTAGAAGGGAAGGTGGGGAGAAGTTATATGGTACCATACCTTATAAACAGTGGTAAGTCTGTGAGATTTGAGGCATTCTGACAAAGGCTACATATTAATAATACAAAAGGGGAAATTAGGGTTATATATTACTCTATCAAGACAAAACATGGGCAAGGGGTTTAAGGATGTGCTCCACCCATCCAACATTTTCTGTAAGGGAACGAATTCCTGAGATTATAGGCCTTCCTGGGTTCCCTTCTTTGTGGATCCTTAGGAAGCATGTAGAAGTAACTCAGAAGTAATATTAAGTTGTAAATTAGAACACTCACACCATTGACAATAGGTCCATGGCCGTCTTTCTTATCTTGTAGAAGACTCACAATGACAGAGTCGTCTGCAAATTTCAAGATATGTCTGTCCTTGCTGTGATAGAGACCTTTGTGCAATGTGAGGCGTAGTATTGTGGTAGTTTATGTGGACACCCCTCCAAATTATTAAGTTTGGGTGTTTTGATCACACCCATTGATACCAGGAGCATAACATCAAGCACATAGCCAGGCGATATCTGTTGACAGCAGAATGAGTCAGAGTGAAGAGCTCAGTGACTCGAAAAGCTGCATCATCACAGGATGTGCTACCTCTGAAACAAGTCAGTATGTAAAATGTCTGCCCTGATCAAATGTTAGTATTATTATTGTGAAGTGGAAGTGCTGAGGAGCTGCTAGAGCTCAGCCATGAAATGGTAGACCATGCAGGCTTAAAGATTAAAAATGGCCTATCCTCTGAGTTTGAAACTGCCTTTGGAAACACCATCAGCACAAGAACTGCAGCTTGAAGAAATGTGTTTCCATGGTTGAGCAGCTGCACAGAAGTCTCAGATCACTATGTGCAATGCCAAGTGTCACTGTGCAAATGCCATTGGACACTGGAGCCTTGGAAATGTGCTCTCTAGAGTGATGAATCACACTACACTATCTGGCAGGCTGATGGACGAATCTGAGTTTGGTGGATGACAGGAGAAAGCTGCCTTTTGGATTTCCAAATGTAAAATTTGGTGGAGGAGCAATGATGGCCTGGGTCTCTTGTTCAGGTTTAGGATATGCTCCTTGATTCCAGGGCACTGTTAATGCTACAACATACAAAGATATTTTATACTCTTGTGGACATCCAGCTTTGTGGCAACAGTTTGCTGACATTGCATTTCTGTTCCCACATGACTGTACCCCTGTGCTCAAAGCCAGGTAAAGAAAGACATGGAGGAACGCGAGTGGCCTGCGCGGAACCCTGACTTCAACCCAGACATGTTTTCACTTTGTCATGGTGGGCTATTTTGTATAAGTTGATGGACAAAAATGGCAAATGTATCCATTTAAAAGAAGTCTCCAAGACAATAAAGTGTGTAGGGAGTCAAGGGGTCTGAATACTTTCTGAATCCACTTTTAAACATCCTGAATATTTGCAAGTAATACCTCCATTTGGGGTTAGATGGAACAAGTCTGCTGATTTGATTTGAAGAGGATTTCTTGGGCTGCAGTCCTTGGTTTATTCAAATGTTCTAAATGATATGTCGATTTAACATAACAGTCCACTATTGTAATCACATCCCCACTATCTATCCATGACAAACAAGCCCCCTCTGTTGACCCCGTCATTTACGGAACTGCAGATAGGCTGTGTGACAAAACAAACCACAGACAGAAAAAGGTCAAGAGTTGGGGAAATGCCTCGTATAATGTTGGTGGTTCAGATTTGCACTGAAGTCAAGGTCAAAATTGCATAAAACAGACATTTGACATAACAGAGTAGCTTCTGGGTGCTTTTAAGGGTACATGGCAGGAAATACAAATGAGAACGAGGACATGAAATCAAAGGCGGAAGTGATGATGATTGAAGGAGCCGGATAAGAAGTCATAATTGGGGGACGGAAATGAAGTCATCAGGAGGAGATCGGAAGTGAAGTAATGCATGGCAGCCAGAAGTGGAGTCGTCCTTTGTGGCTGGAATGGACTTTCACATGTGGGCACTATGTAAGGTAGCATCTTTTAGTCCAGTGGTTCTCAAACTGTGGGGCGCAAAATAACAAAAAGGGGGGCGCAAAGATGTGAAAAAAAGAAAACAAGAATCAAAAATATGAAAAATACATCTATTGAAACCAAAACAAATTAACTTTAACTACATTCTGATACTAGAAAAATAAATATAGAGTTAGATAAAAGTCGATAAAAGTTAAGTAGGTGCAGTATAATAAAATATGCATCTATGATACGCGTATATCATTAATTAAAAAAACAAATTGGTATTAGTGGGCTCCTTTCAAAAAACATTAGGGGGGCGCGATTAAAACTGTTATGAAAACTAGGGTCGCAAATACATAAAGGTTGAGAAACGCTGATTTAGTCTTCTGTTTAACCGTTGAGGAAGGAACAAAGGCATTGTGAGACTTGCCCGGACACCACCAGTCGGAGACAACATCTTTATAAAAGTCACACGTTTATTATTCATCAATAAACACAGTCCACAAACACCACACAATGCATAAATCAATAATCACCCCAATATTCCTTCTTTCTCTCAGTCCTTGACCTCCAATCTCCTCCTGGGAGCTTCGTCCTGCTCTCTCTCCCAACTCTAGCTCCCTGACTGTTAGGAGGCGGGTCCTTTTATTCCCACCCGGATGCATTCCAGGTGGCTGTAAACGAACTTCCGGCAGCACTTCCTGGTATGGCGGAAGTGCTGCCCTTTGCCCCGGAAGCACTCCGGGCGTCCTTGGCAGGTTCCTCCGCCATCTTGTCAAGTGTGGCGGAAGTAAAGTTCTCCCGGGTTCTAGGAGGTTTAAGACGCCCCCTGGTGGTGGCCACGGGTCCCAACGAGTAGGAACGTCTCTCCTCCTCTCCCGTGGTCCTCTCCTGCTCCAGGGCGGTTGTGTCCTCCTGACCCAGAAGCTTTTAATGTCTCTGTCCGGTCCCTCCAGGCATCCCGGCCAGGTAAGAACCCCAGACATCTGTGACAGCATTAATACTCCATTCTAATCCCCCACCTTTCATTCTTTCGCACTCTATCGGGCCTATTCGCGCATGTGTGACAGCTGATTATCCTTGCTATCCACTGACAAAGTGGCAAGGCCACCACTGTGCTCGGTGAAAGGGGAGACTGGGCACAGCTTCATTCTTTAGTTAGCTACTTCTTTGCAGTGTCAGTAGTGCTAAATGTTTATTTCTGTTGCTAACACAATTTGGAGATAGAATGGGCAGGAATACAGTGGAACTTCGAGTCACGAACGTCTTGGAACACGTACAAATCGGATTACGACCAAAAACATCGCCAAACTTTTGCACCTGTTTACGACCACACACTCGGGTGACAAACAAGCCAGTTTCCCTTCCGGTTCATACGTGCTGGTGATTTACGCACATGTTCAGTCTCTCCCTGTACAGTACATTGTTCTCGGTCAGACGTACATCGGTCAGAGGGACTTTACCTCAAAACTGTAATCTCCTCTCCACCCAGTTCCTCCTCACATCCTTCATGCCAGAAATCGACTCATGCAAGGTTAGTTTTCTTGGTTGTTTATGGTTAGTTTTTGTATAAATTACGGATTTTTCAAATGTTCATTTTTTTTCCCTGTGCTTAAAACTCATTATAAAAAAAAGTGTTTACAGCCAGCGGTTCGTAAGGCTATAGCGTGAACTCTTGCAATATTAATTTTCTCTGTTCAAGGTTTTCTCAGTGTTATTCAATGTTTTTAAATTTAGTTTGCTATTTTGTGCATTCTATGGTATAATTAACTATTTTTGTTCTTAAAAATCTTTAAAAAAATTACATTTACATACAGTTTGTATGGTCCGGAACAGATTAATTGTATTTACATACAATCCTATGGGGGAAATTACTTCGGGTCACGATCAAATCAGGTCGCGACCAGAGTTTTGGAACGAATTATGGTCGTGACCTGAGGTTCTACTGTACTTTTTCTACATCTCTACAGTCCTGGAAAGCCCAAGTAAAATGTCCTCCACCCTGCGGGCTGATGGCACCACCACCACCAAGATTCTGAAACCACCACAAATCTAAAGGTTGCAGTGACAGACCTGGACAAAGGATGAATGTTAAGAAAACATAAAATGAAGGAGAAGGCAAACCAGGTGCAGTTCTTGCCATTCTGGTAGTTTATTTTTTTATTTTCTACAAGAAAGTCGTTCATCATCCACCTGAGTTTGTTTTCCACAATGTGGTGTAAAACCTTTTCACGGAATCAGTGTCGGCAAAGCATTGGACGAGATGCCACAGTGTAAAATGCTTGACTGTAATAAATATCTGGGGCCTCAGGCATAACGCCGTGCGTAGAATTCGCACTATAACATGACGTAAGCACAAAAGCCGAAATGTGCTTACGCACAGAAAAATGCAGATGCAGGAATCTGTACGTTCGCCAACTTTCGCGTTCTTCCGCTACATAAATCCCGGTCAGCGTGAAAAGTAACGCTCGTGCACGCGCTTGCTGTCCCACCCCAATTCCTCCCAGAATTACGCCTCTTTGAATATGCAAATCAATATAAATAGCCCTTAAGCTCAGCGTTCTGTGAAAAGACAATGGGAAAAGCACGGGGAGAAAATAGAAGAATTTCAACGAATATCAAGTGGAGGGAAGGAAAAACGTACTATTTGTTGGTTAAACAGTGGGACAGTGGGAGCGCGTCGTAGAAACTGGAAAGCTGAAGTTCACAAAGTCGCACAGCACCCGAAATAAAAAAGAAGTTGTCATATATTAAAGTCGCCGTGAAAAGGTGAGTCGTAGCCCACCGTCTGAGTGTCATATGAAACCTTATTAGGGTACAGAGAAAAAAAAAAGGCACACAGTGGGGAAAAAGCACGAAATGTCAACTTCAATCTCGAAATTTCCACTTTAATCACGTAGTTTATTTTGTCATTAAAGCAGAACATCATAAACTTTGTCTTAAAATCGTTTAATTAACTAGTTTCTCAAATCACATCGTAAGTAGCACGTTAAATGCTTCGTTTTGTATGTGTTCTTCTAAATGCTCTGTGTGTATGAATCACTACGCGCTTCTTAAACGGGCTTTCTCTTCCTCCGACAGGATACAGAATCCATTACAATCATGATATTACAGCTCTCTGAATAACTAAAATACTGAGATGTATACGTGATATCATTTTCACGATGATAGGAGTTAAAGCACATTATTAAACATGTGACCATGGTGGCGCAATGATTGTGCGCAACCTTTGATGAAATAATTTATTGCAGCAGTACTCATGGGTGGCTCTAGGCTCGTGGCGGCCCTGGGCAGAGAAAGAATCGGTGGCCCCTTCAATATGGTATCTTATCCATGGCGGATGGCCACGTCCATTGCGGACACTGCATAGCCGCCTCGTGCTCATGACACAAGCGTTTAACTTTTGTCGAAATTTGCCGCTGCATTTTCAGCTGTGTTGTTATTTTCTCTTTCTGTTTTATATTCAATATATATTGGCGCACAGGGCCGCCCCTGCAGTACTGTCTCTTTCAAACGTACTAACCTCCAATTCCTGTCCTTACTTTTCTTTCTCCAAGTAACCAATCACCACACAATCAGCTCTGTAATGGACGTTAAGCCATCTGTAAGCTTATAATGATGATTCTTCAAAACTTTTAAGGAACATTGAAATATCGTTGTAGTACATGTTTAATTATTCTATCCTTCACGCCAGTCCCAGTGAAGCATACAGTGTGAGGCAGGAACAACCTTTAACAATATAGATTATTTAAATTAAGTTAAAATTTTATCTGTATAATATAATAAACATATTTTGCTGCATTTCATCGTAAAAAATATATCGTCATCATATGTAAATACGCGCTTTATAAAGTGGCTCAGGTTGTGCAATATTATAACTGTACTGCAAGTTTACAGTGAGGTGACTGTGCTAATAAGTACAGATAGTTCTACAAGGAGTGCATTTAGAGCTCTTGGGATGAAATTCTTTCTGAACCGCGAGGTCCGTACAGTAAAGGTTTTGAAGTGTTTGTCATATGAGAAGCAGTTCAAATAGGAAGCATGCCTGAGGCAGCGTGTGCTTGATGCTGTATACCGATAATTCTCTTTCCGATCAGCTGCTCTGAGTGGTGCAGTAAGAGTAATATGGAAAAAGATGATCTGCTGTGGCAACACCTAACGGGAGCAGCTGAAAGAAGTAAAATAAGGTGCAGTGAGAGTAACAACGCTAAAGCAACTACGGTATTTGGAATAGTTTGACCATTCTGTGGACCATTATATTGTTACTGGCTAATTACAATCAGATGCATTAAACTAATAAACAATATGTGGTTAATTTCAGTGTATTTATAAAGCCGCGTCAGGAAAACTAAGGATAACCACACAGGAACAGTAGCATTGCTTTGATGCTGGGTGCCGCCAGTCTGCAAAACCGAGCGGAGAACTTGCGTACGACAAGGTATGAGGTACCGTGAAAATGTGCGTGGCTTTACGGCAAGTTTAGGTTTTATACATCGCAATTTGAACGTGGAAACGTTCTTACGCAACATTTCTGTGCGTACGCACCGTTTATACATGAGGCCCCTGGTTACTAATTTTATTACTTCCACAGTATTTTACTGTAGCATATTACTGTATATTACAACAAAAAATAGAATACCATACAGCGACTTCACAGTAAACTGTCCCACAAATTAAATGTAACGCAGCAGCACGCTGCTGTTAAATTACAGCAATTTCCTGAATGTTTACATGTTAACTGTAATAGTATGGCAGTTCAATTGCCAGTAATTAACTGTAAATTTACTAAAACAATTTAAGTTAAAAAACATTGTGAAAAATGACTAGATAATCAGCTACCTATCATTTTGCTGTCAGACACATACAAGGTCACTTTAACCCAATGATGCAATTGCTCGCTAATGGCAAATGATCACAACAGGTGAAAGTCAACAATATTAACAGTAATAACTCCAACAGAGTCAAGCTGCAGACCTCCAGAGCTCCACTCCATTAAGGGGACTGTTGCTGTAAATTGTAGTTCAGTGATGTTACCCAAAACCCCCAGTTACACGATACTTAAGATTAGGGTTGTGGGAGGAGTTAGTAGATTTGATAAAACTTTATTAATCCCATTGGAATTGAAATGCATACAACAGCAGAAACATAAAAAATCGGGATTGGTCTCCCCTTGACTTTCTCATACGCTCAGATATGGGGATGGAGTAAACTGCATGACAATGACTATATTTTTATACTATTTACATTAAAGAACCATGAACAACAAATCAAATCAAATTAATAATATGTTGAACTATTATAAACGTAAAGTTGAATAAGTCAGACTCCGCAGCAGCATGAATAAAAAAGTGCCATTCCCAGTTAGCAGAAATAACTCAAAAGGTGATAGAAATGTATGTTTTGTACCTAATACTTATATGCAAAATTTGGTTGACCTAAGTGAAAGCAAACTCAAGTTATCATGTTTAAATACACACACACACACACACACACACAGACACACAGACAATTCCAAAAATTGTATTTTCGGACTCAGGGATGTCTAAAACATCAAGATTCATCAAAATCTCGAATCAAATTTTTGGACGATTCCAATACTTTCCCTATACTTTGTATACGAGAAAGTAAAAAGAAGAATACAGCCTCACAGGACAAATAATGCAGCCAATCAATCAATCAATCAATCAATAAACTTAATGAATACATCAGATGGAAGCATTGAATTGCCTGATAGCAGTGGGCAATAAAGAACCCCCAGAGGTGCTTCCTGGCACATCATGGAGGAATGAGCCTGTGGCTAAAAGTGCTCCAAGACTGCGCTTCCTGGAGGAGATGGAGGGGATCTTTAATGATGGCATCCAAATTTGCCACCATCCTCTTTTCCACAGCAGCTTGAGGTATGTCCAAGGTGATGGAGCAGGCTTTCCTGAGATGTTTGTTCAGGCTTTGTAGTTCTTTTATGCTTAAGTTGCTTCCCCAGGAGACCACAGTGTAGAACACCACACTAGCTATTATGGACTGGTAGAAGATCTCCAGCAGCTTGTACCACAAATCAAAAGACATGAGTCTCCTTAGCAAGTCCAGTCTGCTTTGGACCTTCTTGTACAGCACCACAGTGTTGTTAGGCCAGTCCAGTTTGTTGTTTTTTGAACTCCCAGGTTCTTGTAGCCCTGCACCACTTCCACATCTTCCACCTGAATTGTTTACTGGTTTCAGAGGCTTCTTGGCTTGTTGGAAGTCCACCACCAGCCCTTTTGTCTTGCTGATCAAGAGCTGCAGTTTGTGGTCCCCACACCACAAAATGAAGTCCTCCACAACCTTCCTGCACTTTGACTCATCTCCATTATTAATGCAGCCTACTTGTGGACAAGTCATCTGAGAATTTCTGTAGATGTCAAGCTCTGGTATTGTGCTGGACATCTGTTGTGTTGAGGGTAAGTAGGAAAGGGAGACAGGACAGTTCTCTGAGGTGCTCCAGTATTACACACCACCATTTCTGACACACAAACTGCTGTCTGTTGGTCAGGTGGTTAAATGATCGAGGAGATTGTTGGGGCATCAAGATTCAAATGATCTTATTCAAGCTAAGTAAGCCAAGTAACAGAAACATTCAATCCAATTGGCTGTCCAATGGAGCTCCTGAATCTTGGAGGTCTGCAAACCCCTCCACCCCCCCCCCCCCCCCCCTTTGATCTTGGGCCCCCCCACACACACTGCGTGATGAACGTATAGGAAGGGGTGGCTCTGAACCTTAGTATGACATCAAACAAGTGTCCCCCAGTGTCCCTGCTGCCATGATTTCACTTTTAACTCTCATCATACCAAACATAGCAATGAAACGGCATGAAAACACCCAAACTGAAAATGTCCCACAATACAACGTGGACCAGTCCAAACACAATATCACTGGAATTTGCTGTCTTATAATGGAAGATGGCTCAGCCTGCTGTGAATACACGATGCATTTTTCATCAGAATATTTTATTGTGGCATATTACAGAAATGCTGGAAACTATTTACTGTGCTTAAGTATAAAATGATCCAAATTTGACCATTTGTCTGTGGTTTTACTTCCTTTATTCAAAGCATGCTTTAAAAATCCTCAAACTGGGAACATGCTGTGAGAACGCAAGAATGTGACTAGTGCAATGCCAAGCAAATCTCAATAAATAAAACCGCGTTTGGCTGTAGCACTGAACAGGCCTGTGGAGAATCCTCAGCTCTTATTCAGTAGAGGACCAGCCGAGGTGATGTCTCTGAGTCGTGTCAATATAGCGCCATTCTGGGTGATATCTCACCAGTGGGTAATGGGGCAGTGACTTTGGGAGTACAATATCTATTACTGCAGGCCGTAGCCCCAGCACTCTATTTGGACCATGTTGTTTGATTGATAGCAGTAGTTGCAACCATTTAAGAGAGAACTTTCACCACGTGTTCTAACAGGAGAGTGACCTTTGCTTACGAGATGGCAACTATGAACTCTGTGAGAGCTGGTGAAGCACATTGAACCTCCTCCCGTTTTCCTAATTATAGATCAGACGAGCTTATCCACATTCCAGATCTGCTGTTGTAGGAGTTATTTATCAGCAGCTCTTACTTTGTATCTTTTCTCCTTGAACTTTTAAAATGTTTAAATAAATCTTTTCCGGCTAGAGCGCAAATAGCCCGAGCTGGGCCCCTGCCAAATTTAAGCAGGCCTGTGGTCTGAGGTGGTGAGCAAGGACAGGCTCCTCCATTTCTGATTCTAGTGTTTCAACATGACATGATCTGTATTAACATCTGTCACATGGTGGTGGGAACTGGTTGATGGACGGACCTGCTGGCTCACCATCTTTGTGGCTAAGCTGCTATGTGTGAAACAAAGTCACAACTTCATGGCTCTAAAATGACCTTATTTAACCTGGAAATGGACACAAAAATACATTTCAATTACCGTACGTGGCAGTATGAAGTACATGGAACTGGACTGAAATGCTCAGGCATGACCCATGAGAAAGTGTGCTGATGTCCCCCAAAACCAGAATGCATCTGAAGGTCCCTGTCAAGTCTGGTCAGTTAAGCAGATTGTGTCCCCAAAGGGCTTCTCTGCACCTGACTGGAGGGAACGTTGGAAGAGCAGCAGTCTGTTATTGGGGTGATGATGGAGTCTCAGGCATAACAAAATGGATGTCAGGACGTGTAAAAGACCCATAAAGGCAGGCCAGTACCTTCACTTGAAGGCCTAGATGAGTCTGTTATAACTGGACTTTTGTATAATACTTTTTATCTGCCTTTTCTCTATTTTTTAAGAGATCAGATGCCCTTTTCTTTGGAGAGGAGGGGTCATTTATTTAAATTTAGATGGTCACTTATTTAAATTTAGATTCGATTAGATTTAGATTTTATTTATCGTATATACACACTGTTGGGTGGAGTGGTAGCTCTGAAGCTCGGGATCTGTGCTGGTAATCGGTAGGTTGACGGTTTGAATCCTGTAAATGCTAGAAGTGACTCTACTCCATTGGGCCCTTGAGCAAGGCCCTTAACCTGCAGTTGCTTTGCTCTGGGTATGACGTTAACCTGCACCCAGCTATGCAAGCAGGTCCTCTGACTTACAGGTAAAAACCTCGGGGTTGGTGGCAGGATTGTCACTCCAGCCACTGTAAAAAAGTCACAGTGTTCCCTTGTGGTGCTGAGGTGTCACTCACTGCACTCGGGTCCCTGTTCAGGTGGTCGTGTGGTGGGTGCTTTCAGCTATCTGCGCATGCTGCCAATCTCTCTCTCCTCTCTTTACACACTGCAAAGGATGGCATACATGGGCTGGCATTCCAGCTGGAATGGAGCAGAGAATATTACCATGTTGGGAATAATCCCTATTTTGTCAGACTTTCACCAGATACTGTAAATGGAAGCAGCATTTTACCAGTTTTAAGCCTCGGTGCTCAGTTGTCATAGAATGAGGAGTCAGTCATTGCATCTGATAGTGGGAGAGATTCTTGGATTTCATTGGGCATTTACAGCAAGTCTTGGGCTGGGCAGAACCCCAGCCAATTAGGTTCTACTCGGCCTTGGCCCACTTGCTCCAAAGGGTGTGTGGAGCTCAGCAAATGTGACGGTTGAATTGTTAAATTTTATGTCAAGAAAGACAAGAAAGTCTCAGAAACTCTCTGTCAGGAGAAGAGGAATATGGAACCTAAGATCTGTGATACCTCCATGATACCTATGATGCCTGTATGAAGGATCTACAAGTGAAAAGATAAGTGACACGCGCAAGGCTGCTGTCAACCATAACGAATTATAAAGGCAACAGATGGACAACACTTTCTCTGCACATCTTTGAGGGAAAGACTTCAACTTTTTTTTTGGCAGCCACATGAGGAGACCAGAAAACATGGTGTGGGCTTTGCCATAAGGAACAGACTGATTGACCCCATCATAAAAGCAACTGGTAGAACAGAAAGGCTGCTAAGGATTCAACAGGGAGTTGGTTAGCATAATTAGCCTGGCCTGACGAAACCTACCCTAATCTTAAATAAACTAACCTAGCGTTACCATGATGCCTACCTCACATACATTAATAGTAAATATTGAAATACAGTAATAATAATACTTTAATAAAAATATGAATATTATATTACAATAGTGTTTTGATGCTTTTCAGTTTCATTTATTGAATCTCTATGTAAGCTTCGCTGTTAAAATGTGATGTCATTAGTCGGATGTGTTAATCAAGTCATGAATCTGAGCTCTATCTATCTATCTATCTATCTATCTATCTATCTATCTATCTATCTATCTATCTATCTATCTATCTATCTATTTATTGTGGTATATGGATGGCTTGTCATCCTGGCCAATACCCCCAGGCCGCCAGATGGAGCCCTCCCTGCAGTATGGAGGTGCCCCGAAGACCAGCAGGGAATCAGGGACAATGTAGTTTGTATACACGACCCTGCTGGATACCACAGGGGCCACAAGAGGGAGCTGCAGGGAGGACCAAAGAGTCATATGTGCCCTATAACCCAGAAGTACGTCATAGGAGGAGC
>JANRMT010062822.1:40275425-40288554 GCA_026402145.1 Polypterus bichir lapradei
TGGTGAATCCCGTAAATTGTGATTGCCTAAAAATGATTGCAAAATCAGAAAAATAATAAATGATGTCTTGTTCAGGCTGCCCCAAGATGGCAACAATGCCGGTTACCACAACTGCCAACTGGAAGGAGTGGACGTCAGGAGGCCAGAAGTAACATCATGCCTAGAAGAATTCATCAATCATCATTTCTGCAGAGTGAGGAAGAGAGAAGGCATTAGGTAACAGTGCCACCCCCTGGTTCAGAGTGTTATAGTCATTAAATGAGCCCTGAGGTTGCCTCCCAGATGTACATGTATGACACGATCTATCTATTGTCACAGGAATGAACAGGAGACATAAAAAGGTTTGGGTCAGCCACCTGTGTATTATGCCCTGGCTGCAAAAGGGTTAATTTTTGTAGAGTTGGTCCAATGTCTGGTTCAATGTCCAAAACAGAACTGATGACATGTGGCAAAGATGGCAGCTTTAAAGATCTGAAGTGGAAGTGATGCCATTGGGACAGGAAGTGACATCATTACAGGCGCTGGAACCAGAAGTGAAGTCACCACGGCCACCGGAACCGGAAGGTGATGTCAGCTGGGCAGGAAGTGACGTCATTATGGGCATCGGAACCCTGTGGAATTTCCTGTGAATGTCTGCAGAGAATTGAGAAAAAATGTCAGTGCACCTCGCCACCCCCTGGTCAGACATGGAATTGTCACTATTCGAGCCCTTTAGCTGCCTCCCATGCACATGTGTGTGACACTATCTATCTATCTATCTATCTATCTATCTATCTATCTATCTATCTATCTATCTATCTATCCACAATGAATATAACATATTAATCCGTATACCTAAGGCTTGTCTACAATATTAGTTGTGCTTTGTCAAGGGACGCACATTCAGCTGAGCTCATTTTGCTCTTTAAACAAATAGCGATGTCTTGTGCACTGGACTGACCGCCCTATAGCACAGACAAGGTCAATGGGCTGGGGAGTCTGCTTGCATTTTTATGTTGTATATGAAGTGATGATTACCTTGTACAGAAGCAGTAGTTTATCTATAAAGAATGCCTTTGACACAAGTATTGTCTGCAAAATGGAAGTCATGGCCACACCTAATGATATTTCTCTATTTACACTGTGGCTGTTAGAAATGAAAGTAATGGACTTGGCGAGCATGATCAGACAGGTTTTGCATAAGAGCCACCTTTGTGTTTTCAGACGTTGAAAGTGGCTGATAATAGCACTTTGGAAACTGAGGTATATTTGCCTTTAGTTACAACAGTTCTGTTTGTTCAGTTATTTAAGGTAATAGAGGATTGGAGCCAAAGCAAAGCATTGTATCAAGAGCACCACTCAATTGCACTTTTAATGTGAACTAATGGATCATCTATAAAAATAAATCATAGTTCAAGGACGGCATCGCTCTGCTGCATTCCACCGGGCACAAACAAGCCTGGGCTGTTTGATGAAAGAGTACGTTTGCGGTGCCCTTCTGGAGCATTGTGACACAAGTCAAAAAGTTGTATCATCTGGAGAATGGCTGCTTTTGACTGGATGTGCCTGATGCCCCATTCAAACCAAATCCCTTGCACCGACCTAATTGGGGTTGGGGGGTTATCATGTAGTTAATAACCAGGGTGGTAGAGAGAGAGAGAAATCAATAGATGGTACCAAAGAAAACATCAAGTTCTTTATTAAAAAGTGTCAGCAAAAGTGACGTTCAGTGTCATGCCAACAACAAAGTCTTATAGCACTGCTCAAGTGATTTAATTATACAACAAGAGGGGAAAAAATGGATAATCTAATTTCATTTTCTTCAACAGGCTGTTCAAGAAGCAAAAAGGATCTCAAAAAGAAAAACGACACACCCCAAAAAAAAGATAATCCCACAACAAGCTCCCCAATCTCACGCCCACATTCACCACTAGAGGTCACTGACGTGTATCATGCACTGGCTTCTCTTCAGTTGGGACTGCTGAGGCAAGAAGCACCAACAGCAGACACACGACAAAAGGGCGACCTCTGGTGCGTTACCTCGTTTTATCGGACTCCAGGATTTTGCCCTCCAGTCCTCTCTGACATCTGTCCTGTCCCATCAAATGAAATTGTGTGCCTTCATGCATGTTATGCTACACACTCATGACAGCTAAGAAATCTGTTTATCACCACCAAAGCTCACGCTCTTCTGTGCACATCAGCCCTCTCTGGTACGCTCACCTGCACTTTGCTCATGGACCCTCTAACCCAAAATCCAACGGCTTTATCAACCTGCTTCTTCCTTTTCGCTGCAACAGAACAGCTACCCAGAGGTGCGCATGGGCCCCAATAGCACTCCAGAAACTTTAAATGCCTTGGGCGCACGTACCTGTACAGCTACCAGAACGTCCAGTGCTCCACCTCACAACACCAAACTTAAGTGCCACATCACTATTTACAACTGAAATGTTAATCTGTAAATAGTTATGTTTTGTAACTAAAACTAACCACCATGACACGGCTGTTGCAAACTTATGATCTTTAATGTCTTTTCCATCCATCATAAAAGTAAGTTTTACAATTCAGGTTTGCTGAAGTACAATCTGGTAAGATCAGAAATGAGACAAGCACAAACCAGCATGAGGTGCCGGTCGTCACACATAAAGGGCCAAACTGGAGTCACCAATTAATCAAATCACATGAGGTGAGACACAAAAATAACCGGATTGGTAAAAATGAAATATTTATTGATGAATTACAGCATTGTAAACATCGTCACCTTCTATATACTGCCCCTCCCGATCGCTACACCGCTCCATACGTATCTTCCATTGATTGAAACAGTGCTGGAAGTCTTCTTGCTTGAGGCTCTTCAACAGGCTTGCTGTTTCTGTCTTCACTTCATCCATTGAAGAAAAATGTGTTCCCTTCAGGTCACTTTTGATTTTCGGGAACAAGTAAAAATCACAGGGAGCTAAACCAGGTGAATAGGGAAGATGATCGAGGACAGGAATGATTTTGTCAGTCAAAAACGGCTTTACAGAAAAAGCATTGTGAGTGGGAGCGTTGTCTTGTCTTGTCTCCCTGTTCGCTTTGTTCACCTGACATTGTCGCTTGAACTCGTGTAGCGATTGTTGTGCAAATACCGACTGGGCTGTGCACAGGATATACTCAGCCGGTCAGCGGTTTGAGGGAGCGTGTAGGAGGGGATATAGTTCTATGATTCACATCTAACCAACCTCCAGACTGTTTTCTAGGAAAGCCCAGTGTTTGTGTCTCACCTCGTACACACCATGAGGTGAGGTAACTGGAGTACCCACAATAAGAGAGAATGTGGAAATTCTACACAGATAGTGACCCAGCTGCGATTTGAACCTAGAACTCTGAGGCTGAGGCAACAGTACTAACATCTACTCCACCATAATAGTAATCTGGAGACCATGAATGTGGTCATCATCCTAATCATTAATGTGCAGCAGGAAACCTGGCTCATTGTATTTCTTTAGAGAAAGGCGGTATTCTTATCTCCTAAGCCACAGCTCCGGCCTTCCTCTTTATTTTGTGACACACATCAAGGTTCACTCGACTTCCTCATGGTGCCCTGAGGCGGCAGCACAGGCAAAATGATAAGGAAAATAATAAACAACTCTGGATATAATGCCTGCGGTGGGCTGGCGCCCTGCCCGGGGTTTGTTTCCTGCCTTGCACCCTGTGTTGGCTGGGATTGGCTCCAGCAGACCGCCGTGACCCTGTAGTTAGGATATAGCGGGTTGGATAATGGATGGATGGATGGATATGACGCAAAGCATGCTTCTACTTTTATGCAGGAGGGAACTGGAAGCCCAAAAAAGAGTCCACCCAAGAAGGTCTCCAGAAGTGGAACAGAGGAAACTCCCCCTAGTGAGGTCTCCAGGAAGACCAGAACCAGAATAAAGGAAGCCGAGGCCCAACAGATGAGAGGGCACTTCCAACTGGCTTATATGAAGGAGCTTTACCAACGTCATGGGCAAATGTGACAGAAATAAAGAGAATGAGCCCCACTTTGTAATGTAGGGCAGCAGAAAATACAAGAAGACAGATCTGATCTTCATTACAGAAAGTGGGTGAAGTACCAAAATCTTTAATATGATGCATAAGGTCCTAGACTCAACATGGTCAAAAGTTCACCACACCTGTAAGAGAACTTGTTGGACATCCCATTCCAAAACCATGGGCATCAATATGGAGCTGTCCCCTACTTTTGTGACAATAAAATCCTCCACTCTTCTGGGAATGTTTTCCACAGGATTTTGGAGTGGGTCTGTGGGAATTTGTGTTCATTCAATCAAAGAATCATTTGTGACATCAGATATTAGCATTTGATGAGAAGACCTTGCTCTCAATCGCCAAAGGTGTTGAATAGGGTTGAAGTCAGGGGGTCTTTGTGGAGGTCAGTAGAGCTTCTCCATGTCTTTATGGACCTGTCTTTGTGCACAGGGGTACAGGCATGCTGGAACAGAAAAGGGCCTGGACAAACATTTGCCACAAAAGTTGGTTGTGCACAGTTGTCTGAAATGTCTTTATATGATGGAGCATTAACAGTAGCATTCACTGCATTCAAACCCTGGAAACCACACTCAGACCACCGTCCCTTTTCTACCAAACTGTACAGCAGGCACCATGAAGTCCTATAGGTGGCTTTCTCCTGGTATCTGCCAAACCCAGATTCGTCCGTCAGCCTACTGGATAGTGAAGTGTGATTTGTCACTAAAGAGAACACGTTTCTACTGCTCCACAGTCTAATGGCGGTGCGCTTTACAGCACTCCAGCCGATGCCTAACATTAAGCAGAGTGACCTTAGGCTTGTGTGCAGCTGCTTAGCCATGGAAACCCATCTCATGAAGCTTCAGAAGCACAGTTCTTGTGCCAATGTTGCCTCCAGATGCAGTCTAGAACTCTGTTGTGAGTGATGCCCTAAAAGACAGAACATTTTTATGTGCTATCTGTAGCTCTGTCCTTTGAGTTTAAGTGGTCTACTGCTGTTAGACGCATTGACTTTGCAACAACAACACTTACAGTTGACTGGTGCAGATTTAGCAGAGCAGAAATTTCACGTACTGCGACTTAAGGTGGCATCCTATGGCAGTGCCACTGTTCAAGTCAATGAGCTCTTTAGTACGACCCATTTGACTGCCAGTGTTTGTTAATGGAAATGGCATGGCTGTGTACTTCATTTTGTGCTCCTGTGTGATCCTGCAACACCTGAACCCAATAATTAGGAGGGATGTCCACGTACTTTTGATCATATAGTGCATGGAATGTCCTGGTGGGCTTGCTGGTCTTTTGGACTTGGAAACCCTGGCCGGTTACATCAACAGGAGGTTTTCTTTTTCTTTCCTACCTGGCCATCTCACCAGAGCATTGGGCACTGCTTTTTACCATCATAACTGCTAAAGAATGAGAATCTGAGAAACTTTGCATAGTTAAAAATAATTTAAGTAACTAATTTTACCACTGGCTCTTCTTTTTTATTTATGTTTATGTCTGATTGTTTATTTTCTTTATAATTGTTTTCTTTCCTTTACTTCTTCTAGCTTTTGTATGGAAAGGAGCAACTTAAATAAATGTTGTGGTCTTTGTTTTTATTTGAATCTTGACATTTGGTTCATTATGGTTGCTGTGAAAGCTCCAATCAAACCAAAAGACCAACTGATCAACCCTATAAGGGTTTGTGTCAGGCCAATATCACCCAAACCGCAGTGTGGTTCATTCTCAGGAAATGCACCAGAAACTCTTAACCGCTGTGACCACAGGAAGAACGTTGTGCTGAGCAATGAGTTGTGGCCCAGTGCCAGCCTCAAAAGCTCAGCAGTTTTGTCACCAGTTTAGTTGGTTCCAGTAGCCACAAGATAACACTCAGATCCAGCAACTATTAAGTATGATGACTTTTTACTGGGGAGACGACAAAATATATTTTAAAGTCTTCCTCAATGTATTTGTCCTTCAACTGAAAGCTCCTTGTGCACCCTGTGACTTCGGCTCCCACACCAAACTGTCATCTTTGTTCTTGTTTCGTCAAGTAAGTCCCAGGGCAGCTTTCAACTGTTTCCTATTTTACTGAATTTCTTTAAATGAGTTTATAAACTAGGACAATTGTTGAACTTTAGTGAAATTTAAGCTTGCCTAACTTTGTATAAGTTACGAATTCATCGTTCAGTTCACTTCACTTCAGTTTATTTTCGTATAGTACTCTTCACTGAGCGCAGGTAGAGGGCGCTGTGACAGGCTCACAGGTAAATACAAATCTTCTTCTTCTTTCGGCTGCTCCCGTTAGGGGTCGCCACAGCAGATCATCTTGTCCCATATCTTTCTGTTCTCTGTATCTTGTTCTGTTACCCCCATCACCTGCATGTCCTCACCACATTCATAAACCTTCTCTTAGACCTTCCTCTTTTCCTCTTCACTGGCAGTTCTATCCTTAACGTCCTTCTCCCAATATACTCAGCATCTCTCCTCTGCACATGTCCAAACCAACACAATCTCGCCTCTCTGAGTTTGTCTCCCAACTGTCCAACTTGAGCTGACCCTCTAATGTCCTCATTTCTAATCCTGTTCATCCTCGTCACACCCAATACAAATCTTAGCATCTTTAACTCTGCCAACTCCAGCTCTGTTTTTTGCTTTCTGGTCAGTGCCACCGTCTCCAGCCCATATAACGTAGCTGGGCTCACTACCGTCCTGTAGACCTTCCCTTTCACTCTTGCTGATACCCGTCTGTCACAAATCACTCCTGACTCTTCTCCACCCATTCCACCCTGCCTGCACTCTCTTCTTCACCTCTCTTCCACAATCCCCATTACTCTGTACTGTTGATCCCAAGTATTTAAACTCCTCCACCTTCGCCAACTCTATTCCCTGTATCCTCACCATTCCACTGACCTCCCTCTCATTTACACACATGTATTCTGTCTTGTTCCTACTGACATTCATTCCTCTCCTCTCTAGAGAATATCTCCACTTCTCCAGGGTCTCCTCAACCTGCTCCGTACTCTCGCTACAGATCACAATGTCATCAGCAAACAAATACAAATGACTAAATACATAATGAGTACTCACGAAGACACAGATTTGTGAAAAAACTCAGACACTTCTAAGTCGATTTCGATTTCCAAGAGTTATCCTCTTTGCAAGTTCAGTCCACTCTCAGGACTTTTAGCCTCAGGAGCTTTTCAACATGAACTGGCTGACCGACTGAATAGTTCACAATCATCACTGAGTCGCGTCTTGCCAGCTGTATGGGATGATATTATCTGCTTGTCATCCAGATACATAAGATTTCCTTACTCTGTGGTTGAACGGGCAAACATCAACCCGCAAGCTTCTCAACCCGCTCACCAAACTACTGACGTTATAACAATCTCCATTCTTGGGCTCAGCAGGTGGTAGAATCTACCGTAAGGAAACTTAAGGGCTGCTGGCATTGTGTGTATAAGACTGGTGGAGTGCTGCTCTGTAGTCCACAGAAAGTGTGTCATATGGTGCAAGCATGTAGTGTGCTGCATAATGTGCCACACAATCGTGGCTTGCCCCTACCTGAAGAGCTGGGGTATGATGAACCTTAACCGTGACTCACCAAATCATCAGCCAAATCAGACAGCATTACAGCTTCATTTGAATGTACAGGTAATTATCAGAATGTAAAAACAGGTAATCAAATGCAGCATTTATTTTTTAACCAATTCATTTAATTTGTGATCAATATCACATAGTATAGCATTGATATTCCTCAATTCCTTTCTCTACATCTCTTACAGCATCTGCTATTTCATTTTGAGATTCCACAACAGCATCTGTAAGCAAATGGCCAGATGGTCACCTAGTGGTTTCCAAGGCAGAGGTGAGTGGGCAGCCAGTGCCCAAAGATGTGCTCGGGGCAGCAGCACCATTACCACCTTGAGTCACGTCCCTGGCATGGAGGTCTCCTTTTGTAATGTTTTCTGAAGGAGAATAAACAGTAGCACTGCATCTGCTGCCTGCTTGTTTGTCTTATTAAACATGCTAATTATTTATACAAGTATGGATAATGGTAAGTGAAAAAAAATAAACCCCCCCCCAGTCCCCTCATCCGCTGGTAAATTGGCGATTATAAGTGTCTTGCCAATAACTGAAGCAGTTTGCTGCTCAAACGGTGTGAGCCCCAGAATTCCACTACCTCAACAAATGGTATTGACATTCAGACAGGGGGGCTGTGACTTGCCTTTTCATGCTGACTGTGATATCTGACCACTTCTTATATATTTCGAGCGCTGTGCGACTTTCTGAACTTGAACTTTTCACTGCCTCTGGTACACTGTGTCACTCCATCATTTTCCTTTTTTTGCTTATACCACTGCTTATACCACCAAATAGAACATTTTTTCTAGCCTCCACTTCACTGAACAGAACCTCCATTTCGCATTTGCTGCAATTCTTCTTTTCTTTGGCCACAAAGTCCCTATGCATGAGATTCAGTTTTTTGTATCAGTTTAAATCTATATACAGTGTATTATTGCTGTTTTTCTTTGTCTTTGAATGCATACTTTTCACATGTTTATGTATTTTCTTTCATGTCTGTTATTATGCACTGTCTTTTTAACTGTGCCTCCATTCCAAGTGTTTTGTGGGTGGAGCCCCAGGAGGCGGAGTCACCCTGATGTCACTACTCCTGAGCCCTCCCTCTGGCTATTTAGGCCTGCGTTGAGTGAGCTCAGATTAGATCATTCAGTTTGTACTTTGAAGTGTTGGAGGTATTGCTGATTTATCAAATGGGCAAAGCAAACACAAAGTTAGAGAAAGTTTGATTTCTTCTGGTTTTTGCTGACTTCTTCTTGTACATCTTGCAACCTCTGGATTATATAAAGGGAGTTGTTGTTTTAGGATTGTGACTTGGTCAATTCCTGTTTTGCTCTTTTGAATATTTTCCAGTAATTTTCTAATTTTAATATATCCTAATTTATGGGTGTCCAATGCTGATCCTGAAGGGCTGCATTGGCTACAGGTTTTCATTCCATTTTTTAAATTAGTGACCAGCTGATGCTGCTAATTAGCTTCTTCTGCATTCATTTTAATTGACTTGCTCTTTAAGACTGAGACCCCTTAATTATTTATTTTTTTCTTAATTATTAGCCAAAAAACAATCCATCCATACATTATACAACCCGCAAATCCTAACTACAGGTTCACACGGATCTGCTGGAGCCAATCCCAGCCAACACAGGGCGCAAGGCAGGAAACAAACCCCAGGCAGGGCGCGCACACACACACACACACACACCAAGCATACACTAGGGACAATTTCGGATCGTCAATGCACCTAACTTGCATGTCTTTGGACTGTGGGAGGAAACCAGAGCACCCGGAGGAAACCCATGCAGACACAGGGAGAACATGCAAACTCCACGCAGGGAGGAGCCGAGAAGCGAACCCGGGTCTCCTAACTGCGAGGCAGCAGCGATACCACTGTGCCACCTGCCAAAAAAACAATGCAATACAAAATAAGTCAACACATACCCAGCAATCAGTGATCACCATGCAATATCTGAAAATAAAGAAACATTTTGACTGAGCGCTTAGAAAAATGAATTTCACTAGTTTTGGAAATGTCTACTGTCGGAGGCTGAGAGCAGCAGAAAGTCATGAAATTAAATAACTGGTTTAATTCACAAGAATCCACTTCTGATTAAGAAACTGCTTGGAGTTTGAGGCACCTACTTAGCTGGTCATCTGTTGGCTCACTTCACATCTCATTTGTGTTTGGCTGCCACTTAAAGAAAAAAAAAATTCAGAGGACTGAGTCTTGAAAACAACACAATTAAAATGAAGAAAAAAGAAATCAACTAACTACAGAAATTTGTCACAGATGAAGAAGGTGGAAGGAATGAAAACTATTAGCCACTGCAGCCCTCCAGAATTGGAGCTGGACACCCCTGTCCTAATTTATAAAGATTGTTAGTTTGTACTTTTATGCACAAGCCAGGGTTTTATGGCAATCCCCCCATATGGGGATTTTGCTTCATTTTAGAACATTGTGTTATTTTGCTAGCCCTCCTTGGTCAGAACCTTCTTGACTGCTAGCCTACAAGTCATAGTTTTGAGTAAGCTGGACTGGGTGAGCCCCTTCCGGACTGGCTAGGGAAACCTCTGCCCTGTTTCTTGGCTTGTCTTTGGAGACCTCACCCACATTTTTGCTATGTTGAAGATTCAGCTTCATACCAAGTTGGAAATGTAACACACTTGCTTGGACTTTGATCTGATATGTGGTGGCCTAACTGAAGGCCAGGCTTTACAACATGGGACTCCTAGCACTGGGGCATTGTGAAATAGAAAATTCATCAACAACAATTTAGGATATAAAAAAAATATTCACACATGACTGCTAAAATGGAAGATGATTTCCTGAAGATTGTGGGAAAAAGATTAAAATTTGCATGAAGAATGGGGGAGGGCAAGTAGACACTTTCTAAATAGCTTGTCTAGAGATTTTGTGGTCACAGTTTGCATAGCAAGAGTTCTGCATGGTATATTGCTGGCTGGCTGCTAGCTAAATGGCTTCATGCCACCCTCTACTAGGCTGAACATTTAGATAGATAGATAGATAGATAGATAGATAGATAGATAGATAGATAGATAGATAGATAGATAGATAGATAGATAGATAGATAGATAGATAGATAGATGAGGCACTATATGATAGATAGATAGATAGATAGATAGATAGATAGATAGGTAGATAGATAGATAGATAGATAGATAGATAGATAGATAGATAGATAGATAGATAGATAGATAGATAGTCCATGGCTTCATTAATGGGAACTGAAATAGGACAGTAAGGGCCACTAAGGTCAACCCTACTGCTATGTTTGCTCTTTCCCTAGAAGAGACATACTTTCACTTAACAAATTATTCCAAACACTCTACTAATACTGGTAGGTATCCTTTTGCTCTCAAACCAGCCTTAATTCTTCATGGTATGGATTCCACAAGATGCTGGAAAATTCATTTGAGAGTCTGGTCCTCCATCTTGACATGATTGCTTCGTGCAATTTCTGCAGGTTTACCAGCTGCACATTCTACCACACCCCAAAAGTGTTCTATTGGATTCAGATCTGGTGAATGGGAAGGCCACTGAAGAACAATGAAGTCATTGTCATGTTGATGAAAACATCCTGAGATGACTTTTGCTGGGAGCAGCCACTGGGAGATGGGTAAGTCATGGCCATGAAAGGATGAACATGTTCAGCAACAATACCCAAAAGGTATTGTGGCGTTCAAGTGATGAATGATTGGTATTAACAGGCCCAAAGTGTGTCTAGAAGCCATTCCCCACATCATTCCACCACCACCATCACCAGCCTGGACTGCTGATACAAAGCAGGGTAGATACATGGATTCATACTATCACACACGTGTGCATAGGAGGCAGCTGAAGGGCTTAGAGATGACTGATAATACATCTGCCCAGGGGTGCTCTTTCTAAGTTCCCTGCAAGCCTTTCCCAGGAAATCCCACCAGGAGCCACCACCTCGGCTTGGGATACATCACTTCCGGTCCCGGCCCCGAGGACGACATCACTTCCTCCCAAACGTCCTATAAAGCCTCACACCTTTTCGCTGGGAGGCAGTTCTATTTTGGACTCTGTCGTGTAAACTTGACTTAAACATGAATCGTTTGCTTTTTCAGCCAGGATACCGAATTAAACAGGTGGCTGCCCCAACCCTTGCCATGTCTTTTGTCTCTTCTTCTCACAATACCTTTGGTGGCAAATTTTTTTCCGGTCTTCAACTGTCCAGTATTGATGAGCCTATGGCCACTGCAGCCTCGGCTTTCTGTTCTTGGCTTACAGGAGTGGGACCCAACATGATGGTGTGCTGTTGAATCTCACCTGTCTCAAGATCAGACATGTTGTGCATTCTTGTCTGCTCGCCACAGCTGTACAGAGTTGTCATCTGAGTTTCCAGAGCTTTTCTTTTAGCTTGAACCAGTCTGGCCATTCTCCTCTGGTCTCTCTCATCAACAAGGCATTTCCGTCCACAGAATTGCAGCTCAATGGATATTTTTTTTTTTTTGCTTTTTCGCACCATTCTGAGTAAACTCTAGAGAATGTTGTGCATGAAAATCCCAGGAGATCAGAAGTTACAGAAACGCTCAAACCAGCCCATCTGGCACCAGTGAGGCCCAAATCACACATTCTGGTGTTTGATATAAACATAAGCTGAAACGCCTGACTTTTATCTGCATGATTTTATGTATTGTGCTGCTGCCGCATGATGGGCTAACTAGATAATGGATTGAATAAGCGGGTGTCCTAATATTTTGCCCAATGAGTGCATACTCAAGAGACTAGACCCATATGCCATGCAGTATAAAAAACAGGCCCTCAAACCCTTTTATTAGCAGTACAATTGAGATAAAAGATAACTAAAAAAAACAAAAAATAGTTCTTGGGAAAAATACAGAAATAGAAGAAGAGGCCCAGGGGACAAGCCCTTTTCACCGGATCTGCCGTATATCAACGTGTAGTAACAGTTGTTAATGGGCCTGGAAAAGTCATGGTGACCATCCCTCCAACCTCTGGCTGTCTCCAAATGTGTGTCCATTAGTTTGTGATTTATTACATTGGCAATACTTGCAGAATCCATCAGGGAGTCATTTGCTTTCACGCTACGCTTCTTTCTCTCTTGTTGTTTCTTCATTTGCACACCTTTGTTAACACCACATCTAAGTCTGGGATAATTTGCATAGTGTGAACATTGTGTAGCACGTCATTTGAAATAAAGAGACACGTATTCTCATATAAGATCATTGCTGTTGGCAGACTGGCATAAGGAAGTTGTAAAAAAGAAATGCAGTTCTCTCTGAAAGCTTTTCGTTCCTCTTCTGCATTCTTTTAGTCGCATCAGTGCCATTAATGGAGCAGGGCTTAATGTGCTGACTGATACTCTTCACCCATTTTGCAAAGAATGTCGATTTCCTATCGAGTCTGTGAGAGCTAAACCTTAAAATCAAATGTTAATCTTAAATTCACCTAAGTGAATTTCCCCTTGGGATTAATAAAGTATCTATCTATCTATCTATCTATCTATCTATCTATCTATCTATCTATCTATCTATCTATCTATCTATCTATCTATCTATCTATCAAATAATG
>JANRMT010062822.1:40297686-40345524 GCA_026402145.1 Polypterus bichir lapradei
ATAGATAGATAGATAGATAGATAGATAGATAGATACTTTATTAATCCCAAGGGGAAATTCACATAATCTAGCAGCAGTATACTGATACAAAAACAATATTAAATTAAATAGTAATAAAAATGCATGTGAAAACAGACAATAACTTTGAGTAATGTTAGCATTTACTCCCCCGGGTGGAATTGAAGAGTCGCATAGTGTGGGGGAGGAACGATCTCCTCAGTCTGTCAGTAAAGCAGGACGGTGACAAAAGTCTGTCGCTGAAGCTGCTCCTCTGCCTGGAGATGATCCTGTTCAGTGGATGCAGTGGATTCTTCATGATTGACAGGAGTTTGCTTAGCGCCCGTCGCTCGGCCATGGATGTTAAACTGTCCAACTTCATTCCTACAATAGAGCCTGCCTTCCTCACCAGTTTGTCCAGGCGTGAGGCTTCTTTCATCTTTATGCTGCCTCCCCAGTACACCACCGCATAGAAGAGGGCACTCGCTACAACCGTCTGTTAGAACATCTGCAGCATCTTATTGCAGATGTTGAAGGATGCCAGCCTTCTAAGGAAGTATAGTCGGCTCTGTCCTCTCTTGCACAGAGCATCAGTATTGGCAGTCCAGTCCAATTTGTCATCCAGCTGCACTCTCAGGTATTTATAGGTCTGTACCCTCTGCACACAGTCTCCTCTGATGATCACGGGGTCCATGAGGGGCCTGGGCCTCCTAAAATCCACCACCAGTTCCTTGGTCTTGCTGGTGTTCAGGTGTAAGTGGTTTGAGTCACACCATTTAACAAAGTCTTTGATTAGCTTCCTATACTCCTCCTCCTGCCTAATCCTGATGCAGCCCACAATAGCAGTGTCATCAGCGAACTTTTGCACGTGGCAGGACTCCGACTTGTATTGGAAGTCTGATGTATATAGACTGAACAGGACCGGAGAAAGTACAGTCCCCTGTGGCGCTCCTGTGTTGCTGACCACAATGTCAGACCTGCAGTTCCCGAGACACACATACTGAGGTCTGTCTGTAAGATAGTCTACGATCCATGCTACCAGGTGTGAATCTACTCTTAACGATAAAGGTGTATGAGGGTGTGAGATACAAAAAACACAAATCAGTGCAACAGTCACTTCGGAATAATTACTGTGTGGTCATGTAGGCACAATAGAGAGAGAGAGGTTAGGAGTACATGCTGATATAGCGCATTTCTGCACCCACATAGAAGAAAAAGGCCGTGTGCTCCGTCATTACTCTCTCAGGTGGGCGTTAGCTTACCATAATCTCTTGGACCAATAGTGTGAGTTTTCCGCATTCGACTTATACAACCGACATTATAAAATACCAGGAATTAAACGGTAAATTCAACTCCCGACTTATCTGTGGGAGAACTTATCCACGAGTATATGCGGTATATCATTTCTAGAATACCTCCTTCATTGGACTATGTGTTACTCTGTCTTTTCTGCCCACACGGCACTGTTGTGCCACATCTCAACACATCCACATAAAAACACCAGGATTTTACTGGATGTACCTCATTGTAAACTGAAATCTATACAAAGGAAACATACAGGTGTACAACCAAAGACAACAAAAAAGACGTAATGATTTACAAAACGGTACCCAGTAGACAGTACACATTAAACAATAAAGATATCAGACACTTTGGATCGCGACAAGAGGTTCAGAATGCTACATAATACAACTAATCAGACCCAGGGGTTTATATACCTTAAAGATACATTGTGGACGTGAGCAAAACAAGAGATAAAGGGGGTGCCTACGTGAGATTCAACAGGTGACTTGTATTTAAGCGTTCGTTATGGGACTGACGTGCTTTATGTGAGCTTCGTGGATATTTACAGTTTATCCTAACTTTACTAACAGGTGTGTTAATAAATGACAAGACAAAAGGGGGAGCACCGTTCAACGAATAACAGTAACAGCTAACAGCATGTGGGGCAGAACACTGTCCTTCCTGCCAGGACCCTCTGCTGTGAGCCCCCCACTCCAGGATGTCACATGACAAGTGATAATTCTGGCCCTGACCGTGATCATGTCTACAGCAGATAACACTCACCAAAAGTCAAATATCAGCCAGAGAGCAGCTACTAACTTTGAAGTCCCAGGCATTCAGACGATGGTTGACCTTTAGTGCTGCTCGGCCAATCAGTAGCGAGGTCTATCAGCATGTTTGCTGCTTCTGATCAGCTTTCCTTCACGTGATCATCAACAGGCAAATGCATGCAACACTACCCCAGGCTTGTATCTAAACAGCTGGAAGGTGAACCCTCTGAACTCCGCACTTAAAAGAGAATTTAAAGGACACGGGGTATGCAGAGCCTGCTGGCTTCAGCCACAAATAGCCTCAGGGACTTCTTCAGCTTCTGTGCGCTTGAGTGGAAAACTCCGGTTACTAATTAGCTCGACTTAAACAGTGGGATTCTAAACAAAGCCACTTTGAGATTACGCCAAAGTCATTGTGGGCCAAATTCTACTTTTGGTGCTCGATATGGTGCTCCATATTTTAAAATCCATGGTTGGCAGTGGGGGTGGGGTGGGTGCTGACTGCTTGCTAAAAAAGCAGACCTTCTCAGTCAAGTGGCGGATAAGCCCCCACTTCCATTATCTCTGTTGCTTTTTTCTCTTCGCTCCTGTTCTTTGTTTCTGGGAACACACAAGCGTTTCCTTTGTGTGTCAGCTCTACTGGATTCTGCTGCCGAAATCCGACAAAGCAAACTGTCATTAGTGCTGCTTTGGAAAATTAGAGCAGGAATCACCTGATGCGCCATTTATTATTAATTAGAAAAACTCACTGCAGAACATTCACGGAGGCGTCCACTAATCCTATTCACATTTTCAATGCTTGGTGGATTTTAAAACAAGTTGCGGTGTATTTTACATGGAATCTTAAGAGAAAGAGAGAAATGAAAGGCTTCATTCTAACCAACGTAAGTGCCAGGCAACCCTGCTGAGGTGTGCGTAAGTTAAATTGTAGTAGACCATTATAAAAATACTTCCTGGAATACGTACAGTCATGTGAAAAGTTGAATACACCTCATGAAATATTTTTTCTTGTTTAATACACTATTTGTGAACACAACAAGTTTTAATCTTCATTATCGGAGTGTCTATAGAACATCAGAACAATCTTGATGAGAGCAGGCCATTCAGCCCAACAAAGCTCGCCAGTCATATTCACTTAATGTCTCCAAAATAAAATCAAATCGAGCTTTGAAAGTCCATAAAGTCCTACTGTCTGCCACACTACTTGGTAGCTTATTCCAAGTGTCTACAGTTCTCTTTGTAAAGGAAAACATCCTAATATTTGTGCGAAATTTACCCTTAACAAGTTTGCATGTGTGTCCCCGTGTTCTTGATGAACTCATTTTAGAGTCACAGTCTTGATCCACTGGACTCATTCACTTCATAATTTTAAACATTTCAATTATGTCACCTCTTAATCTTTTTTTGCTTAAACTTTTACTCTTCCCTCATAACTCATCCTCTGTAGCCCTGGACTCAGCCTAGTCGCTCTTCTCTGGACCTTTTCTAGAGCTGCTATGTCCTTTTTGTAGCCTGGAGACCAAAGCTACGGGGCGGAGTGGTGGCTCTGAAACTAAGGATCTGTGCTGGTATCCAGAAGGTTGCCAGTTCAAATCACAGCCAAAAAGAGATCCTACTCTGCTGGGCCCTTGAGGAAGACCCTTAACAGTACAATATAATTTATTTTTGTATAGCCCAAAATCACACAAGGAGTGCCGCAATGGGCTTTAACAGGCCCCTGCCTCTTGACAGCCCCCCAGCCTTGACTCTCTAAGAAGACAAGAAGAAACTCCCTAAAAAAACCCAGTAGGGAAAAAATGGAAGAAACCTTGGAAAAGGCAGTTCTAAAAGAGACCCCTTTCCAGGTAGGTTGGGTGTGCATGTGCAGTGGGTGTCAAAAAGAAGGGGGTCAATACAATACAATATACAGAACAGAACAAATCCTCAATACCGTATAAAAATAAAAATTTTAGAAGTACATAGCAGAATTTAAGTGGATGACATCACATAATATGATTTGGATTTGCTTAGAGTCCTGGAGACCTCATCCATCAAGCTGCTCCCCCATTTGGCCATTCCACAGCTGAAACAGTGCTGGGCCAGCCAATCCGATGAAAGGACCCCTCTTTCCCATGATTCCAGCGATCCTCCATCAGGGATGACTTTACCTTAGGCAGGCACAACAACTTGGCAGGTGGGCCGTGGCACCAAGTGCCACATTCGAGTACCGAGAAGAGAAACAGAATAGGTGAGGGTTAGTAACAAATTATAACGATCATGTTACTTATGTTTTAGTGCTAATGACTAACAACAGAGATGCAGTCTGTACAGTTAATCAGCAGCTCTAGTCAGGGTGTGCTAAACTGAAGTAGCGAGTCTTCAGCTGGGATTTAAAAGCTGAGACTGAAGGGGCATCTCTTATTGTAGCAGGCAGACCATTCCACAGTTATTTTATTAATCCTTGGAATCATAAGCAGACTGACATCTTGAGATCTTAATGTGCGCTCTGGTTTGTAAGTCATGATAAGTTCAGACAAGTAAGCCGGACCTTGACTATTTAATGCTTTATATGTTAAAACCTGTAATTACTCCGGGGTTGCTGTACAATGGCTGAACCTGAGCTCTGACCCCAAAGGGTATGCGAAAACCAACAAATTCCTAATGCAAGAAATTGTATAAGGCGAAATATAGAACAAAAAAAAAAAACTGCACTCAGTACTCCAGATGAGAACTCACCAGTGCATTATAAAGGTTGACCATAACCTCTTTGGACTTGTACTCCACACATCAGGGCACTATATAACTGAACATCCTGTTTGCCTTCTTAATGGCTTCTCAACACTGTCTGGCAGTTGATAGTGACGAGTCCACTATGACTCCTAAATCCTTCTCGTAAGGTGTACTCTCGATTTTTAGACATCTCATTGTGTATTCAAACCTCACATTTTTACTTCATACATTTAATATTTTATTTACATTAAATGTCATCTGCCACAAATCTGCCCAAGCCTGCATGCTGTGCAAGTCCTTCTGTAATGATTCAACAGATTCGAGATTATCTGCCATTCCACCTGTGTTGGTATCATCTGCAAACTTAACCAGCTTGTTACTTATATTCCTATCTAAATCATTTATATTTATTGAAAACATCAACGGCCCTAGCACTGAACCTGCTGGACACCACTCTTAACATCGGTCAGTTCTGATGAGGTTCCTCACACCATAAACCTCTGCTTCCTGTATCTGACCCAATTCTGCACCCATCTACACATCACACCCTGAACTCCCACTTCTTTTAATTTGATGCCCAACCTCTCATGTGGCACCTTATCAAATGTTTTATTAAAGTCACGATAAATAATATCAGATACTCCACTTTGATTGTATCCTTTTGTTACTTCCTCATAGAATTCCAGCATGTTGGTAAAACATGACCTCCCTCTTCTGAACCCATACTGACTGCTCATTAACACTCTTGTCCTTGCCAGGTGTTACTCAATCTTATCCTTAATAATTCCTTCCATTATTTTTCCTGGGATGCACATTAGGCTTCCAGTCACCCTTTTTATGTAACGAGATAATATTTGCCATTTTCCAGTCCTTCAGAATTTCCCAGTGTGGGCAGTGACTTCCTAAAAATGTGCGTTTATAAAAAGCTCAAGGATATATATAGAGGTGATATAATAAAACAAACATCAAGCCACATTTACATTTTCTATTCCATTGTATAATTTAAATAAACATAAATTTAAATTTCCCATGTGATGTGAATCAGGCACATCAGATGAGGCTCAAATGATAAGAACTCCACTCTTCGTTGTTGAAGTTTGTGTTTTATCACCATGGCAAGATTAAAAGAGCTCTCTGAGGCCTTCACAAAGAAGGTAATAGATGCCAATTGGCCTGGGAAAGGATTTCAGAACATCTCCAAAATAATTAGAAATCAACTCTTCCACTGTCCAGAAGATCATCTACAAGTGGAGAAGATTTCAAGACATTGCCAGCTTGTCCGGGACAGGCCACCCCAGCAAGTTTAGCCTGAGAGTATAAATGAAGATGCAGAAAGAAATCCCTACGAACCCCAAAATGTCATTGAAGGATCTGTAGGTAGTTCTTGTCATCATTGACGTCAAAGTGCATGAGTCTACCATTAGAAAGAGGCTGCACAAATTAAATCTACCTGGGAAACCTTTACTGTTCAGAAAAAAAACATCAGGGCAAGATTAAAGTTTGCCAATAAACATTTAAGCAAAGACCAGGACTTCTGGAACAATCTGACCTGGACAGACGAAGCAAAGATAAGGTTACTAGAAAACATGTTTGGTGAAAAACAAAGACAGCATTTGACCAGAAGAATGTGATACCAACAGTAAAGTGTGATGGTAGACATTTTCTGGTTTGGAGCTGCTTTGCTGTATCAAGGCTTGGACAGCTCACCATCATAGAATCCATTCAGAATTTTTCATTGTCCCAGAGGGTGTTTGAGGATAATGTGAGATCATCTGTCACAAGACTGACCCTCAACTGAAAGCGGACCTGTGCAACATGACAATGACTCTAAACATACCAGAGATAACTGAAAAGAAAGAAAAGGAGCATTCTAGAACGACCAAGTCAAAGCCCAGAACTATCGAGATGCTGTGGGGGGATTTCTTCACACAAGACAACCCTCAGACATTGTGTGGATAAAAGGATTCTGCACAGAGGAGTGGGAAAAACTTTCTCTTGGTTGATGTTGGAGACTGGTAGGCGCAGTAACGAGATGCAGACCAGAGGGGTCAACAGCAGCTATTAGAGCAAAGATTGGAGCAACTGTTTCAACAAATGGAAATGGCACTTTTTAAAAAAAAATTGCATTACTTTTATTTAAAGATAGTGTTGAAATAAAGATCAAAACTGACATGTCCACATATGCAAGAAAAAAATAAATTATGGGGTGCACTTACTTTTTCACACGACTGTGCGGGGTCACTCCAGCCTCCCAGCCAGAGTCTTCTGCAGTCAGCCAACCATTCCAGGACAGAATTAGAATGTAGAAAAGGAAATGAAAGGCTTAATTTTAATCAACTTAGACTTTGATCCTCTTATGAACTTTCAGGGATTGGGTTTAAGCAATAAGGGCAACTTGCACAGAATAAACCAAGCTGTAAATATTCAATATGAATAATAGAAAAAGATCCAGCTGCAGGAGAAGAGAAAAAAAATATTCTTACAGGAAAGTGTGTTGCCCATGAACAGGGTCTGAACAGAGTTATAAAATGCCATTGGAGGGCACCCTCTCTATTTCCATGCTTAACCCCAAGAGAAGCAGATCGTCATTAAGTGGGCTGAGTGGTAAAGTGCCACGAGGGGGCTCAACTCACATTGCTGTACTTCTGCTCACGAAACAATAACTGAAATGTTTTGCTCCAGGTAGCACATCATACTATGGGTGGCATATTTATTGCAAACAGAGAATGTAAACTGTACCCTTTAAGCAGTTGTATGTCTTGTACGTGGAGATCAGACATTTAATAGAACACCACTGCATCACGCAGACCTCCAGACCTAAAATAGTCACTTATGCTATGTGTGTACACACACATACAGTATGGTGGCTAGAAGGGCAAATACATTGCTTGGTTCACCGGAATGATGCATCACATGGCCCCTCACCAGTTAGCCGGATTCCTCTGATAAGGCAACTACGGCAAAAGCAGCTGAGGCTTCTGATAGGCTAAAACAAGTCAGATGTCTGCTAACTAATCCCGGTGCAGCAGCCTGTAGAAAGAGTAACTCTTTTAAAAGTTATGACTGCAAAGAAGGTGCCTGAAGTTTCTGGACCTCCAGGCTCACATGATAAATGGAAACTTTTAAAGAGACTCTCAGTCTCAGTATTTTCAGCACAACTCCCTTTTTTTGCCAGGTTTCTGTGGGCTGTTTCAGTGGAGCATTAAATGCTATGAAGAACCACTGCCAAGTTTAAATAACAGCATGATCTGACGTCGATCTCGCTTTCCAGTTTTGGGTTTCAGATAAAGTGTTAGAGTACAAGCATACAAAAAGGCTGACTGCAAATTGAATCCAGTGGCTAAAGATGTGGATACGTGTCGTCTTGGTAGCCATAGAGCTCATTGACAGCGTGCTGCATGCCTCTTGAAAAGTGAAGAAATGAAATGCAGCTGCCCCCTGTGTACCTGCACGCCTTTGATATGTCATCAAGTAAAGCAAAGCAAGTGTGACAAGAGATCAGGTATCACTTATTCTACAAAGATATTCTAAACTGGCCTGCACACATTTGTTGGTAATCCTAGAAAAGATCATAAATAATTGGATTTGAGCTGATTTTCGTATCACACATGTTCGTATCACACATGTTTCCAATCAGACATTCAGCCAAATTAAATGGAGAAAAGTCGTCACTCGGCTGTTTGATGTCATCGGGTGTCTCACACTGAACAAGGGCCAAAGTAAAGGAAAGGAAAGAGTTGTCTGAGGAGAATAGAAAGAAAATTATAGACAAGCATGTTAGGCCGGGTTTATACTTCACGCAACGCGACGCATGCAGCAGCGGACGCTCCTGCTATGCAAGCGTTTTACCGTTTATTCTTGTGCGCGTACTTTGCAGAAATCTGGAGGAATCTACCAGGTGGCAGTGTGAGATATCATCACACTGAGAACAGGTTCAGCTTCGCTGTGTTGTGAATTACCTGGTACACCCATTAAATTCCGATGACACCTTACCACAATATCTCTGAAAAGGATGTTTAATGAATAAATCCATCAATCCAGGGATTTGTCCATTTCCATGGACAGGCATCAACTCATCGCAAGGTGAATACAAGCACTCACATACACACACTGGCGTCATTTTAGTGCCACCAAATCTGCATATCTTTGGAAGGAAACCGGAGCACACTGTGGAAACTCACCAGGAAAACATGTAAACTCCAGGCAGGGAACACTAGTGACGTGAATCCCTGCGAGACAGCAGTGCTAACGCTCCGCCACCATGTCACCCCCATGTGTGCAATTATTAACAGTGCTCATTATTTAAATGAAATTAACAATTTATCTGTAAAATGTAACATACAACTTTAATGCATTTCATCATGAAAGTGATATCAAGTATAAATCTAAGGATTCTAAATGTGCAGAGAGTTGGAATATCATACATTTAATGTGCTCTGTATGGTGATCTTTTGCTGGCGATCCGCTGCTGTCAGGACTGGAGGAAGCCCTAGAAAAAAAGACGGCACAGAAGACGGTATGTGAGACTTTTAAAATGCATCGTGTCATTACAATCGGGAATATGCGACGCTTGAATATAAAAGCACCATGAATACATCTGTATGTCGGCATTTTGCTTCACCACATCGAACCATTCATCAAACATCAAAGTGCGCAAATCGATGTCGTAGGATTCACAAATGAGGGATTCTGTCACATGTAGATAGAAAACAGAGATTCTGATATCACATTCCAACTTTTAGCACACTGCGCCCCACACTTTTTGCTGGTACTGAAACTCGCGCACGCATCGCGTTAATTTCTGAGGACCGGCTCAAAGGACACGTCAAATGAACCCTGGGAACGTGTGGCAGCCATGATGCGGGCACGTACGCGTTCTGAGCATGAAGTATAAACGAGCCCTTAAAGGCAAAGGCTAGAGGTCCATCTCCATGCAGCTTAATGGTCCTGTGACAACAGTTGCAAATATTATTAAGATGTTTAAGGTCCATGGGATTGCAGGCAACATCCCTGGATGCAGCCAGAAGAGGAAAATCAACCCCAGAGCAGACAGAAGGATAGTGAGAATGTTATACAAAAAGAGCCATTGACAACTTGCAAAGAGTTACAACTGATCTCCAAGATCAAGGATCATCAGTGTCTGAGTGGACCATCTGTAGCTTTATCAGTAATAGTGGGCTTAATGGAAGAAGATCCAGGAGGACTCCACTTTTGAAAGAAAACCAAAAGAATTTGCTAAAGAAATCACAATGTTTCTGGGAGAATGTCCTTTGCACAGATATGACAAAACTGGAGCTTTTTGGCAGGTCACATCAGCTTTATGTCCACATATGAAAAAATGAAGCTTTCAAAGAAAAGAACACCAGACCTACTGGGAAACACGGGGAAGGCTCAGTTATGTGTGGGGGCTGCTTTGCTGCATCTGGCACAGGGGGCTTGAGTCTGTACAGGGATGAATAAAATCTCAAGACTATCAAGACATTCTGGAGCAAAATGCACCGCGCAGTATTAGAAATCTCTGTCTCAGTTGCAGGACATGGATCTTCCAACAGGATAATGAGCCAAATAACACAGCTAAAAGCACCAAGAACGGCTAAGAACAAAACATTGGACTACTCTGAAGTGGCCTTCTATGAGCCCTGATTAGAATCCTGTCAACCATCTGTGGAAAGAACTGAAACATGCAGTCTGCAGAAGACCCTCTTCAAACCTGACATAGCTGGAGCAATTTGTTCAGGACGAGTGGGCCAAACTACCTGTGCACAGTGTGAAATAAAGCCAGAGACACCACAAAAAGGTTTAGGGTAGCCACCTCGTATACTTGAAAATGCGTTGCTTGAAAAGCAATAACAGTTGGTTTGTACAGACTTCAGTTCAAAACAGAACTGACTGTAAACACAAAATGGAGTCTGGAACCAGAAGTGATGTCTTCAGGACTGGAAATGATGTCATTGGGACCAGAAACGGAAGTGATGTCATCGGGCCCAGGCGGAATTTCCTGTATTTGGTCTGCAGAAGAAAGATAGAAAGGATTCGCTCACTCTGCCATCCCCTGGTCCGGCATGGCATCACCCTCTCTTGAGCCCTTTAGCTGCTTCTCATGTGCACATGTGTGACAGCAGGTGCAGAAGTCTCATGGAGCGCGCCAGGAGTCGCTTCTTTGCAGCGATTGCCTGTAAAGGTTGTGTTAGGTGAGGGGTCTCATCATTTTTGTTCATGACCTCTTCATTTGTGCTGTTATGTGAAATACTCTGTTGAGTCAAAACTCTAAAGCAAAGTTTGAATTTTGTTAAATATAGAATAAACTGTGATGGATGCCAATTACTTTTGTTAATTTCATGTTATTTCAGAAGCAAGTGTTGGTTCTTCTCTTTTGGTGGAGGGGTACCAACAAATTTGTCCACATCCAATTTGCAATATAGTGAACAGAAGAATCATATGCATTAGAATAGTTGAGGTGCTTGCATTGCCAATCCGTCTTTAATAACAGAATTGTCCAAAGTAAACATTATTACTTTAAAGAAAACAAAAAAATAAGTTTGCCACCTCTCACGTTCAGGGCTCTCCAATACAGAGCTCTGAGGTCTCAGCCTCCTTGTCTCAGAGTGATCAAAAGACGACCTCCTTCTTTGTGTGCCTCGTTTATATAGAATGGCTCCTGAAGGGGCGGAGCTCCCGATGCCCAGTTGGGGGAGGGCTAGGTGTCATTTTCAGGCTGTAGAAGAAACCAGAGATTTAGTCAGAGTCAGCGCCCCCTCCTGGCCAGTGGTGGTAGTGCTTGTCTTGCCTGAGCCCTTCATTGGATCCCCACATCTAAACATATGTCTACATGTGCACACGTTCTCAAGGGCTGAGGCCAGCTGAAGTGTAAGGATCTTTCATCAGTGGGTGCCACAGGACATGGAAGGGGTCTAACACCAATAAGAAGAAAATAAAACACAATGTATGTGATCATGCTGGCAAAATAAAACAAATTCAGTAGAAGGCATTAAGATATTTACAAAGAAGTAACCAGAAGCAGTTTTAGTCATAGGAACACAGAGACATTAACTAACATTGTTAAAGACTTAGAAGTCCTCTCCCGCAGCTCTTGTGACAGTAAAAGTGTCCTGTGTAACACATCCTGTCCCTCATCTTAGGTATTTATGATCAGGCATCCTAGAATTGTTCAGCCTGTGTTGGAAGTGTTGGGTCCTGGGGCTAAAGAAATTGATTAGAGGATTTTTCCTAGAAGAAAGGCCTAGGTGGTGTTTTAAAGTCCCTTATAATGATGTCTTGAGTTGGATAAGTGTGCAAAAAAGTGCAAACTATTTCATAAGTGCAAGACTCATAACTATCCCTCGATATAATGGTAATGTTGATATAACAGTATAAAACAGGGGTTCCTAAACTTTTCAATCAGAGGAGCTAAATAAGAAAAATGGTACCATACAGGGGCTCAAAAAGAAGATGATTACCACATTGACAGCAAAGCTAAACAAATAACTATGACAATATAATCAAAATCGGGAGTGGGCTCCCCTAGACTTGCTCGTATACTTAGATATGGGGATGGATATATAAGGAGCAAACTGCAAGACAATGATAATATTTTTATATTATGTACATTAAAGAACCATCAACATCAAATCAAATTAATAATTTGAACAATTATTATAAAAGTAAAGTTGAATAAATCAGATTCTGCAGCTGCATGAACAAATGGTAAAGTTCCACTTCTGGTTAATGGAAATAGCCCAAAAGTTGATGGAAATCTACGTTTTGCACCTAATACTTGAATGTAAAATTTGGTTGACCTAAGTGAAAGCGTACTCAAGTTATCATGTTTACACACATATGCACCGACGCACAGACATAATTCCGAAAATGGTATTTTCAGACTTAGGGAGGTCTAAAACATCGAAATTCATCAAAATCTCAAAATGGAATTTTTGGAGGATTACAATACTTTACCTATACTTTGTATACGAGAAAGTAAAAAACAATGTTTTGCTTCAATTCAAGTATATTTATAAGACGAATATTTCTAAAAGAAAAAATGGAAAGCAAACATATCCACTTTAATAAAAGGTTAAGTGTCTGCATGTCCGTCTGGTTGGTATGTCTTTGTTACTCCAAAAGATGGTGCATCACAAACATTTTTAGTAGTAAAAGGCATTGTATTTCTCAAACCAACACATGATGAATCACAAACAGTAACACTGCATTTAGAAATCCGAAACCAAATAGAATATAACAGAGACATACGCGTTCCAATTGTCATTCCAACAAATGACGCATCACAAACGTCAACAGTGTTTTTACAAATCCCATACCACACGGCATATAGAGAGACATATACATTACATTTGTCACTCCGACAGATGGTGCATATCCATATATTGCAACTACCACTTCTTGAATAGCTGTAAACTTCTCACAACACCATAAGAGAAAATGAGGATCACGCAATGCCTGGAGGGATAACTGAATGAGCATCAGAAATCTCCAACTATCCATTTCCTGACCCACTTGTTCAAAATCAGGGCTATGAGGAACCAGTCCATGTCATCTCATGTCTCCCCAACCAAATACAGACCTCCTTGCGCTTGGACAATTTGGAGAAAATAAAATATCAACCCAACCTTCATGTCTTTGGCATTCCTGAAAAAGATCTGAACCCCATACAGATTCATGAAGAACAGGCTGACTCCACACACGTGCTGCATGGTTTAAACTGAGAAACAGAAGTGCTTACTACAAGTATACCTTGTCACCCATAAGGACAGCAATCAGTCTTTGTTTCATATCCCGAGGAACACCAAGCATTTTACAGAAACACCAAGTCTTGGTTTTGGAGCTCCAACAGGCCAAGCTGCTCCCTCACTTAAGGATGCACAGTGCTGGTGGGTTCAAGTCCAGCACCTCTGACCTGTAGACCAACACTGTCAGGCTGGCTGTGGATGCCAGCCATAGCACATTTGCCAAATAAGGACAGAGGTGGATTGCTGCAGCTGTGCAAATATTTCATGAAAGTTCAAACATTGTCACGCACAGGCCTACGACTGAGTGATTGAACTTGAGCAGTAAAAAGTTCTGTCAACAGCACAAGGCTTCAATAGGCATCATACTGGCCCTGATCTGTCATTAGCATCGCATCAAAAACCCTTTTATTTCGGAGTCTTTGTCATGTCTAATGTGACCTGTTCATTGCTGCAGTACACAAGGTACCAGGATGGGCAGAAGTGGTCAGTTCTAAATATAAAGTGAATTCATGCTCTTGTGGTCTATGGGAAGACTCTTATTTGTTTTCTTTCTTATCATAATCCGTTGGGTTAAAGTTCAATATAACATCTTAAGATAAAGTTTAAATATAAAAAGTAAAATATATCAGCCATTTCTGAATGCAGAATAAATGCAGAGGATACAAAACTCTATAAAAGGGTGCTTTTAAAGTTTGTTAAATAGCTAAGACACTATTCATCAAATAATTCCCCCTTTCCCCAAAACTGTAGACACAATTTCAAAATCATACACTCATCTGTGCAAACCTTAAAATATCCATGTCGAAATTAAATGTACCAAATGTGCCAAAATCATTCATATTTCTATCAGAAATAAACACTCAATAAGTCCAAAACACAATAGTCTCGTGGGGCCAGATGTGACTCTCAAATGAGAAAACACGTCTGGGGACATCCCGTTAAAAGATGTGTAGAGAATAGTGGCGAAATCTTGAGGTGCAAGGGCTACAGCCACAGTGCTTCCCCTAATTTCTCCAGTCCGTGCATTTTAAACTGCCGTCAGGGTTTTGAGGGAGAGAGAAAAAGAAACTGAGCAAAAGACTTGACGCTGAGAGAAATTAAAAAGCTAAAATTGCTGTTGTCTACTCAGGAGCTCATTGGCACAAGGTAAGTAAAGAGTAATAATTAATTTGTACATTATAATGAGTGCGGTGACAGTGGAGACAGACAGACACACAGACATGTAGACCACCACACCTGCTGGGCTCCACACATTTAAGAGGTGCCTCTGTTTGCTATGATATCTTTCTGTCCTTTTAACTGGTGCATCACTATGTGACATAACAACCGGAAACAGACTTTAGACCACCATTGTGGTTAACTGATATACAACACGTGAAAATGCTGTGGCTATTTTGTCATGGCATGTTTGCATTTCCAGTTAGACAGTAATGTTACGTTTCTTTAGACAGTGAAATCAGAAGTTGAAAGTTGTGCGGCCTCATCTGGGCATCTACTGATGTGTTTCGGCAGATTTGTTGATCCGGGTGTTTTGCGCACTGAAATCTGCATTCTTTGTTATCAGGGATTACAACTTTCACACAGTGCATGGCACCACGCCTCAGGGAGATGGCTGGAAAGAATGATCTGATGTTATTGGGACTTCATGTGGGACCCCACCACCATATTCCTTTGAAGAAATCCCAACTTCACATGGGAGATTATTGCTTCGAGGTAGTGCATGGCACGACACACCAGAGAGGCAGTTATGAAGAGTGGCGAGGTGCAAAATGTGGTGCAATTGTAAGTTTATGGGGGAGCCACCCCCACTATATTGCTATTTACTTCACGTGGAGGATTATTATAGCTAATCGTCGACTTACGACCTATGCGTCTTATGACCATTTGACGTACGACATTTCACCACGCTAGCTCCATATGCCGTGACTCATTCATCTCAATCTGTTTATTACCTTCAGCGGTTTTGATTACATTCATTTACATTTGTTTTAAAATTACAGGAAAAAAGGAAATTGATCTCAACACAAAAGTGAAGGTGACCAAGGAGTATGAGGGAGGATCGCATGTGGCTTTAAGTTATCCCACTGTAACCAGAGTTCACCTTGACTGCTGTACTGCAGAGCTGTGGCTTTGAATCCAGTTAATCTCCAAACCTTCTGTGTTGTGACTGAAGATATGCCTCTTCGTACGAACAACCACAAAAGGGTAACACTACTACACTGAACTCCTTTATCTGTTCATGTGTATTTTCAACAGGACGAAATGTTAAAATGAAAACATGTGAGTGCTCAAACACCTCCTCTCACAGTTAACACAATGAATATTGGGAGAGGCTCACACTGATGTTGTAACGCAACACACACAAAGAACGGATTTGTGACGCTGTTCGGCATCCACATGAGCAACAGTAATAACAAAACAAAATAATACAATAAAAATAAATAAATAAATAAATAAATAAAAGATAGAAAATCTACAGAATTTGCTAACAATGATGATAAAAAGGATATAAAACAAACAATATGACTTAAGGACTTATTATAGAGTACCATACATATGGTCAGCTTTGAATACATACACCAGTCTGTGTTACATCCACATCGACTTGCGACCGGACCGTCAGAACTGAATGTGATCCTAAGTCGATGACTACCTGTACTTCAATGCAGTATACATAGTGCCGTGTTATCAAGGAAGTGGCTATGAAGAAAGATATGCTGAGAAATACAACACTCCATCTTCACTGATAACTCTCCAAAGTCCAATCTACTAACAGATTTGTAAGATGGCACCAGTGATTGTGATCAACCAATCAGCACAAGTCATCGCCCGAGCCACACCCACAAGAGCTTCTGGCTGAATGAAAGGTGCTTACCTTAGAGTAGGAGCTAAAAAACGTACCAGAAACTATAAAGGGCATGCTATAAAAGTGTCTGGTTCCTCTGGTGGGAAAGTACCTATTGTTTGGATTCAAAACCATTGGAATACCTTTGACTCTATTTATATTCTCAAGTTTTGACTGGCGAGCGAACAGTTCTGATGATTAGTGTTTACACGTGGATTAAAGAGTGTTTCATGAGTTCAGGTTGTGATAACTTGAGTTGTTTTGATTGCTAGTGTTTGCTGCATGAGCACAGGGTGAAAACAGAGTCACGGCAAACATGAAAGAAAAAAAAAACAATTTTATTATATTATTGAGAAAAGTGTTTGCCTGCTGGGAGCTGAAGTAAGGGCCAAACAAAATGAATTAAACACAATAAAACCTAAAGCTGTTCTGGGCCTTTCACCATGGTGGGTCAATACCATCGCACTGGATGTGAACGTCTGGTATGTCTCTGAATGTAAATGCCAAAATGGGGGTGACGGTTACGGTGGGAGACCTGGGTGCCCATTTCAACAGTAGGCAGGACTATGAAGATAACACAGACCTGCTATTTTCTCTGATGAGACTTATGTTCTTTAGTGTTCTACCTGTTCTTATGGGCTAATAGACCACCCTATACTGCAGACCTCTAAGGGTGTAACATCAGCTGAGGGGAAGCTGGACATTTTAATATGCTGTGTGATGTGTGAGTTACTGTCTTGCACCCTAGAGAAGATGCTGAGTCCACAGGCTTCAGGAAAACCAACTTTGTTTCAATCAAAACAGGGTCTTTATTCAAACCGGAGCTACCACCTCAATACACACAGATACAGCAAACAGGCAGTAACAGTGCCAGGTTAGTGACCTGGTTAAACTGTTCCCTGCATCAACCATGGGCCGATCAGTGTTTTACACAATGTCTGGTAAGAATGTGTCCCTCTAACCCTTAAAACAGAACACCATGTGTACCCAGGTTAGGAGTTTTATGCAGTAGTGACCACTGCACTACACTTTCTGTCAGCAATCACCACCACTGCTCTTTCAAAGGACATTTCCACCACTCGCTCCATCAGTCTGCATTGTTCCTGTTCCATCGAAGGCAGGTGTCTCTTTACCTAATGACTACAGTCCGGTGGCACTTATGTCTCACATCATGAAGACCTTTGAGAGACTGGTCCTGGACTACATGTGTCCTCTTGTGATGGACCACCTGGACCCGCCGCAGTTAGCCTATTGGACAAGGGTTGGAGTGGAGGATGCAGTTACCTATCTGCTCCACAAGGCTTATTCATGCCTTGGCAAAGCTGGCAGCACTGCGAGGATTATGTTTTTTTTTTATTTCTTATGTTGCAATATCATCCATCCCTGTTAATGGGTAAGATCAGGGATAAGAAGTTTAGATGCATCTATGGTGACCTGGATGATGGCCGACATGTCAGGCAGACCACAGTTTGTGAGACTCAAGGACTGTGTTCTCTGATATGGATGTAAGCAACACTGGAGCACCACAAGCAACAGTCCTGTGTGTTTATATTGTCACTCTGTCACCTTAGACTACAAATAGGGGCGGAATGGTGGCTCTGAGCCTAAGGATCTGTGCTGGTATCCCGAAGGTTGCTGGTTCGAATCCCCGTCACTGCCAAAAGAGGTCCTACTCTGCGAGGCCCTTAACCTTCAATGGCTGACCCTGCGCTCTGACCCCAAGTGGTATGCGAAAACTAACAAATTCCTAATGCAAGAAGTTGTATAAGACGAAATAAAGAACGAAAAAAAATATATAACAACAGGTGACGTCACTTGACGAAATTCTCAGATGATCCTGCACTTATGGGGTACATTGATAAAGGGAATAAGACAAAAGTATTGAACTTTTGGAGAACTTTGTTTCTTGTGTAGAAAGAAATGTCAGCAACTTGAAATCAGCAAAATCGAGGAACTGCTCTTTGACTTTCACCACACTAAAGAGCCTCTGTGCCTGGTCACAATTCAAGGAGTAGATGTAGAGGTGGTCCACTCCTACAAGTATTTGGGGGTCCACATCATTGATAGGTTACTCTGGTCTTGTAACACACAGGAACAATATAAGAAAGGGCAGAGCAGACTCTTTTTCCTCAGGCGACTACTGCGTTCTTTTAATGTGAGTAGTGATATCTGTTACATTTTCTACAACTCTGTACTGGCCACAACGATTTTCTATGCTGTGGTGTGCTGGGCTGGTAATATCACTTTAAGAGAGACCCACCAAGCCAATAAACTAATTAAAAGGGCAGGCTCATATTTCCTCTAGGGGTCGCTAGCTCCCTAGTTGGAATAAGTTCTTTTGTAATTGTGGCATTTTAAGTAACCCGAAACTATATAGATATAATGTAAAAAGGCGATATCCCTCCCATAGTGGTATTGCGGTAAGAAATCACATAAGAGAAAATAACTTCGCTTTCTTTAATGATGATTTACACGGAATTACTGACAAGGAAGCCAAATGTCAAGACAATTACCCAGGTGGGATCTCGATGTATACAGTCTGCCATTTTTCGTCACTGCGATGGAAGGATTTTCAGGATGGATGACGTTATCACCCATCTGTCCGTCGGCTTCGAGGTGTTTGGCTGCTGTCCAAGTCTTTTATACTGTTTTCTCCACGTTCAAGCCCTTACTTAGGTTCCAAAAAAAGGCAAAGAAAGGATTCAATTTCATTTCTAACATATAGAAATAGTACAATGCCCATTTTCGTAGTTGTACCTTTCTTTCTTCATATGCTTGCCTAGCAGTTCTAAATGTTGAGAGCCCCTGTGTGCTAACTTTGGCCTGGCCTGTATATGTGAGTGGATTTATAAAATCATTTTTGTACAGAACACAGTAACATTAAACTTATATTCTGATTACAGCTCAGTTATGGGATTCACTCGAAACACCCTGGCGGTTGTAGCGTAAGAGTGAATTAAAAGAAAACTGAGTGCCATTATGAACAAAGGTGCACATCCTCTGTCTGACACACTGAGGACTTTCAGCCAACAAATTATTCAGCAGAAGTGTGTCAAGAAACAATAAGGGAGCTCCTTTATACCAACAGCAATGTGACCTGACAGTAACAGCCAAGTCAGAAATTTTCTTTCATTTTAATTTTTCTGTGTTATAGTTATTCTTGTGTGTGTTTAGACCTAAGTGTACAGTAAGTGTATATTTATGTATTCATTTACTTATTAATCTATCTGTTTAGTATTTATTTATTGAAAGAACTTATAGAAAAAGCCAGATTTCCCCCTTTTGACAAATAAAGTTGGTTCTGTCTCTTTATGAGTTGCTCCTCCAGCCCCAGAGTGGCACACCTCTGAACTGCACAAGAAGAAATGCAGCTGGCATGTCAAACCTGAAAAGTGGCTTGTCTGAACTGAGGAAGCCGGTGTATGTTAAAGATGTGGCAAAACTAAATATGAAACAATCTGATGAAATAGTTGTCAAGATTATATCAGTCAATTGTGCAATGGCGAGAAATGCAGCTTCACATCATCCCAGATTGCTTTGTTCAAGGGGCAGTGAAGTATCATGGGTAGCAATGCTTAGCCTTTAATTTAGTTTCAGTCTTAAAAAATCAACACACAAATCTAATAATTGTATATTCATGCACATTGTAGCAAAATCTTTAAATCAAAGAAAAAAAGAGAAACTGGGTATGCAGTAATCCATGGGTAAAGAATAAGGCCTGGTAACCAAACATTTGTAAAGGAGTTTTACAGCAGAAGGAGCTCATTTTGAACATAAAGGCCTAACCTGAAGGGTGTAAGAATGGGATGAGTTTAAATTCCTCAGAAAATCAATTAATGTACATGATAGAAAGAAAGAGTAAGAGAAGATCGGAGGTAAAGAAGCCAATGTCATGGCCTTGTGCAGTACATGAACTTCTTCTTTTACATAATTATGTAAACTGTTCTGAGATATTTCAGGTTTTACATTGATTTTTTGTGTCAGGCACCATAATACAGAATTACAAAAATATTGATAAATCAAAACTCCATAGACTACAATAACAATAGAATATGTATAGATTTGGAAGATACAGTTAAATACATTTCAACCAAAATTTAGCTACGCCGATTGCACTTATGTTAGCAATTACCAGATCATTCATTGTGCAGCTAGTAGGACATAATGACATGTCACACACATGCGCATGGGAGACAGCTAAAAGGCTCAAAAGACGGCAATTCCTCGCCAAACCAGGGGATGGCAGAGTGCATTAATTCTTGCTCTTTTCCATTGGGAGAACGATCACGGGAAATTCCAGTTGGGTCTGATGATGTCACTTCCAGTTCCAGTATCAAGACACCACTTCCGGTCCCGACTCCAAGGACGTCACTCTGTTTCTGGCCTGATGACATCATTTCCTGTCTGCTACGTTTATAACCGCTATGTTTTCTATACTGTTTGTTCTCTTGTTATGGACTAACATGTATCAGTTTGAACCACCTTTTTGCAATAATTTGGCAGCCAATTCCAAGTATACAGGCGGCTGCCCCCAAACCTCTTTTCCTGTATTGGATGAATCATTTTGCAGGGCATTGATACTGGTGGGTGGTTGTCTGTTCTTCACCACAATTACATAGTGTTGATATTGCCATCTTCAAAGACTAGATTGGCACCTCAGGACCCCAGTTTTCGATGGTACCCTCATTTTCACAGCAGGTCAATGACTTGATGGTAAGAAGTGCCTCTGGGGGGTCTTTTCTGCCCACTGATATCAGGCAATTCAATGCTTTCTCCCGTTGTCTCGGACTAAATGCTTATACTCTTTAAATTCTTTATACAATTTTTATATATATATAAAAAAATATATATTTATTTGTTTCTGCAGATGTATGCCTCTAAATTTGCATTTGGGATTGAATGAGTCAAGCAAAATGGCTAACTGAACTGATTACAATGTGCAAGGTTTCCAGACAGCTGAGTCTCCTTCTTCAGGCAGGGTGTAATCATTTGGGATTATTAAAGTTTATCTAACCTGAAATATGTTAAACTGATTTTCAGCAGTGAAAGAATAAATCCCATCATCAATCACAATATTATGTTATTTTAATATTAAAAAAATAAACTAAATCCTATTTAAAATGTCCATCCATCCATCCCTGTTTGTCTGATGTAAATTTTCTGTTTTGGAGATTCATTTGACCTTTTTGTTACAGTATACGGGGCCCAAAACCCCAAACCTTTATGCCGTGTACTTGTTGTTATTATTACAGTATATATATATATATATATATAAAATCCAATTTTTGTCTGTCTGTCTGTCTGCAAGTCTGTCCGCTTTTTCACGAGGTAACTACTTCACGGATTTAGATTGGGTTTTTTTCTATAATTTGCTTGAACATTCCGGTTGACTTTGCAACTTCTCTCATTGCACTAAGCATCATAGTTCGCTTGCAGTACCGATTTATTTGTGCAAATCTGACTGAGAGGCTGCAGGCCGAGGGGAGGGGGAAGTAGGACCTCAGTAGTGGGGGCCCTGGTGATTGGCAAAGATATCACGGCCACGTGCTTTTCTCCCCATATGGAAGACGCTCTCCGGTCAGAGCTGAACACGATCAGATACAGTGGTAATGTTTCAGGCTGGAGCGTACCTACCTTCCGCTTGCCCAGAATTACATCCATCCATCCATTATCCAACCCGCTATATCCGAACTACAGGGTCACGGGGGTCTGCTGGAGCCAATCCCAGCCAACACAGGGCGCTAGGCAGGAAATAACTCCTGGGCAGGGCGCCAGCCCACCGCAGCCCAGAATTACATGTATTTTTAAATTGAATTTTAAAGTTTGTCCTGTTTCACTACTACATGGATGGAGCCAAGGGGACAGCTAGTAATCAATAAGGGCAGATGGCAGGGAGGACAGAAAAAAACAAAAAAACTCAAAGGACCACCCAGGGACCAAACCCCACCTCAAATTTTAAAACAGAGTGAAGAGAAAATGCAAATTAATGCTAAACATGAAGAGGATGAACATCATTTAATCTTGTCTAATCCACTTAGTCCCATTCGGAATTACAGTGAGCCAGAGCCTGTCTCGGGAGCACTGGGCACAAGACAGGAATGAACCCTGGGCAGGGCGGCAGTCGGCTGCAATGCCCATTCAGGCAGACTCCTCACAGAGCCAGTTTGGAACCTCCAGTTAACTGAACCTGCATGCCTTTGGGATGTGGAGGAAAAAGCAGAGATTAATGAAAAAAATCCAGGATTTTGTTGTATACTGGAAATTGATGGATGGATTAGTTTTTATGACTTTAAGTACGTTTGACAACTTCACAATATTTTATGACTTGTCACTGTCATTATGAATCCAGACACTTTGATTTTAGTCTTTTGTTCTGTGGGCCACTGGCCGAGGTTGGCCTGCCATCCTACTAGAAAGCAAAATGTCGTTAACTCAGTTAAAAAGTTAACGCCTGTTGTCACAGAAAAGGAAAAGGAACGCAGGCACGGAGTTCCGACTGGGACCGGGGTTCAAAAGCCCATTACATTTGCAGCTTAGAATGTGCCCAGATGACTGTTGACAGGGCAAAACAAGAATAACAAGAGTTAATTTGAGCTTCACCGTAAACAGTCACCTTGTGCAGCCAAAGCCATATTATGTTTTCTTTACCACCTGGAGGGCGAGTGAAGTCATCCATTTCGTCTCCGCCGTGCTGACAGGGTCAACTGGGCCACTGCTTCTCTATTCTAAATATACATGTGCCGCAGGGGCTTATCAGATTGTGAGTGTTTGGAAACCCTGACGCTTTTGGGTGTGTGTGTCTGTCTGTTTTCATCTTGTCACGCCTGTGTCAGCTTTTCGTCACTCTTTCAGGATTTGTAGTTGTTCGTTATGCATTGGTTAGAGACGTCCTGACAAGTTAGGCTTAGGAAAATAAAATCTGTGAAAAAAGAAAGTCGGGACAGCACTGCCTAGAGATATAAATGGATTCAAATTACCCGATTTAGTGACTTCTGCACTTGGTAGCATCCACAAGCCCAAATTTGGACAGGGTTAGCTTAAAATTTTATACTTAATAAGGTGGAATAAAGTCAGTGCTTGAAGAGGGCCGATGTGCATGGGTGCTCTGCACCAGCATTTCCCAGTTCTCCCCGTATAAATTACTGGTAGTTAATGTATGCATTCTGGTGAGTCCCGTCAGTTTGGACCACATTAGAAACTCTTATTTATAACAAAACCTTTATTTGCACCTCCAAGGGGGGGGATTGGGGGTTGATATAAATTGTGTACATCAGCATGCCTTCTGACCTCCGAGCGCATACCCCACCTGCCCGCCTCATTATTCAGTATATGCACCATGGAGTACCAGCCATTTGTTTTTTCCACTTCAGGCACTGCGTAAAGTAAATATTACTGGGGGACATCTATCATTTTTGTCCAGTCCAAATCACTCAAATGACAGAATTTTGTCAATTCACACGGGACTAACTTCACCTGGGGTTATTTTTTGCTGACATTTTACAGAAGGTTAAAGGCTCCGCAATCTTTACTGAGACGTGAATGCCCAGTCCATAAAATGTTACTGACATGAGTTATTTTCATGGGACTAGAATTATAGAAGTCATCCGGTAAAAATTCCTATCACACATGGGTGGAGTTCAAGGGGGCTGTTCTTCACCGCTTATCCCCATCTCCAAATAAATGCACTTTGGAACTTAAATAAATATGTAATAAAGGGTATTTTAACTCAAAAAGATGTTTTAAGGTCACAGCTAATTTCAATATTGTTCAATTTCAGCCAGAATTCCTCCTCTTAATGGAGTTCAAATGTCTCTATGAATGTTTTGTTCATTTTTTTTATGTTAACATTGTTATAAAGTTTGGTTATGTCTAAGCATCTTTTGTTGTGCAGCATGTGTTTTGTGAGTGGTTCCCTCAAGAGGCGGGGCCACCTGTCCATCACCATCAAGGGACTGCCCTCAGCCCTATAAAGGCAGGGACAACCCCCAGTCTCTTGCGGTTCATTGAATACGCCAGTGGTGGAGAGTTCTCCTGTGTATTGTGTGGATTTGTGATCTTATGCTTTGTTTTTTAATTTGTTTGCTAGATTTGTGGATGGGAGATGTTTGTCTTGGATTGTCTTTGCCTTTTCAGGCAACTCCTTTTATTTTGTAAAAGAAATCTTTTATTTATAAAGATTCCATGTTGCCCTTTATGTGGTTATCTGGGATTTTTGGGGGTTTTCACCCACTAATGGCCATTTTGTGTATTTTTGGGTCATAATAAATATGTTAATAATTAACAAATACATGAATTAAAACTATCCTGCCCTAAGCATCTCTCTTTTGCACCACATCTATCCTTAAAACAAGCAGAGAAAAATTCTGTATGAATTCAATTATGGATTAGTTTACTGTTTGGTGTATAACTCGAGAGAGGCCACTTTAACTTCTACATTTTGCTTACAGCATTTCCCTTTTTTACATATCAGAGAGCAAACAGATCTACAAGTACTATTGAAATAGCTGCCAAGTTCTACCTGTCGTTTGTGATTCACCAACAGCGCCGCTGTGGTCTGTGCAAACCTTACATCACCAACACCACCGTGACAAAATACTTAATAAACAAAACTATGCCTCTTTGTGAAGTAAGTGAAGCATAAAAATGCTCCAACTATCAAAACAGTTAACCCAATCCCAAAACACACCTGAATTTTATGCCATGCCTACACTTTCTAACTTTTTAAAAACAATAAGTGTTTATTTCACCACAATTACAAAAAGAAAAACAAACAAGGGGCGGCACGGTGGCGCAGTGGGTAGCGCTGCTGCCTCGCAGTTAGGGGACCCAGGTTCCCTTCCTGGGTCCTCCCTGTGGGGAGTTTGCATGTTCTCCCTGAGTCTGCGTGGGTTTCCTCCCACAGTCCAAAGACATGCAGGTTAGGTATGTTGGCAATCCTAAATTGCCCCTAGTGTGTGTGTGTTCTGCGGTGAGCTGGCGCCCTGCCCGGGGTTTGTTTCCTGCCTTGCGCCCTGGGATTGGCTCCATCAGACCCCCGTGACCCTGTAGTTAGGATATAGCGGGTTGGATAATGAATGGATGGGAAAACAAACAAGTTGTCTGTTATTTGTATATCATATAACTGTACATGTGTACTTTTTCCATAATTTCAAAGTTTTAAATGTGTTAATGTAAGTGAGATTTTGTTTATATTGTAATGTTATATTCCAAATAATGTATGCTGTTCATTTATGATTATCGTGTAAATATGTAGCTGTATGGTTGCATTTTTTATGGCTTGTTGTCCTGCCAACAGACTCAGTTGTCAAGCTCTGTCCATGCTTTCACAGAAATTTTCTTCCTGCCCTCCTTTCTTTCTTCAGTTCATTTTCTAGTGCAATAGATTAGTTTCCTTATACATCCAAAGGCTTACTTATTCATTAATTCATTTGATCTTTTCCCATTGTAAGAGGTAAAGACAGAGACTGTCAGGGTTGTAGGGCCCCCTGAAACATATAATAGAATACATTGTGATGAAATAATGAATCTTGAAAGCTCAAAAACAGTTGGGGAATGGCCCTGTATATTGTCTGACAGACAAAGATGAAAAAAAACGGTCAGAAGGAATCAAAATTGATCATACAAGACAATGAACATTTGGTTCAAAGCGTTTATATAGAAAATGATGGACGGAAATGACAATGAGGAAATGACAGCATCTGTAGTGGCTGGAAATGACGTCATTCTGGTTGCACCAGAAGTGACATCATCAGAGATGGCCAGAAGTGATGTTATCAGGGATGGCCGGAAAAGTGATGTCATTGTGCAGGAACTGGAAGTGACATCACGGAAGTTGCGTGTGTTGCAGTTGTAGCCATTTTGTGGACCCGAAAGTAAGGTAAGAATGTTCTTATTTTTCTTCTTTATTTCTGCCAGCAAAGAGAAAGAGATATCAGTGCACATAACCAACCCTCTACCTCGTGAAGTACCACTCACCTGTGGACTTGATGACTGTTTCCTAATCGCGCGTGTGTGACAACATTAATTCAAAAAGAAACACGTGAAAATAGGCAAAACAGTCTTCTCAGACTTGAGCCCTTATCGAGATTCCAGTCATGTGGCAGCCAGGTAAGAAGAGGCGTGTCGAAATGGATGGACATCGGAAGTACTGATGGTGGAGAAGAGCTGTCAATCTTCCGGTTTGCAGAAGGAGGAGAAGAGAGAATGTTATCACACAGCGCCACACCCTGGATTGATGGAGAATTCCCAACACCTGAGTCCTTAACCTGTCTGCCATGCGCACGTGCATGAAACCATTCATTTCCTCCCATCCTTCAGTTACGTACAAATTCAATAGCCTGGATTCCTTACAGATCTAATATTGATTCTGAATTGCTTATTGTGGTCTGTAGGGGGCGCCTCAGATCCTCAAATTCTTACACTATGCTACACACAGTCTCAAGTTGAAATACGCATTTTCTTCTTCTAAACAGGATTCTTTACCACAATATAAGATACAATTCACTTTTCATTTCTTTATTATTATTTACTTATTTGGCTGATGCTTTTATCATAGGCTACTTATAAAGTATGAGATGCAATTGATTAAATGATTTTTGTTTGTTTTCCCAGTTGGAGCACAGACAGGTAAAGTGGTTTGCTCATGGTCACAAGATGTCAGTAGCTGCATTTGAGCCCACAATTTTGGGGTTTGAAGTTCAAAGTCCCCCTCACTCCACTTCACTAATTCTGACTCACCTGGCTGACCAAGAATTACCGTATTTTTCGCTCCTTAAGACGCACCTGACCATAAGATGCACCTATGTTTAGAGGAGGAAAAGAAGAAAAAAATATTCTGAACCAAATGGTATACTAATATATTTCATAAAATATAGCAGAATAATATTTCAACCATGTAACGTCAACAGCGGTATTAAGCAGAACTCCTCATCGCCTGTGTCAGGATTTATTTATGAAGCTCAGTTGCTCACAATCACTTTGCAGGAGCACATAATCTGTCCAAAGCCACCAGGGGACAAAGTACATTTGGATCAATGCTTCCTGAAGTTATATTGCCAGTCTAGTCCCATCTCTATTTGTAATGCCACAAAGCCCTTCATCTCATCTTTTGTTGTGGGTTTCCACTTTGAAAAACGAGAATGCAGTGCAAGCACAGCCTGCGATTCAAAGAATTGCTCTGCATACCTGTTTGTCTTGTCTGACAGTAGCTGAAAGTATTCCTCCCACAACAACATTGCCGTAGGTGCATCGGCTGCACGAATGCACTCAGCTGGGGCGGCATCAGCTGGTGTCCGATCAGCTGATGCCAGCTCCTCACTCTCCTGCTCGATCTCCTGATCACTGTCAACAAAATCAGATTCTGAAAAATCAGAGTCCGACTCAGCGATAATGCGCAAAACTTCATCTGCTGAGTATTTTATTTTCTGCACTCGTTTTGCTCCCTCGTGAGATGTCGATGCCTTTTTACCTTTGTTTACATTTGTTTACATTTCATAACTCAGGCGCACAGAAGGATTAGATGCCGAGTCAATTAATCTAACATTCCTCCAAGCAGAGAGGGAATGCCTGTAACGTAACGGTGAGTTTTGTTGCCATTAACAGCTGATTGTCGCCCTCTACCCCTGGATGTCAACTTTTTTCAGGTAATACACATCACGGTCTGTGACGCAATATTCACTCCATAAAATGCACAGACATTTCCACCATTCTTTTGGGGAAAAAAAAGTGCATCTTATGGAGTGAAAAATATGGTACTTCTAAAACATCACTAGTATACCTCAGAAGCACTTCCAGGTCAGAGAGATGAGGGCAAGGAAGCTGACCCTTACGACGTTCCCTTTAGATGCCCCAGAGGTCATGGATAGACCTGCCCACTCCAGCTACAATTACTATGCAATCCTGTGGGAATCCAGACTGGAGCCGCACCAGAGGAATGCTGCCTTCCCCAGAAAACTGGCATAACATATTACTCTGACAGGCAGTCCTCCACTCCTCATCCATTGTATTGGCGTCCCGAACAGGAAAAGCAGCACCAACCATCCTGACTGCATCGCCAGTCCATCCACAAGTTTCTTCACACAATGTATGAGTGAATTAATTAATTGCATTTTATACAGCCTGTGATGGACTGGCACCCTATCAAGGGTTTGTTAATGCCTTGCAACTTATGCTAGCTGGGATGGGCTCCAGCCCAAAACTCGCGACCTTGGTCTAGATTAAACAGGTTTGAAAACAACATGGGATGACATTTTATATAGTTTTTTTCTTACTCAAAGTGCTTTACATAGACAGTGGGAGATACTTAATGCACCACCAATATGCAGCATCCACCTTTATGATGCAATGGCAGCCATTCTTGTGCCAGTAAGTTCACCACACATGATCTATTAAGTGATGAAGGGATGAGAGACATATGAAAATAACAACAGTTTATTTCTTGTATTGCCCCAAATCACACAAGGAATGCCTCATTGGGTATTAATAGACCCTGTTTTTAGAAAGTCCCCCATTTTGACTCTCTGAGAAGACAAACAGGTGAAAGAAGGAAAAAAATGGGAGAAATCTAGGGAAGGGCAATTTAGAGAGAGACCCCCTTCCAGGTAGGTTGAGCATGGAAAGGGTGTCAAAAAATGGGGTAAATACCACACATAAAACAGAACACAAGTAATCCTTGTCACAGAAGGCCAATCTTTCCTGGCCACCTCAGAAATACAAAACAACAGTACAAAATCCTTTGATCTTACGCAGAGCTCCTCACCAGGTGCAGGTGCAGAACGCCACAACATTTAAGATGAATTTAAGATAGATTATAGCACTCACTAAATACAAAACTATCATATACAGGGGGTCCTCAGGTTATGACACAGTTCCGTTCCTACAACATCGATGTAACCCGAATTTTGGTGTAAGTCAAAACACTCCCTAGCCTAAGTCACTTACCTATCCTAACACATTTGCAAAATTATAATCTAGAACATAAAAGCACAACTAAGCCACAGAAAAAGGAAAAGGACATAAATACTGTATACTGTACTGTAGTAACAGAAAAAATGACAAAAAATGAGTGTAAAAATAAATTACTTACCTTTATTCCTTCTGATCTCTTTACAATGTCTAATTTCACTTCCATTGTGATGGCTTTCCTCTTCTTCGAAACACTACCATCTGAAGACACTGACTTTTGCTTAGGAGCCATGATAAAGGCCAAAAAGTTGCCAAACAAAGCAACACAAATAGAACACTTCCTCCGCGTGCAACCAAACGAGTTCGCCAGCTCCCTTGCTGTGTTACTGCGTATCCTTCTACTGCGCATAACCAAACTAGTTTGCCCACATAGTCTGTAAGTACGACGCTAATGGCATAAGCCGAAACACTCGTCTCAATTTTTTTAAGTTTTTATGGGAGTGAGCGTTGTAAGTTCGACTCCCTCACTCATACACCGTGTACTTTCACTTTCAGTTTCACAGCATGCAACAAAACTTCTGTAGTTCGCAAACTCCCTCACTCATATGCCGCGTACTTTCGCCACCCACAACCAAACTAGTTCACCCCCGTAAGTCTGTAAGTACGATGCTAATAGCATAATCTGAAACACTCACGTCTCAATTTTATTTTAAGTTTTTATGGGAATGAGTGTCGTAAACTCGAAACGTCATATGTCGCGACGTTGTAACCCGAGGACCCCCTGTATAAGGATACCGATTTGTTCAAACACATCAAAAACAAAGTAGAAACTAAATTAAAAAAAAGAAAAACAACAACATCTGTCCATCAGCTAATTGTAGAACCATAGGCCAGATTGTAGAAAAAAGGAGTCAGACAAGCTAGACATAGTCAGAGTCCTGGAGACCTCAGCCAACAAGTTGCCTCCCCCCTATTGGCCATTCTGCAACTGAGTCAGAGCTGGGCTGGCCAATCAGATGAAAGGACCCTGATGATTCCAGGCTCCTTTATCTGAGATGACTAGGCAAACAACTTGGCAGTAGGGCAGTGGCACCAAGTGCCACGTGAGGATATCAAGAAGAGAAACAGAATATGGGAGTTTTAGTAAGAGTTTCTAAATATAATATTACTTATATTTCTGCTTCAATGACTGACAAACATAGATGGAGTACGCACAGCTAATCAGCAGCTCTAGTCATGTGAGGAAACTGTGAAGAGAAACAGAATAGGGGAGGATCAGTAACGGTTTATAACTATTACTTGCAGTATATTTTACAGTAGTACTAATGACTAACAACAGAGATGCAATGTGCACAGCTAATCAACAGCTCTAGTCAGGGTATGCTACACTGAAGTAGTGAGCCTTCAGCCAGGATTTAAAATATGAGACTAAAGGAGCGCCTCTTATACAGTACTAGCAGGCAGATCATTCCACAGTGTCAGGATCCTGTAACTAAAAGCTCAACCTCCCATTGTTATTTTATTAATCCTTGGAATCATAAGCAGGCCAGCATCTTGAGATCTAAATGTGTGCTTTGGTTTGTAAGTAATGAGAATTTCAGATAAGTAAGCAGGGCTTTAACCATTTAAAGGTTTACATGTTAAAAAGAGGATTTTGAAATCAGTCTAAACTTAGCTAGATAGTTCTATCTTAGGTAGCTACCCGATAAGAGGCAGAGGAGGATTAGGGGGCTAGAATGGAAAAGGTCATAGTGCACAGTTTAGCCAGGACATAAGTGTTCTTCTTGCTCTTTTAAAAAAAAAAAACTCAGAGATCTTTTATGACCACCTGTCAGAACCTCTGTCTTATGTCTCATCTGAAGACTGGCACCAATTTTTACAGTACTTGGTTCCTATCACAGACCACAGGGTGAGTGCCCCCTGCTGGCCTAACCAACATCTCTGCCAGCAGAAGATGTATCCCTTCAAAGTACTGGCTGGGTCCAGCCATGCTTAGCTTCAGGTGGATGACCTGCTCTGAAGTGCAAGGGGTATACCTGCTGGCTAATGTGCCCTGAAATGGATTGGCACCAGTCAAGAAACAAACCAGGTCAGGTTGCCTTACCTAATCGTATATTTAAATATTATCACTTATTTATTATTTAGCTTCATGTCTTGCAAGTGCACACCAAACTGATGTCATTTTCCTAAGTTCCCAACCTCAGCCTGTCCCCACAAGTGCTTGGCACCCTGCACTTCAGAGCACTGTCTGACCTTCGTTCTCTTCTTTCTGTTGTTATTCTCACTCCTTACTGTTTCACAGTCTCAATCACCCCCTCTTACTTTATGTACAGTCCTCCAAAAGAGCAGCGACCACCTGTGTGTGAGTATTGCCTTTCCCGAGGTTTCTCTGCCTTTCCTGAGGTTTCTTCCATTTTTTCCCTACTGGGGTTTTTTTTGGGAATTGTTTCTTGTCTTCTTAGAGAGTCAAGGCTGGGGGGCTGTCAAGAGGCATGGCCTGTTAAAGCCCATTGCGGCACTCCTTGTGTGATTTTGGGCTATACAAATATAAATTGTATTGTATTGTATTATTATATTGCATTAAATAGCAGAGGTTGGCTGCCCAGCATGTTTCCAATTCTCGCTCCATCAATACCAGCCCCTGTATCCTCCATACCACCCTCCTGTTTTGATTCTTGACCAAAATGTGGACTATACTTGCATGGGCTGGGAATATTACTCAGTATAAATTAAATATTATTTTCATTTAAGTACAGTAGAGTCTGAATTGTGCTGTGATTATGTATGAACGATGACTTTCAGGGTTAAACTCAAACAGTCCCATAGATTCTAAGCCATGTCTGATGAGCTCATGTTCCTAGGGATTAAAGTGCTGGTGATTGAAAATAGTAAGAAGGTTTGTCAACATGACAGATGTGCGCCTCTGACGGTGCACTGATCACAATATTTTCTGCTGATGTTTTATGTTGTTGGGCCTCATTTCACAGCATGGAGACAGAATTCTAGATGCCTGCACACCTTCATCTATCGGGTTATTTTAAAACCACCTTAACCAATTGTATGGTCACCAGAGACCACAGTCTACCAGGACAGGTTTGGATGCAGGGCAGGAACCAACTCAGGAGAGGATGCAGGTATCCTAGATTACAATACATGTATACCCACCCGCTCAGCCTCATAGACCACTATAGAGCAGGCTGTTAATCTGACCTGCACTTCTTTGCAATATGGAGGGATGCATGACTTTATCAGACAATTTAATTTGTCTCATAGTTTATAGCGATGGCGTTTGGATCTTAAACAGCTCAGAATGTCAGCAAGCCTGTTTCAATAATACATCTCGTCTCATTAGCTTCTCTTTCTGGTTGAGGGCCACGGTGGCAGCAGGCCAAGCAGGTCAGCCCTCATTTCCCTATCCACAGCTACAGGTTCCATCTGTTCTTGGGGAATTCTCAGGGGTTTCAAAGCCCCCTGAGATGTTCAATCCCTCCAGTGTGTCCTGGCTCTGCCCAGTGGGAAGTGTCTGGAGAAGCTCTATGAGGCATTCATATGATGTGCCCAAACCACCTCAACTGGTTCCTCTTGGTCTGGTGGTACATTGACTTTACTCTGAGGTTCTCCTAAAGAGCTGATCTTCTCACCCTAACATGGAGTATCAGCCCAGCAGCCTTTCAAAGAGCATCATTTCTGCTGCTCATATGTGAGATCTCATTCTTCCAATCATCACCCACAGCTCCTGACCATTGGGGAGGACAAGAAGGCATAACGATTTTGTGAACAAAATCCGAAAAGACCATCACCTTCCCTTCTTCCAGCATTTTGCTTTGTCAAATCCGTCTAGGGTCCTATGACTGCCACTAAACTGGTACCACACTCGATCCTCACCCTTCATCTTGCAGGTGGTGAGTCTACTGCTCTGCTTTTTGACTGTGATGCAAGTCGAAGAACCAAGTCAGAATGATTTTTAATTGATTAGTTGTATGTAATCAGCTATTAAAAAAGGATGTAGTGAACGTACCCATGCAATTTTTTTTTCTCAACTTCTGGTTAATGAAAATTATTCAGTATGTCTGTTCATGAATTAAAAGATTGTTTTCATCTGAATGGTTACATACGCACACCACTTTCATAAATGTTGTGTTTGCTGTTATGAATAAACCTTTCAGATTACTGCTTAGGAAGAGATAATTAGATATCATCTTAGTAGGCAGTGCTCATATGGTAATGGAACTAAACAGTTTTGCTCATGTCAACCAAACTCTTCTTTGGAAGTAACATTGCTGCTGTTGCCTGTCCCTTCCTTTCACTAACTGAACATGCGCTATATGAACAAGGCATTTGTCAGCTCCTTAGTCTCATGGACTGAGTGCGGACTCCTAACAGTGAGCAAGGACATGACACCTCAGAAAAGGCCAATAAACAAGGCCAGAAAACAAAGCAAATTGGAACTAATTAACAATAATGGATCACAGCAACATCTGACCATGAATATCATTGTTGAACTTTGACAATGGGGGCGGCACGGTGGCGCAGTGGTAGCACTGCTGCCTCACAGTATGGAGACCTGGGTTTGCTTCCCGGGTCCTCCATGCATGGAGTTTGCATGTTCTCTCCATGTCTGTGTGGGTTTCCTCCCACAGTCCAAAGACATGCAGGTTAGGTGCATTGGCAATCCTAAATTGTCCCTAATAATTCTTTGCATTTATATAGCATTTTTCTCACTACTCAAAGCACTCAGCAATTGCAGGTTAAGGGCCTTGCTCAAGTGCCCAACAGAGCAGAGTTCCTTTTGGCATTTACGGGATTCGAACCAGAAACCTTCTGATTGCTAGTGCAGATCTCTAGCCTCAGAGCCACCACTCCGCCTAAGAAACGTGTGTGCTTGGTGTGTGAGTGTGTGTGTGTATGCTGAATGTTTCTCATTTGCATGGGCACATTCACTACATCCTTTTGTAATAGCTTATTACATACAACTATTCAATTAAAAATCATTCTGACTTGATTCTTCGACTTGCATCACAGTCAAAAAGCAGAGCCATAGACTCACCACCTGCAAGATGAAGGGTGAGGATCGAGTGTGGTACCAGTTTGTTCCTGCCTTGCGCCCTGTGTTGGCTGGGATTGGCTCCAGCAGACCCCTGTGACCCTGTGTTAGGATATAGCAGGATGGACAGTGACTGACTGACTGACTTTTACAACAGAGGAGAGGAAAACAAATCAATGGAGAAGCTAAACCTCTGAGGGATTCCATAGTCAGTAATAAGAGACAAAGTCAGGCACAGTCAGAGTCTCAGAGACGTCAGCCAGCTGGCTGCCCACCACCATCTGGAACATTAAACAGTAGGGTCTGTGCTGGGCCGTCCAGTCTGACAGCAGAATCTTTACAACGTTTGCTATGCAGACATAGCGTGCATTCAGTCTTCATTACATAGCCATTTTAAAACTAAAACAAAACATATGAAACGACTCTCTCAAATAAAGACTTATTGAGTTATGTCACCAAAATAAAATCTAAAATAGAAATTATCAGAAGTTCATTAAACTAAACTGAAACTAATCTGAAGATAGATAGACAGATAAAGTAGAAATAAAAGGCACTACTGTATAAGATAGATAGATAGATAGATAGATAGATAGATAGATAGATAGATAGATAGATAGATAGATAGATAGATATGAACGTAACTATATAATAGACAGGTTGTTAGTGTGTCAGAGAAAAAAGTTGTGCCGCTTTGTTCATAATGGCACTCAGTTTTCTTTTAATTCTCTCCTTTGCTATGACCTCCAGATGGTCCAGACTGCCTCCCATAACTGAGCCTGCCCTTTTAATTATCTTGTTGATTCGGTGGGCCTCTCTAAAAGTGATGTTAACAGCCAAGAAAACCATAGCATAGAAAGTCATGCTAGCCATCACAGATTTGTAGACCGTGTGAAGGATGTCACTTCCCATGTTAAAGGATTGCAGTCTCCTAAAGAAAAAGAGTCTGCTCTGCCGTTTCTTATATTGCTCCTTTGTGTTACAAGACCAGCCCATCCTGTCATTGATGTGGACCCCCAAGTAATTGTTGGAGTGGACCACCAATGCATCCACTCCTTGAATAGCCATAGAGGCTCTTTGGGGTGGTGAAAGTGAATAAGCAGGTCCCTGATTTTGCTGATGTCGAGTTCTCCACGTGACTCCTCTCCTTTGTCTCATCCCCCTTCTCAATACACCCATTAGTCCAGAATCATGTAAGAATTCTTGTAAGTGACATGACCTGGTGTTATGTTTATTGTCTGAGGTGGACAGAGTGAAGGTCTGTTCCTTGAGGAGCAGCCTCTCCTGTGTAGTGACCAGAAATAGAGGAGGCTCTTTGCTGCAATGAAAGTCAATAAGCAGTTCCTTAGTTTTGCTGATGTTAAGTTGCAGACAATTCTCTTCTCAAGTGACAAGTTCTCCCCCGACTCCTCTCTTTTGTCTCATCCCCTTTATCAATACACCCCATAAGTCAGTGGTTCTCAACCTGTGGAGCGGGACCCCCCTAGGGGGGTGCGAAGTAACAAAAAGGGGGGCATGAAGATATGGAAAAAAGAAAACAAGAATCAAAAATATGAAAAAAACATCTGTTGAAACCAAAACAAATTAACTTAAACTACATTCTGATACTAGAACTATAAATATAGAGTTAGATAAATGTCAATAAAAGTTAAGTAGGTATAATAAAATATGCATCTACATTTCAAAAAAATGTTAGGGGGGGTGCGATTAAAACTGTTATGAAAACTTGGGTTGCAAATACTTAAAGGTTGAGAAACACTGCCATAAGTGCAGAATCATCTGAGAATTTCTGCAAGTGACATGACCTGGCATCATGTTTATAGTCGGAGGGGTACTGACTGAAAAGTAAAGCTGAGAGGACAGGACAGGACTGACACAGTCCTTGAGTCTCTCAAACTGCTGTCTGCCTGGCAGTTAGTCCATTATTCGGAACATCATAGGCTCACTCACCTGCACATCTCTGAGTTTACCCCTTATTGAGCAAATGGCATGACAGGTAAAACGTAGTATAGAAATATAGGAGCAAACACAAGAGAACTAAAATACCCTTGACTGGACTGCACCCAGTTATTGCTCATGTACAGTTTGCAAGTCCTGTCCGTGTGTTTTTCTCGGTGTTCTGTAGTTTGCCTCCCACATCATAGGCGAGGTCAGCTATTGATTTTAAGGTGGGTCCTTGTGATGATGCTACGTTTTATTTAAAAAGTACCTTTCTCGTGCTCAGAGCTCTTAGTGTTGGATTGGGGTCTTATCTAAGGTCAGTCCCTGGCTTACACCCAATCCTGCTATCCTCAGTTGATTTGAACATGTCTGAAAATGAATACTCATACAAACTACATAACAGAAATTAAATTGAAATGAAATCAGAGGCGGCCTAGACCTCCCCGTAATCTTCATTTCTCTACCCTGGGTGGCAGCTTTATGAAACTAAAATGCTGTAAATTCAATGCTTCAACCCAATTTTACTTTGTTCACTCTTAGGACTTGCAGCTGAATGCCACATCATGGAAATTTGGCTGAGGTTTTTGTCCCGCAGCCAGCCGTTAGCAAAAATGCATTTTTTTTTCCTTCATTCCTTTTTTTGTTTTATTTGCTTATACATTTGGCCAAAGAAGGCTGAAAAGTAAAGTGATGGGGGAGGGGGTGAAGGACAGCTGGAGGTCCGCACTAAAATCTGAGAGAGGCGCTCCTTTAATGAGCAGCCAAGCCGTGACCCTCCTGCTTTAGCCGCGGGTCACTCTGCCAGGATGGAGGCGCATCAGACGATTGTCTTTTTTTATTTTTTTTTTTGTTTAGGCTTTCAATGGTTTTACTACTCAAGCAAGCAAAACCTTTTCTCTTTGCTGTGTCCTTTAAGGAACACATCTTTTTTCCCTCAGTGTAAATTACTGTATAGATTTACCAAAAAAGAGAAAGATTTAAGGATAACTTTACAAAGAGAAGAGAAACAAACATTTTACTGCCTCTGGCCTTGGGCAATCGTGCCAAGGCTTAATGGAGCAGCTCTTTTATTTCAACGCCTTTCCCAAGGACAGGAGAGCCAGTGTCTGGGAAAATATCTGTAGACTGCAGAAAATTTATTTTACAACTTTATATCTCTTTACAGTTTGGTCATGTGCAGAGGAGAGATGCTGGGTATATTGGGAAAAGAATGCTAAGGATAGAGCTGCCAGGCAAGAGGAAAAGAGGAAGGCCTAAGCGAAGGTTTATGGATGTGGTGAGACAGGACATGCAGGTGATGGGGGTAACAGAGGACAGGAAGATATGGAAACAGACGATCTGCTGTGGCAACCTGTAACGGGAGCAGCTGAAAGAAGAAGAAGAAGAAGAAGAAGAAGAAGAAGAAGAAGAAGAAGATATCACTTTACAGTTCTGTTTTTTTTTCTTTTCTGTTTGGCACTTGTTATGAGGCAGCACAGGGGCACACTGGACAGCACTGCTGCCTCCCAAATCACCTACTCTGGTGTACAATCCCACTCTTGTTCATTGCTTACATACATTTTCCATTTTCTTCTCATATCCGAGTTTGTGTTCCTCGACATACTCCAGTTTTCTACCACATCCTCAAAGGCACATACAGAGCCCCCTGGCAAAAAAACAAAAAATCAATGCAAACAAATTATTAAACTGTTCATTTGAAATGGTAACTCGTTTGAACAAATTACATAACTTGTTCAAATGAATTATGTAATTCGTTCGATCAGATTATTTTTTGTTTTTCTCTTATTTCAGTGGCTATTTATTTTTCCTGGTCTAAAGTTTAGTGAACCGGAACCAGAAGAGTATAGCCAGCCAATAGCTTTAGTCTATTTTATGCTGTTTAGTGCCATTATCCACTAGATTTTAAATTTACATATTCTTTTATTAATGTTTCCGCAACTGTCTCCAGAATATCAAATTCTCAGAGAAAATTCCGTAAATCCATTCTCGTAACATCTGTGTTTGAAACTCATTTCAGGACTCCTTAAAAGAACCATTTCAACCACAGTGGTCTTCCAACTAGTTCCTCGAACGGTTCACTGGGGTTAACACACACTTTACAGTTCACTTACGGTTCACTGAACTGTGTGCCTAGAAATAAATATGGGTCTCAGTAATAAGAACTTGATGGCAAGGTGGAATAATAATAATAATAATAATAATGATCTGTTCAAATGAATTAATAAGAATCATGGAAAAAAATAATCAGTTCAAACAAGTTATGTAATTCATTTGAACAAGTTACATAATTCATTCAAACGAGTTGCTATCGTATATACTCACATAAAAGTTGGGGTCTTGAAACCCAAAAAATCGATCATAAAATCAGACCCCGACTTATACGCCCGTTCAAAAATACGACACTTAAATTTATGTTATTTTTTTACATCATCTTGCCTTCTCCAATCTCTCTCATCAGTTTCTCAGACACATTGAATTTTGTTGCAGCAGCGCAGTTACCAATTTCTTTCGCTACTTCAATGACTTTTAATTTAAAACCCGCTTCATATTTTCTTCTGATTGAACGCTTCATCGTAGATAAGGGATGCTCTTACGATAAAGGTGTTTGAGGGTGTGAGATACAAAAATCACAAAACAGTGCAAACATCGCTTCGGAATAGTTCAGGTATCACCGTGTGGTCATGTAGGCACAATACATAGAAAAAAAAAGGCTGTGTGCACTGTGGTTACTCTCGCATGTGAGCGTTAGCATATCATAATCTCTTGGACCAGTAGCCTGAGTTTTCTGCATTTGACTTATACGACCAACATTATAAAATACCGGAAATTATACAGTAAAATCAAGTCCTGACTTATCCGCAGGAGAACTTATCCACAAGTAAATATGGTAATTCGTTTAAACAAGTTACTTATTCATTCAAACAAATTACATGATTTGTTCAAAGGAGTTAATAATTAATTTGAATGTTTTCTTTTTACTGGACTCCATAGGTGTTGGGTTATCTTAACTGTAATTCCAGATTCATGTGTGTACAAGTGGGTCTTATAATTGACTGGCACCCTATCCTGGGCTGTTTCCTGCTTTGACAAATGGGTTTGAGAATTCAGATTCACGTTCAATTCTGTTTATTTTTATATAGCACTGTTCACGTTCAGTTAATTCATTTAAATTTACACTCAGAATACTTTCATAATAATAATTAATAATTTCTTTTATATAGCACTTTTCTAACTACTCAAAATGCTTTACATAATAAGTGGGGAGCCACTTCAGCCACCACTAATGTGCAGCATCCACCTGGATGATGTGATGGCAGCCATTTGGCACCAGTATGCTCACCACACATTAGCTATTAGGTGGTGAAGTGGTGAGATATGATTAGCCAGTTAGGGGACCAGAATTACCAGACCGTGGTGGGCAATTCAGTCAGCCCTACTCTTTTCGAATGATGCCCAGGGATCTTTTTTGACCACAGAGTCAAGACCTTAGTTTTACATCTCATCTGAAGAATGTCGCCATTTATACAGGAAAGGGTCCCTGTCATTACACTAGGACACTGGGATCCACACACAGACCACATGGTAAGTGGGCCCCTGCTGGCTTCACCAGCAATTCTTCCAGCAGCAACCCAGGCTCCCCCTGGTTGGTCTCCCATCCAATTACTGTTGTGCTTGTTATTTATTCAGCCAAATCCAACTCTTGGTGATTCTCTGGGTCATCTCTCACCACACTTCCCCAGTCCTGAACTTTCCTTATTAGTTGTTCTATGCTTAGGCCAGTGACCATTTTGATGTTATCGAGCCAAAGTCTTTTTTGATGGCCTCTTCTAGTTCCACTGACCATCCCAAGCATCATTTCTTTTTTCATAGACTCTGAATGCATCACAAGGTCAAAATAAGTGAGCTGGAGCCTGGCAATCTTTCCTCCAAGTGACCTGTCTGGCTTGATGTATTCCAAAACTTTTTATTGGTGACCTTCAATGTCCATGGTATCCATAATAGGCCAGCACCACAACTTGAATGCATCAGTCCTCCTTTGGTCAGCCTTCTTCAAGGTCCAGCTTTCACATCTATACATGGAAGTGGGGAAAATGATAGCATGGATCAGTCTGCTTTTGGTTAAGAGGTTGATATCTCTACTCCTCCATATTTGGGGCATGCTAACTAACACAATTTGACCAAGTGCTACTCATCATTTGATTTCAGGATTGCATTCACCACTTCAATGGATCGCAGATCTCAGGAAGATAAACTCCTGGACGCATTCACTCTATCATTGAGGGTTATTTTGACAGCTCCATTTCAAACAGTCGTCGTAATCTTAGACTTTTTGATGGAGGCCCATCCTTTCACTTTCTTATTTGAATTTTTGATGAGATGTTTCAGATCATCTTAAGTTTGTATTGTCAGCATAGTGGAAATTATTGATATTTCTACCACCAATCTTCACATCGATTGTGGATTTTTGAAGGTCTAATCTTCCAATGATTTCCATGTAAAGATTGAAAAGACAAGCCAACAGAATGCAACTTTATATCAAGGCCCAGACTTGCTTAGCCTCAGGTGGATTACCTGTTCTGAAGTGCAGGTGGCAGGGTTGCAGGTCAGTACATCAACTATACAAGAACTGGCCCTCACATTGGGGTGACAGAATAAAATAGTAAGCAGTATAAACACCAGACAACAAAAAAAATGCAATGATGTTGTAGTATGATTCCAAAGAAAGAACTAAAACAGTCAGCCTGGAAGTGCATAAAATACAGATGTGCACTGCAATCAAATTCACAGCGTCGATAAAACTAAAAAGAATTATCAGTGACAACTACAACATGGTAGGAAAGGAAGGGAGATGTTACACCTGGAGGAGCTGAATGGCTCAAGGAAAGGAGTTTTGGAGATGATGTTTAGTCCGAGTGACAATGGCAGTGATGAGCAACATGATTCAAGTGAAACTGAATTAGTAAAACACTCATGAAAATACTGTGTGTTGCTTCCAGTGAAATTTGTGCCATTCACAGCATTTAGATCCCGTCTGCAAGCATTGCCTTATGCCTCTGCCTATCACTACGCATTTCAATAAAGATCTCTAGAGAAAATAAAAATGCCCCGAAGTGTGCATACCCTCAACTAGGATAAGGCCATTGCTGTCTAACAGTGGCTGTGGATGAGGTTTGTCATCCATTTAGTGAGATTTTGCTGTCCAAAAAACACAATAATGTCTATGATGTTGAGTTTCAGTGTGTCTTTGTGTCAAAAATAAGCAGCACGTCACATTGTTAAAAAATGAACTGCACTCATCCACCATTGCTGTGTTTCAGCCTGGGTGTCTCCCCTGTCTGGGGCTCAGATCCATGTGTTGTGCCATTTTTCCATCCTTGAGCAATTTATTTATGTTAGTGTTACTTTTGTTAACTGTATGCTGTATTTTCTTAGCCTGTATTTTGTGGATGGCCCCCTAAGAGGTGGGGCCACCCGCCAATCACTGCTAAGAACTGCCCCCCTGCTCTATATAGCTGGAGGGTCTCCCACAGCTCCTGGTGGTTCATTGGCAGTTCAGTTCTTGTGTTTTGCTGTGTTTGTGATTTGCTGGATTTTTTTAGACCTATTGCTCTGGGTCTTGACAATTTTTGCGATTTCGCATTGGCACTTTTTTTGCCATAGATTGCCTTGCTTGCAAATCCTTTTTGTGTTTTTGTGGTCTTCTGAACTTCACAGTATTACAGAGCATTTTTCTTGTGAAGAATAAACATTTTGATATATAAAGAGCCCGTGTTTGTTTTTCTTACTAGTCAGGTTTGACGGTTTCATCCTCTAGTGGGCATTTTTGGGATTATGTTCTTTGGGACTCGTTATTGCTTGGGACCTAGTCATGACGACAGTGATGTGATGAGAGGCATGAATAGAACTGATTTTGTAACACTTCACCCTGTCACAGATGATGTCACTATTACCTCACCACCCTTTAGGCAAAGGATTCAAGTCAACCCTAAACTGCCTTCGGATGGAGGATAGGATTCAAAACCAGGACACTGGATCTATTAGAAAGCAGTGTCCCATAATGCAATTAATAGATCAAGCTTTATTTTATAATGCCTTTCACAATAAGAACAGCCTTCAACAGAACCCTGGTGGAATCATCCGTCAGTGTCCAGAAGTGTTAATGCTGCCTGTTCTTAGACAGATGGGCCATCTTTTGCAGTGTTGTGCATGAGATGCCTGTCAAGTGGAGTTGTACTTCTGCTCTCTCTCATCATTGACCAGAGGCAATGCAGCAGAACATCAACAAAGTGCAAGGAAATGTCGGGATTCAGTCAACAGGACTTTATTTCAGCGCTACGGCTCATTAACTCCATGCTAAAGTAGGAAATCTCAGCCATGACTTTATAGGCTTTTAAAATGAAATAAATAGCTTTTTTTGTTTGCATTTTGACTTTGTTGCAGTTTGGTGCAGCGCCAACAATGCCTATAAAAAGTCTTCACCGAAATGGAAACTTTCACATTTTATTGTTAAACAACATTGAATCACAGAGGATTTAATTTGGCTTTTTTGACACTGATCAACAGAGAAAGACTCTTTAATGTTGAAGTGAAAGTCTCTGAAAAATGATCTAAATGAATAACAAATGTAAATCAAAATAATCGAACTGGTTTCAGAATTCCCAGAATTAGATCAACAGAGATCACCTGCCTAGGGTTTTGCATGATGTGGCGTCAGTATGGTGGCCTAACCTACACAGTGAAGGCAAATGAACAGTCCAAGCAATTCGGTGAAAAGGTGATTGAAAAGCTCAAGTCAGGGAATGGAGACAAGAAAATTTCCCAGGACACACAGATGACACAATCACACTTATTCTACACACCACCCTATCCCACTTAGAGAACAGAACAGCTATGCCAGGATTTTGTTTATTGACTTTAGTTTAGCGTTTAATACAACCGTCCCACAGCAGCTAATAGTGAAACTTTCTATGCTCGGATGGAACACCTCATTATGTAACTGGATCCTGGACATATTTGTCAGATAGATGACAGTACGTGTTGGCACTAAGACATCGCACACCATCAAGCTGAGTATGGGGGCCCCTCTGGGCTGTGTGCTCAGTCCATTGCTCTTTACTCTGCTAACACCTGACTATACTGCCGAATCCATCACAAGTCAGCTCATTAAGTTTGCTGATGAAACAACAGTTGAGATGAACAGTTGATGAAACATGTTACAGAGCAAAGGGTGAAACAGTTAGTGAACTGGTCATGGATGACCGGTGCCACATGTGGACAGAGCATTACCTCCCCTGGAACACTAGATGGCAGCACCCCTGGGTGGCCGCGGTGCCTCAGACTCCTGCAGGGCTTTGTGGGAGATGGAGTTAGATACAGTCCTGTTGGGATCTGGGGGCACTGCCAGGGGGCACTGCAGCTGTTCCTGAGCCCATGTGGGCGGTTCTTCTACCATACCCGGAAGTGCTACCAGAAGTGGGGCAATGAACACCCGAAGCACTTCTGAGTACCTTATATAAGGGGCCAGCAGACTGTACTCAGTGAGCCAGAGTCGGGTGGTAGAGGACAAAGCTTGCAGAGGAGGAGAGGAGGCAAAAGAGAAAGAGAAGTAAAAAGAATTGTGTACTGTGTGCTGTTAGTGCTTGAGACTGTGTTGTACCTGTGGGAACAGGGAAGTAAAGAAACAAAATAAAAAGTCACTTGTGCTTTTATAAGTGTGCCTCCTGCATTTGCCTTTGTCGGGTTGGGTTGCTGGCACGCCCCTATAGTTGTCACATCTTCCTTTTGGGCAGTCAGTCGGAGCAAAAAATAAAAATAAAAGGACCGCTGCAGTGTACTTGACTTTCTGATATCGCTAACTTATTGGCACCTCTGTGTAGAAGAACAGCAGCATCAAGCACCTGTTGGACTCACATGCGCCCCCTTCAGGGCGGCACAGTACTGTCTGCCTCACTCATCTTGCGCCTTTTCACTGCAGTTTTGTCAGATCAGCAAGACTGGATATGCCACACACATTCATTAAACTGTGGAAAGTCAGGTGTATAATAAACGTGTCTACAAACATTATATTGGCAACCTACCCAGAGACAGCAACAGGCATGCGCCAATTGCATGCATCACCCCAGTGTGTGAGGGATCGTGCAGTCTAAGGTGAGGTGAGGCTCGTCCCTGCCACACCTCATGTTTCTCCCCTGTATTTGATCAGTAAATGCGCAACTTCAGCGATTTTGACTACAAAAATGATCAAAATTATTGGAATCATGCAGAAAACAAATTTATAATACAGACCAGTGGACAAATTTATTTAATGTTATCATTATTAGTTGTTTTACTTTTCTCCCTCACCTGACCGCACGTCTATGAGTCCAACATATTCAGTGACCCCAATCAGACTGCTGTTCAGCCCAACAAAATCAAACCAAAGTTAAACAAGTCCTAGGGGTGTCTGTTTGGTGTTGTATGTTTTACATACCATAACAGAATGGAAAAAAGAAAAAAAAGCTGTAATTGCAGTTGAATTTGCTGTGTTTGTAGCCTTTGCACAGGCATCAGCTCTGTCAGGTAGCACTTTATTGGCTGTCAGATGAGATTGTAACACTTTTAGAAGTGTGAAGCTGTGCTGGGAAATCATCAACGCTGTCAAGTTTTGACATCCCCTCTGACCAGACGTCACACAATTGGCTCAAGAGAGAGCAGGTGGGAGAGATGTGGCTGCTCCCTCTGAGTGAAGTCTCTTGGCCACAGTACCAATTCATGCTCCCCATTGTGATCTTCTCATTCTAACGCGAGTACTTTGTAAGTAGGTTCCAAAATCAGGCTGCCTCTGGAACAGACTCATCTGCCTCATGAGTTGCTAAAGGAGGGTCCCACTTGTCTTATGTAACTTGAAACCATCTTTTCCTCACCAAGCACATCCACCAGTGTCACCCAGGCGTCACCCTTGAAGCGGCACATTTGTCACAGTGCGTCAGCTGCACTCTCCTTGTCACCTTGGACAGGCCTGCACTGAGGCCTGGTGACAATACCACACTCCTCAGTTTAATTCTCAAGTCGGCCTGAGCAAAAGTAAAAAGTGAAATGCAGCCTGCCAAGTCCGCAGGAAGCCAAGGCCAGCTTTGGCAGGACACAATCCTGCCAAGGAAGCTGGAATTCCACAGTTATTGAATTTGAAGGCAGGGCTGTTTTTTTCAGAGAGGGCCAACTTGAACCCATGCCATCTATTGTTTAGGACTGTGTTGCAGACATATTGACGGCAAGCTCTTCCATCTCAGAGGAAAGTGTTATCAGCCTGCCTTGAAGAACACATAAAATGAGCTGTAAATACAGAATGAATACAGGATTAAAAGCAAAATGAAAGCTGGAGATACCCATGTGCCCACTGTCTGTGTTGCTTCTTGATGGAATTGCCAGTAACTTAGTGACATTACTGTCGCCGGTAACAAAAGGAAGACCTGGGAGCATGAAAATCTGGCATCAAAAGCAGACAAACAACAAGCTCAACTATCAAGATTAGTCTTCCTTATAATCAGAATGATACAAAAGCAACAATAAAGCCATCCAAAGGTGAAACTGCCCACAACTCTGCAAAGCAAGGCGCTGTAAACCACACATACTGTAAACTGCATAGATGGAGCTGATCATTTTAGAAAGGCTTATTCCTTGATTGTCTGAATCGAGTTTGAATGTGTCATTTTCTTTCATTCTAACAGTAGGAAGAACACAGCTTTTATTGCGACACTTTTAATGCAACCTTGTAATAGAAAGGGCTGCCACTCTACCCCGCTGGCAGTGCCCCTTGGGCATAGGGCAACAAAATGTCTCTCACAAGACCTTCAGAGGAGACAGAGGGAGAATCACAGTGCAAATGTTAATGTAGAGATATCCTACTGGAAAAAACAAATCAAGCATCTGTTGGCATTAGGTGGGTTACATAAGACAGCCACACATCTGCTGCCAATCTGCCAGCCGAAGCTTGTTGTGTAACTTTTTGAGCTTGTTTTCCTGATGAGGAATCAGCTGCATTTTATAGTCACGTGGAGTGAATACACTTAAAAGAAAATCCTTTGCAGTTCAATGTGAGCGAAGGGATGCCACCTCATCTGCTTAACATCTTGACCCTTCTGCATTTAAAAATGGATCTTCATGCTAGAGTGGTTAGAGCCACAGCCTCCCTGATGCACCTTCCTGGGTACAAATCTCATACCATCTTCAGCCTGGTCACAATCTGTGTGGAGTTTTGTACATTTTACATGTGTGACTTGTGACGATCAGGGTTGGGACTGTGTGTTTCAGTAGCTGTTGAACTGCGAATAGTCATAACCGAGGATAGGCCAATGCAATGAGGATGCAACAGTGTGGTGAAAAGTGCTTCTGTGCTTTTATTTTCAAACAAAGGGCAAATAGTGTAGTGTTGCAAAATAATAAATAAATAATTCGTAATAAACTCAAGTGCTCTACCGTGGGTTAAAATCCAATAAATAATCTAAAAATTAAAAAAATAAATCTTCTTCTTCTTCTTTTGGCTGCTCCCGTTAGGGGTCGCCACAGCAGATCATCTTCTTCCATATCTTTCTGTCCTCTGCATCATTTCCTCTCTCACCACATCCATAAACTTCTCTTTGGCCTTCCTCTTTTTCTCTAGCCTGGCAACTCTATCCTTAGCATCCTTCTCCCAATATACCCAGCATCTCTCCTCTGCACATGTCCAAACCAGCGCAATCTCGCCTCTCTGACTTTGTCTCCCAACTGTCCAACTTGAGCTGACCCTCTAATGTCCTCATTTCTAATCCTGTCCATCCTTGTCACACCCAATACACATCTTAGCATCTTTAACTCTGCCACCTCCAGCTCTGTCTCCTGCTTTCTGGTCAGTGCCACCTTGTCAAATCCATATAACATAGCTGGTCTCACAATCATCCTGTAGACCTTCCCTTTCATAAATCACTCCTGACACTCTTCTCCATCCACTCCACCCTGCCTGCACTCTCTTCTTCACCTCTCTTCCACAATCCCCATTACTCTGTACTGTTGATCTCAAGTATTTAAACTCATCCACCTTTACCAACTCTACTCCTTGCATCCTCACCATTCCACTGACCTTCCTCTCATTTACACACATGTATTCTGTCTTGTTCCTACTGACCTTCATTCCTCTTCTCTCTAGAGCATATCTTCACCTCTCCAGGGTCTCCTCAACCTGCTCCCTATGATTGCTACAGATCACAATGTCATCAGCAAACATCATAGTCCACGGGTACTCCTGTCTAATCTCGTCTGTCAACCTGTCCATCACCATTGGAAATAAGAAAGGGCTCAGAGCCGATCCCTGATGTAATCCCACCTCCACCTTGAAAGCATCTGTCGCTCCTACCGCAGACCTCACCACTGTCACACTTCCCTTGTACATATCCTGTACCAATCTTACATACTTCTCTGCCACTTCTGACTTCCTCATACAATACCACAGCTCCTCTCGAGGCACCCTGTAATATGCTTTCTCCAGGTCCACAAAGACACAACGCAACTCCTTCTGCCCTTCTCTATGCTTCTCCATCAACATCCTCAGAGCAAACATTGCATCTGTGGTGCTCATTCTTGGCATGAAAC
>JANRMT010062822.1:40360524-40379283 GCA_026402145.1 Polypterus bichir lapradei
TCGCTCGCTTCTAATTGTTTCGCTGCCTTCTTAATTATATAATGCATGTTTTCTAAAGCGCGTTTTGTAGCTCTTCCTGGCTTTCTACGTAATGCGTGATTACGTGAGAGGCGTGATGATGTCATACGAAACTCCGCCCCTCCAGCTCAACTCCATTACAGTAAATGGAGAAAAACAACTTCCAGTTATGACCATTACGCGTAGAATTTCGAAATGAAACCTGCCCAACTTTTGTAAGGAAGCTGTAAGGAATGAGCCTGCCAAATTTCAGCCTTCTACCTACACGGGAAGTTGGAGAATTAGTGATGAGTCAGTCAGTCAGTCAGTCAGTGAGTGAGTGAGTCAGTGAGGGCTTTGCCGTTTATTAGAATAGATTTAAATGAAGTTAAAGTTTTACCTGTATAATATAATAAACATATTTTACTGCATTTCATCTTAAAAATGATATCGTCATCGTATGTAAATACGCGCTTTATAAAGTGGCTCAGGTTGTGCAATATTATAACTGTAGTGCAAGTTTACAGTGTGGTGATTGTACTTATAAGTACAAACAGTTCTACAAAGTACAAGGAGCAATTGATTGAGTGTGTTTAAAGTTCTTGGGATGAAACTGTTTCTGAACCGCGAGGTCCGTACAGGAAAGGCTTTGAAACGTTTTGCCGGGCTGAGTCAGCGTGTGCTTGAAGCTGTATACCGATAATTCCCTTTTCGATCAGTTGCTGCTGTGATTCACACTCAGATACAGTGATAAAAATACTCCGAGTGGTGCAGTGAGAGTAATATGGAAAAAGATGATCCACTGTGGCAACCCCTAATGGGAGCAGCTAAAAGAAGAAGAAGGTGCAGTGAGAGTAACAATGCTAAAGCAGTTATGGTATTTGGAATACTATGGCTATTCCCTGGACCATTATATTGTTACAAGTTAATTACAATCAGATGCATTACACTAATAAAGTATATGCGGTTAGTTTTAGTGTATTTATAAAGCCGCGTCAGGAAAATAAGGAGTAACCACACAGGAACAGTAGCATTGCTTTGACGCTGGGTGCCGCCAGTCTGCAAAACCGAGCGGAGAACTTGTGTACGACAAGGTATGAGGTACCATGGCTTTACGCCAAGTGTAGGTTTTATACATCGCAATTTGAACGTGGAAAAGTTCTTACGCAACATTTCTGTGCGTACGCACCGTTTATACTTGAGGCCCCTGGAGTTCGCCACCCCTGCTGTAGAAGATGGCAAACCATTTGTCTGCTGTACACAGTTAGGTCGAGAAGGCGAACAAATGCCAGATGGCTAGCTTTTGCTGTTGTCGTAGCTGTTTCTGACACTGCTGCACTGAGAGATGTGTGGGCATGAGAAAAGAGCCAGCAATGGTGTGACCGTGACTGTCGTCACAGCTGTAGCTCTCCTCCATTGTTGTTTTGCAATGCTACCGGAACCGGCTGATGATGACAGCACTCAGCCTGTGCATGAATTCCATTCTTGTTTCTGTCTCATTCATGTTGAATGGCCACAAATCACATATATACCCGATCAAGTGACTCAAACCTGATTTGAAAAGATTGGATTTCTTTGTCCACACAGCACTGAAACAGCAAATGTGTGTCACATTTAAATGAAAAAAATGGATTTGAGTCACTTCAGCCTGGTAATGTGAAAATATTGTGCCCTATGGGACTTTTTTGCCCCCTTTTTGGGTGTCTTGGACAACAGATTTTTCTCCCCAAAAACTTATTTTGCATTGATTGACAATCTCAGCACTGATGATCCTGGTGAAGAGATTATATTAGAGCACTTTAGTAAAGGCCTCCACATTTCTGATAACATTTAGGATGTTTTCATGGTGGTGCAGTGTTAACACCGCAGCTTTGCAGTAAGAAGCTCAGGTTTGCACCATAGGCGTTTCCTGTGTGTTCCTTTGCATGTTCTTACTATTTATGTCCCCCAGGTGCTCCAGTTTTCTTCCAGAGACATGCAGGTTATGTGAAATGGCACTGGTAAATTGGCCCGAGCGTGTGTGTTTGTGCCTGTGTGTTCACCCTGTGATTGACTGGCACCCTGCCTGGGGTTTGGTCCCCACGATTGCTGACACTGCACTGGATAAGCAGGTTAGGAAGATCAGTGAATGAATGTTTTCATGGATTGTGAACAAATAAAAGAAGAGTAAAATCCACCAAACTACACTCATGGGATACTCATAAGTGAACATTTCAAGATTTGATGTTCATTTAAACAGCATCTATATATAGTCTAGTCCATTGTAGAGTTTATATAAACATAAATGTAAATTTCACAAGTGGCAAAAGTAAGTGCACCCCTACATTTATGACTATGTCAGATGTCTAAAAATCAGAATCAGGCGCAAATGCTTAGAACACCATTAGAGAGCATCTCGACTGAGCCTGCATTATTTCACGTCAGACATGCAGTTTGTTCCAGTCTTTGTAGCTAAAATTTGTGTTAGTGCCACTCAAAAAAGATCTCTGAGGCCACTAGAGAGAAGATGCCTATGATTCTAGGAAAAGATTTAAATAGATTGTGACCAGTAGGGGACATTGCAGCACCAAATTCATCAAGCACAACCACCAGTCATGGGTTCAAATAAAAAGAGTGTATTAGGAAAAGTACTTTACAATAAGGTTCTTTATCGATACTATCTTTTCCTCTCTCTTTTTCTTCCACTCAACTCAGGTGAGTGTTGCCCGTCTCCTCTCCCGGCTCCGACTCTTCTGGATGTGGCAGAGCAGCTCCTTTTATCTTGGGATTACTTCTACTGCCAGGACATAGTCAGTATTTCCAGGTCAATTGGAGGTCTTACAAAGTAGGTCTTATTAATACCAACAGCTCCCCTGGTGGCCCCCATGGGACCAAACCAGGCAACCCCATGGGACTACAACTCCCATTATGCCCTGCAGGTATCCATGTGGAAATCCTGGTCTGGGTGTGCTGCCATCTAGCATATCAGTGGAATCACTGCTCTGAATACAACATCTCCCACTGTTACTCAATTACAGTACATTGGCCACCCAGCCGGGTAATGAATCATGACCTGTCCTGTCCATTACAAGATCTCCAAACAATTGGAAATCAACCATTACACATGACTGGAAGATCATCTGCAAGTGGAGAAGATTTTTAAAAGGTTGACAGCTTGTCCAGGCCAGGTCATCCCAAATTTAGCCCAAGAGCTGAACACAAGATGCTGAAGGAAGTCACAAAGAACCCCATAATTTCATCATTAGGACTTCAGGTATATTTTGCCACTGTTTATGTCAAAATGGACGAGTCTGCCATTAGAAAGAGGCTGCCCAAAGAAGATCAACATGGGAGGTATAACAGGAAGTAGCCTTTGCTGTCCAGAAAAAAACATCAGGGCAAGACAAAAGTTTTCCGTATGAACACCTAAGCTAGGATAAGGACCTCTGGAACACTGGAACAAACCATAGTACCAGAAGACATGTTTAGAGAAAACCAAAGACAGCTTTTTATAAAGAAGTAACTGACACCAATTGTAAAACATGGTAGACAAAATTTTATGGTTTGGGGCTTCTTTGATGGATCAGGGCCTGGGCCGCTCACCATCATAGAATCCACTATGAATTCTTCATTGTGCCAGAGGGTGCTTGAAGATAATATGAGACTATATGTTAGGATATTAAGGTTCAAGCAAAGGTGAACCATGCAACATGATGACTCCATTCACGACTCTTTGTATATCCACCAAGAAATGACCGAAAAGAAAAAAATAGAGGGTTCTGGAATGGTTAAATAGAAAACTGGATCTGAATCCCATTGAGATGCTATGGTGGGATTTGAAACAGTTTCTGCATGCTTAGAAACCTCTAAACATCTCAGAGCTGAAATAATTCTGTGCGGAAGTGTGGGAAGAACTCAATGTCAATGTCAGAGACTGCTAGACTGTTGTAACAAACGCTGACAATACCAGCTATTAGAGGCAAGGGTGGACTTATTTTTTCCACAGATTGAAATAACATATCTGTTCATTTTTCATTGAATAAATTATTGCAAAATGAGATAAATTCTTCAATTACATCACCTTTATCTATAGATACAGTTTAAATGGGAATAAAATCATAATATGTCCACATATGTTAAAAAAGCAAAAAACTTTTCATGGGGTGTACCCTTTTTTTCCCAATGATTGTATATGGTGGGTCAAAATAGACCCAAAGGACATGATAGTGTTTTTTTATTTTGCTTTTTGTAAAGTTAGGCCCTTTTACCAAAGGTCTTTACATTTCTGAAGTGAAAAGATGACATTTAGGATGTTTTTATGGGTTGTGAACTAACAAACGACCCCAAATGCAGCGGAAAATCAATTGAAGTCAATGGTGCGTCAAAACTGACTTGAAAGATGTGGCAAATAAAACATTTATTAAAAGTTGTAAATATGATAGATGTATTCTTTGATTTTTAATAGATTTTCCTGAAGTGCTTTTATTATGATATTTTATATTTAAATCTTGATTGTCTTGTAAAGGTTTTTTTTTTTTAATTTCCTGGAAAACAAATGCTGTTTTCAATTATGGAGATTAATTTTTCTATGGTGGTTTTTAATGTTGACATTTACTGACTATGCTTAAAAATAAATTGCATCATTTCATTGTTCACCTTCGGTGCCACCGTTTACTTATTCAAATTCATTTTCTCCGTAAGAGCCCAGGAAACAATGCGGCCTGAGAAGTTATTGTGGAGACAGGATTTAGGCTGCCCCCGATGCGTCCTTGTTATCCAAGACTAAAGATATACGTAAAACCTCTTCTAAATAGAGCCTTCTCACTTTTCATGTTGCAGTTTAAGATTTATTTGCTTATCCTGCTGACTTTGATTTTTGGCTCAACATTTGGGTTCTGACTTTTTTATTTTTTCTTGTGCTACCAGTTACGATCTTTGCCTGCTTCCCAACTGCATCTTTTGCTCTGGTCCCTTATTTACTCACTGCTTGTATTTTTCCCAATCAGAACTTTTTTGGACAATGTATACGTCTATTTCTTTTCTGACCAAAGAAATTCAGTTCTGCCATTAGTTTTTTCATGGAAGGTTTTGTTTAAAAGTTTGAACACTTTTGCAGATACCCCACTAACCCTAATCCTAACCCTAACCCTAATTTCTTGAAATGGGCACCATCAGTTCCAAGCGATCTATTGCGATGTCACTACAGTGATGGTACTCAGAATGGTCTGGGAGTGAATTGTGTGTTACATCACCAGAGCAACACATAAAGGTGGGATACAGAAGAGTATACGGGGCGAAGGAGGAAGAAGGTTTGGTCCTTAGTTATTACAGATAGAAAATCAGTTACTTGAGTACTTCACTACAACTGTCTATTTTAAATACCAATGAATAATAAAATGTAGTAAAATGTAAAAGTAGAAGTGAAAAAGTAAAACTTATAAAACATAAAAAATAAACAAAGATTAAATTATATTAACGCCTTGTCAAAAAACGATATTATGAATCACTTTATCCTCTAACTTACATTCTGTACATGTTGCTTTTTTGCATTTATGTTCGCATATTGTTTGGGATGTTTTTCTCTTTTTCGTTTATTGGACAAATCTCTTTATTCTTGATTTTTATTATACTGTATGCAGCTCTTTGTTCTTTTTTTTTTTGACATTCATTATCAGCTCTTGCTGCGGTTTTCCTATCACAATCTAAAATTTGCTGCTCTTGAATAGATAATTGCCATTATAACCGACTGCGTTGAAGGGTGAGTTAGCAGCACTGAGAGTGTCGTGAGGTGGGACAGAGAGGGTAGGAGTAACGATTAAGCAAGTGCTGTGGAGGGGAGTGGTCACGGCTGAAAAATGAAGACCCAACAGAAAACTTTTTTTAATATTGTGATGTGTGAGTCCTTGTCTTGCACCCTAAAACACGAGGCTGAGTCTCAGTACTTTAGTAAAACCAACTTTATTCAGCATGAAACAGGAACAGCACGGTTATTTATTGTAGTGGGATCTGCCACTCTCCTATACACAGACACGGCAGTCATGCAGGGTCGTGGCCAGGTTAGTGGCAAAGTAATCCTGTGCCCTGCATTTCTAATGTTCCTTCCATCACCCATCGACGGCAGGCGCTTATAGCACAACTACGGTCAACTCAGATCTGCTTTAGCTGCGAGCCGCTGCAGCATTGGGAGCCTACGGTTGCCCCAGCAACTGATAAACTGTCTTTCCCAGACGTGTCGATCGCACTTCGTGACACTTTTTGGCGTGTCGTCCTGCTGGGGAGAGTCACAAAAGAGTTTAGAAACATTAAATATAATAGACAGAATTTAAGTAGGTACTTTGAATCCAATTAGTCATTAAAGAAGCAAAAGAGAAGTGATTGCGACAAAAACTGCATCTACATGGACTCCTCCATATCTATGGTGACAGTGGGGGAGAGCAGCGGTGACTTATGCCCGTCTGTATGCTCAAACAGGAAATGACTCCGCCTCCAAATCCTTGTCATCCTGTGACTCTTGACTTCCTTTTCACCTCTGACAAATCAAGTGGAAGTTGATACAGAGGTCCTTCCAACAGTACAGTTATATTTTACAGAATTTTGCATCACAAATAGTATCGTGGTGACAGTACAGTGAAGGCCATGCTAGACTACATTGCCTAATGGTACAGAATAGGAAATTCACAAGTTGTGACACTTCAGCTGGCATTTAAAACAGTGGTCTGGTGCCATGGAAGAGTGTTACGTTTTGACCAAAGCCCAGTTCGGGGAAATAAGCTGCAGCTGCCACTTTACTTAGACAGGATGATCAAATGGCTTTGAAAGTGGACTTGACACCCCCAGGCTCAGTTTAAACATCCACTGCTGGCCTCAGATTGGTCACTTTACCCAGCCTGTGTCCTGTCTTGGTGAACGGCAGAGAAAGATTAAAACTGCAAAGGACCAGGAGATGAAAAAAGAAATAAGGGAGTTAAAAAGGGGCAGTGCTCAAAACCTGGAGGTAGCCAAAGCCAAGAAAAAAGAACCAAAGCCCAAAGCGCTATCCAGACTGCTTATCTAAAACTAGCAGATGTCAAACACCAAAAAAATTCCAACCCAGACTGTTATCCAAACTTCAAAAAGAAATTAACAAGTGAACTGAATAAAGAGCTAGGCCTTCGTCCAGAGTTGGAATAGGCAGGTTATAAAAATGGATAGATGATTAATACAGGTGAGTGTCATCAGCATATGAATGAAAATAACTATTATGCACTTGAATGACGTCTACTAATGTCAAAATACACAGACATAGAATCCGTCACAATAGTGCATTCTGGGACTAACTGTGTGCAATTTAATTTAATTCAGTTTGCTTATGTGAAACCTTCTTCAGTGAGGGCAGGCTCAGATCACCATACCTAACTGCTGATAGAGCAGGATGAAGCCATTTGGCCTCTCACTAGACCACACAGTCACCCCTTCCACCAAGTTCTCGTTGAGACACTTCCCTTAACTTGAAAACGTTAGCTCAAAATGAGACAGTGACTCATCGAGTGAAATGGCAGATAAGAAACCATAAAGTAATTACTGTATGATAAAAAAGCAATTAGTCTACTGCTGCAAAGTGGGTCAGCATAGAAAGGAAGTACACATGAGAAACATTAGTTACCTACTAACCTGGCAGTGACGTATGCACACACCAGCACTGCATCTACTGCTGTGATATCAGATCAGACGGCACACCTACTGTCCCCATTTACGGATGCCTTCTCAAGTATTTGCCCACTGCGTGGCAGGCAGCTCTCTCTCAGAGAGAGAGTGGCACCTTGACGTAGCAAAATGGGCAACATGCCTTCAACGGAGCTGACCTGCCTCCTCAGTTTTGAACAAAAGGGTTTTTGAGCCCTTTTGTTTACTTAACATGGGCCCTGATATAGTGACGCTTTGTCAGTGGTCAGATAACTACGCTGACAGCGCATGGTGGACCCCAGGTGTTACTTTAATGAGTCCTTCAGCAAGAATACCAGGGCAATGGTGGATACTTGGGTAGATGGCATAACATTAGATTAGATGAGATGAGATGAGAGGAGATGAGATTAGATTAGATAAACTTTATTAATCCCATGGGGTGAGAAGTCAACCAAAATGACACCTTCTATTGGCTAAATAAAAAGATTACAATATGCAAGCTTTCGAGGTAACTCAGGCTCCTTCTCCAGGCAAGATAAGTAACCCTTGAAAGCTTGCATATTATAATCTTTTAAGTTAGCCAAAAAAAGTGTTATTTTGCTTGACTTCTCACTACATCCATAATGGCTAACATGGTACAACATCTTAATCCCATGGGGAAATTCAGATGCATACAGTAGCAGAAACATAAAAAAACAAGGATACAGACTCACAGGAAAGATAATACAGCCAATCAGTCAATCAACTGATAAGTAAATAAAAAAATAAAAATAGCCTTAACGAGTACATTGGGTGGAACCATTGAATTGCTTGATAGTAGTGGGCACAAAAGACCCCCAGAGGCACTTCTTAGTACAAAGTGGTGGAATGAGCCTGTGGCTAAAAGTGCTCCAAAGAGAGCGCCTCCTGCAGGTGATGGAGAGGATTTTTCATGATGGCATTCAATTTTGCCATCATCCTCTTTTGCACAACAGCTTCCAGTGTGTCCACCGTTTGCCTTTTCTGATAAGTTTGTTCAAGCATTGTCCATCTTTTGAGCTCAAGTTGCTTCCCCAGGAAACCACAATGTGAACACCACACTGGCTACTATGGATTGGTAGAACATTTCCAACAGTCTGCTGCACACATTAAGTCTGAGTCTCCTTAGCAAGTCCAGTGTACTCTGGTCCTTCTTATCCAGGGCCACTGTGTTGTCAGACCAGTCCAGTTTGTTGTATCCGAGGAACTTGTAGCCATTTCCACATCTCCCTATAAATAATGACTGGTCTCAGAGGCTTCTTGGCATGCTGGACATTTTTCTTTGCACAGGGACACAGGAAACCATAAACACATGGAATAAATGATCAAGTACTGTGGGGGAGAGTATAGTAGGACTTCTGGGACATTCAAAACATGATTCAATGTTATTTTGAAAAAATGGGCAAATAGGATTGTCCACACTGTAAAAGAAATAATGTTAAATTTACAGTAAAATACTGGTTGCCAGAATTTTACCGTAAAAAAAATGGTGACAATATTTTTAGGTCTACAGTATAACTTTGTAGTATATAATGTTTTTTTCTTTACAACATATTCCAACAAAAGGAATATATGCCAATCAATAAACCATTAGAAAGTATTGTCAGGATCAAACCCCAGTGCGCAGTTTGCATCAGTAAAGTAACAACAACCAACAGCAAACATGTATCACTTAACTATACACATTGAAAACAATTCAGTGTTTGAGGAAGTTACAGCACGTTGTCATGTGGAGAAGTAAAGTTTGCGTTTGTGGTGTATGGTGTCCTACTGCTTATCGAATACAACCCACCATAAATCAGCTTCCATAACCTCAAAAAACCTTCAGCATGCAGGGAACAATAAGTCTGCTAACTCAGTTTCAGTTTTTTTCCCTCCTGTTCAAAGATATGCAGATCATCAGGAACAACACGGTAAAAGGGGGCGTGTCCTTATGCAAATATCGTAACTTCGGTGTTACAGCGCTTTACCGTCTTACATTTTACAGTTGTGTACCTTCGCTGTTTAACAGTTTTACACTGTAAAATTACCTGAAATTATTTCAGTGTAATTATAATATATCAATAAACGGTATGCAGTATATTTTGAAGGTAGCAAAATATCGATTTTACAGAACTTGGCTGTAAAAAATAATGAAATGTATTGTTTAAGATATACAGGTATTTTTTTACTAGAACATAAGGTAACTTTCCTTTTTTTCAGAAAACTTTACTTTCACCTTTTACAGTATTTTTTTTGCAGTGCAGGTTTATTGGGCTGAGTGGTCTGTTCTTGTCAAAATTGTTCCGATGCTCTTTTTTATCATGAAAGTGTCCACAAAAGGAACTCTATCCTCCCAAGGTTCTTTTTTATTAGTGGACAAGTTAATCCTGGGTATGCCTGAATGTTTCTGAGCTTGCTAACTTCACTTTACACCTACTGCACACCCCGCAACACCTAACTCTGGAATCCTTAACAAGGGCAGGCAGTATTTTCGATCGCTAAACCCCTGAAGGCCTTAACAATGGCTAAGACTAGTCTTGCTCTCAGCTTCTCCTACTGCAAAGGCTGAACTGATCCTAACACTGACTGTCTACCCTAAAAGGATTTTACACTCAATACCTTAACAAAGGTCAGGAGCCTGATCTTAACCGGGGTCACAGATTATCAGCGGTTCCTAGTGCACTACCTTTGAAGGGATTGAACCTGAATGAGCACGGCTTGTTATATTTTTAAAAAACTCAAAACACTTATGGCCTGGGTTAGAATCCTACAGAACCTGGAGAAGAGTCTCAATCCCTCATCCTCTAGAAGAGGGGTCCCCAGATCTGGTCCTGAAGGGGCCCAGTGGCTGCAGGCTTTCATTCTAACCCTTGTGGATGTTAGAGGGCGCTGTTTCCCCATGAAACCCAACAGACAGATGCTCTGGACACAATTGTAAAAGCACTAAGAAGATTTTTAATTCTCTTTTATCAAAAGTGCATTCACAACACCACATCCACCCAATACACTACAAACTAACACAATAAATACTACAATTCTCTCCTCCCAGCAGCTCTGTCACACTCCCTCCCAACTCCAGCTCTTTTGGTGGGTCTCCACCAGTCCCTTTTACAGTCCTTGACCCGGAAGTGCTTCTGTCCTTCCGTCCATGTGATTCATATGCACTTCTGGGGCAGATGGAGAATTGTATTTTATTCAGCCCATGCCCATGAGCCCAATGTCGGCTCATAACCACATTTTATTTCTCAGCCTCCCCACCAGCAGTGAGCAAAACCTCACTCACCCTAGCACTCATTCACTCAATAGTTGTGATGAAGGAAGAAGATAAGTGTCAATTTGCATACTTTTCCGCGAATCTGACACTGTCCTTCCGTCCCCCTGACTTGGGAGTACTTCCCCGCTATATGGGAAACAGAAATCCCCTTGTCTCCCTGCAGCGTCACCTGGCGGCACCCACGTTATCCAGCAGGGCTGTGAAGCCAAACTCCATCTCCCATAGTGCCCTGCAGGAATCCGGGGCACAGCTATGCTGCAGGGAAATCGCCATCTAGCGTCCTGGGTGTATCGACTGGGTTGAACTTCTGGCTATCCATCACACCCTTTTCTTAATTAGTGACCTGTTTTTGCTGCTAATTAACTTCTGTAGTTGACTTGTTCCCCTGAATTTCTTCATCGTTCCTCTTTATTGCTTCATTTCTTTTCCGTAAAAGTGAGTGAGTCAACTAAATACCAACTAAGTCAGGGCCTCAAGCTCCAACCAGTTGCTTCATTAGGTGCCGAGTCTTCTCATTCATTAAACCCTTTCTTTAATTCCTTGGCTTGTTGCTGCTTTCATTGTGCAATAGCAGACATTTCCAAAATAGTTGATTTTCTCTTTTCTAAGAGCATTGGGAAAATGTTTTGTGGACCTGAGCAGATCGACATTCCTGAGACCTTCATCTTTCCTTATTCTCAGATATTGTATGGTCGACACAGTTTGCTGGTCATGTTTTGGTTCATTTTGTATCTTATTATTGTTTGGCTGCTAATTAAGGAAAAAGAAACAATTAAAGGGTCTGAGTCTTCAAGAACAAGTCAATTAAAATTAATTCAAAAAAGTTAATTAGAAGCAAAAACAGGTCATTAAATATGAAAAGGGTTAGAATAAAAACCTGCAGCCACAGAGGCCCTCCAAAACTGGAGTTGGGGACCCCTGCTCTAGATCCTCCAGCCCTCTGGTTTGTCAGCAAACAGCAATGCAGTTCCAGTGGGCTCATAACCACATTTTATTTCTCAGCCTCCCCACCAGCAGGGAGCAAAACCTCACTCACCCTAGCACTCATTGACTCAACAGTTGTGATGAAGGAAGAAGTGTCAATTTGCATACTTTTCCACGAAACTGACACTAAACTTTATTTCTAATGAATTTCACAATCACAAAAGGCAAAACTTACTAAGCAGTATTCATAGGTTCATAGGTCTTATTTTTTTTTGGAATTCAAGGAATCAATGCTGCTTCTTAAAGCTTTATTCATACTGCTGTGTTTACTTGTGTCCTTTCCTGTAGCTGTATAATGTGTGTAATTTGTACCAAAACTGTAATAGTTATGAGTCAACAAACTATTAATACATATATATGCAGTTTTGTTTTAAGATATGTCACTGAAATATATTATTGTTATCAGGCATTGTTTAGGCACCTATGCGATAAGGAGAGCACCAGAAAAAGGGGCCTCAATTGTTTTTTTGTTTTAGAGTTAAGATAGAGCAGGGATACCTTGGATGTAAGAGCTGTGTTTAAATAAAGTTCCCCTACTTGTTTAAAAAGCGTCTCACCATCACTTCATTTTGCACAATTTGTGAAAACAAGACAACAACAGTACTCCAAAGGCCATGTGAAGACAACTTCCCCTCAGGGTGTAATAATACAGTTTAACAAATGCCAAAAAAAACTCTCATTCATTTCAGTGTGGTACATTTTTTTTTTAAATGTGACATGCTGCATTTTTTTCATAGAAATTCGCACCATAACTCACCATTGTGCCCATTACTGGTTTTTTTCCAAAGCACTATTTACAATGGTGGCTCTGAGGCTAGTGATTGGCACTAGCAATACAGAAAGTTGCTAGTTCAAATCCCATAAATGCCATCAGAAGTGACTCTACACTGTTGGGTACTTAAGCAAGGCCCTTAACCTGCAATTGCTCCGTCCTGGGTATGACATTAATCTGCAACTTACAGGGAAAACTTGGGGGTTGGTGTTAGGATTGGCATTCCAGCCATCATAAAAAAAACCACACAGTGTTCCAGCGTGGTGCTGAGGTGTCACCCGCTGCACTCGGGTCCTAAACCAGGTGTTTCATTGTGTGGCAACACACTATCAGTGCATCCTCCCAACTCTTTACAGAGGCACTATTTACAAAGTGTGTTTAAATTCATTTCACTGTTTCCTTCTTCTTCTTCTTTCAGCTGCTCCCATTTAGAGGTCACCACAGCGGATCATCCTTCTCGATTTATCGCTATCGTTTACATCATTTTCTTCCACACTGATTGGGTTCATGTCCTCCCTCGCCACATCTACAGACCTCCTCTCTGGCCTTCCTCTTTTCATCTTGCCTGGCGGTTCCATCCTCAACATTCTTTTCCCGATGTAACCCTCATCTCTTCTTTGCATGTATCCAAACCATCTCAGTCCATCTTCTCTTACTTGGTCACCAAACTGTTGTACTTGTGTTGACCTTCTAATATACCCATTCCTGTTCCTGTCTACCCTTGTTACTCTGAGCGAAAATCATAGCATCCACAACTCCACCACTTCCAGTTCTGCCGCCTGTCTTTTCGTCAGTGTCACCGTCTCCAAAACATACACCATAGCTGGTCTCACTACCGTTTTATAGACCTTCCGTTTCACTCTTGCAGGTACTGTACTCTTCAATCACAAATCACTCTTGTCACTCTTCACCTCTCAGTCCACCCTGCCTGCACTCTCTTCTTCACCTCTCTGTTGCATTCTTCGTTGCTTTGGACAGTTGAACCCAAGTATTTAAATTCATCTGCCTTCATCATTTCCACTCCTTGCAGTCCAATTCTTCCACTGCCTTCCCTTTTATTTATGCACATGTACTCCATCTTACTCCTACTGACTTTCATTCCCCTTCTCTCCAGTGTGTACCTCCACAGCTCCAGTATTGTCTCAACCTGCTGTCTGCTCTCACCACAGATCACAACATCATCCATGAATATCATAGTCCAGGGAGACTCCTGTCTGACCTCATCTGTCAACCTGTCTATCACTATTGCAAACAGGAATAAGCTCAGTGCCGATCCTTGACATAATCCCACTCTCACCTTGAACCAGTTTGTCATTCCTGCTGTACACCTCACCGCAGTCACAGTCTCCTCCATGCATATCTTGCACCACCCTCACATACCTTTCTGCTACTCCCCACTTCCTCATATAGTACCATAACTCTTCTCTTGGCACTCTGTCATACGCTTTCTCTAAGTTCACAAACATGCAATGAAATTCTTTCTGACCTTCTCTGTACTTCTCCATCAACACTCTTAAAGCAAACACCATATCTATAGTACTCTATCCTGGCATGAAGTTGTATTTCTGCTCACTGATCACCACCTCTCATCACCTCACATCCATCACTCTTTCCCATATCTTTATGGTATGGTTGATCAACTACTCCTGTAGTTACTACAGCTCTACCCATCTCCCTTATTCTTGAAAATTGGTACTCATATACCTCTTCTTCACTTCTCAGGCATTTCCCTTTGATAAACAATCTAGTTAGATTAACAAAAATTTTACTTTACAGTATTCTTATACTGTATATTACTTATCTGTTTGGTCTTTCATGTCCTTTTCCATCCAGCCATTCATGTATCTGCTTACTACAAGGTCAGGATTAACTGAAATAACATGATTCACACATCCACAAAGGTTAGATTCTGAGTCACCAAACAGCTCAATGCATAAATTGTTGAGATTTGGGAAGAAGTGGAGTACCCTAAGAAAATCCACTGTCACATACATGCGCATGGGAGGCAGCTAAAGGGTCTAAATGAGAGTAATTCCACGCCAGACCAGGGGTTGGCAGAGTGCACAGACCTTTTTTTTTACTTTTCTGCAGACCATTCACGGGAAATTCCACCTGGCCCTAATGACGTCGCTTCTGGTTCCGGACCCTTGGATGACATCACTTCCGGCGAAGAACCCATGACCACAGAGACTTCCTGTTCCGGCCCTTTTGATGACGTCATGTCTGGGCCTGAACCTGTGGAAGACAACCCTTCCGCTTCCGCCCTCACTTCCTTTTCTGCCCTTTAAAGCCGCCATATTTGACTAACCTAATAAGTTCTGTTTTGCACTCCATTCTGAGCACATCAGTGCTAGCAATTTACCCATTTGCAGCTAGGGAACATTATACGGGTGGCTGCCCCAAACAATTTATGACACTTGTGCCTGCTTTTTGTGACACCACATAGACACAGAGGGACCATACTAAAATCAAATGACCAGTCTGGTGTTGTGAATAGAAGATGGAATAGACTCCAAGAAGACCCACAAACCAGGCTAGGACCTTCACTGGCCTTCCTAAAGATAGGCCTCACCTTGGCTGCCTAACCCCATACTCATATGTTTGATCTTTTATCTGCATGTTATTGCATGGTTTCTGTCAATTTCTTAGCACACAGAAAAACGTTGCTACAAGTAAAACTTGGTGGACTTGAGGATATGCACAGTTCAGTTTTATTTTCACTGGAGATCTTTATTTAGATACTAAATCACAGGCAGACGCATGCAGAATTAACGCATGAAAATGCTTCCGGACAAGAACTGAACGGCATTAATTTCACTGGAAGAGAAGCACAATTTTTTTTCACAAATTCTTTGCAAATCAAGGCATTGAGCTTCATTATGAATTCAGTTTTGATTGAATCGTTTCAAACATCACTATTCCCCACTGGCTCACCAAAGAGAAAAGTGCTCTGCCGGCGTTCACTGAATGCACATCATGAAGATGCCCTCCATTGAACCAAATTTTTAAACAAAACAGGCAAGAAGAAAGAAGTCTGCAGTTTATATGATAAGGAAACTGGCCGTTTCCAAGCTTGAAGAACTTTTGCTTATGCTTAACTTAAGCCGCTCATCACTAATGCAATTAAAACCACCTACTGTAAGATTGAAGGAGTCGGAGATCAGTGGTCTCTTAATCTTCACTTAATTATAGTGCTTCACGTGAACTGCACTGCATATAGTTACTAAAAGCATGCTGAGTGAACTGGCTCAGCTGGAAATTCTCACAAGGAAGTTTTCATTGTAAAAGTGATATGAGCTGCTGCATTATTTATGTTGTCATTCATTGTTGGATTATACATGCTTTACACGTGCAGACTGAATACACAAAGACATTTTCCATTAAATAATAGCTTAGTACTCCCTGTTTGTTGGTAACATCACACAGCCACTGTACTGACTGGAACTTATTTAAAAGGAAAAGGCTTACAGAGAATTACATAGCTCATGGGCCAAATTATTAAATGTTACAGATAGATAGATAGATAGATACTTTATTAATCCCAAGGGGAAATTCACATAATCCAGCAGCAGTATACTGATACAAAAACATATATATATATTAAATTAAAGAGTAATAAAAATGCATGTAAAAAGAGACAATAACTTTGAATAATGTTAGCATTTACTCCCCCGGATGGAATTGAAGAGTCTCATAGTGTGAGGGAGGAACGATCTCCTCAGTCTGTCAGTGGAGCAGGACAGTGACAAAAGTCTGTCGCTGAAGCTGCTCCTCTGTCTGGAGATGACACTCTTCAGTGGATGCAGTGAATTCTCCATGATTGACAGGAGTTTGCTCAGTGCCCGTCACTCTGCTACAGATGTTAAACTGTCCAGCTTTATTCTTACAATAGAGCCTGCCTTCTTAACAAGTTTGTCCAGGCGTGAGACGTCCTTCTTCTTTATGCTGCCTCTTCAGCACACCACCTCATACAGTAGAAGAGGGCACTCGCCACAACCGTCTGGTAGAACATCTGCAGCATCTTATTGCAGATGTTGAAGGACGCCAGCCTTCTAAGGAAGTATAGTCAGCTCTGACCTTTCTTACACAGAGCATCAGTATTGGCAAAGCACAATATAAGATGTTGATGACACCCAACAGTGATCCGTAGATCTTAATGTATTATTTCAGCAAGTGCTCACTGAAAAGCAATAAAAAGAGGTTTACATTTGATCAGCTGTTTACAGGTATGAGTGCAGCTTATATGCATGTCTCACATCTGAACATCATTGAGAGATTGGTCACGGACTATATAAGTCCTCTTATGGTAGACTACCTGGACCCACCATAATTTGGAGGATGCAACTATCTACCTGCTCCACAGATCTCACCAGGACAAAGCTGGCAGCACTGTGAGGATTATGTATTCTGATTTCTCCAGAGCCTTCAGTACCACCCAGCCATCCCTGATAAGGGGTAAGCTTAGCAATATGCAAGTGGATGAGCCGGTAGTGCTCTGGACAATGGACACTCTGTCAGGCAGACCACAGTTTGTGAGACTCAAGGACTTTGTGAGCAACACTGGAGCACCAGAAGGAACAGACCTGTCTGCTTTTCTCTTCACTCTGTACACCTCACACTGTAAATATAACAGCAGGTTATGTCACTTGCAGAAATTCTCAGATGGTTCTGCACTTATAGGTTGTATTGATAAAGGGGATGAGGAGTCAGGGGAGAACTTTGTCTTAATCTTGTCTTATCTTAATCTTAACATCAGCAAAACCAAAGAACCGCTCACTAACTTTTGCCGCATCAAAGATCCTCTATGCGTGGTCTCTATAAGAGGAGTAGATGTAGAGGTGGTCCACTCCTAGTATTTGTCCACCTCAATGACAGGTTGGACTGGTCTTGGAACACAGAAGAACTAGAAAGGTCAGAGTAGGCTCTTCTTCCGAAGAGACTGCATTCCCTTAACGTGGGCAGTGGCATCCTTTACATCTACTATAAATCTGTGATAGCCAGTGTGGTTTTCTACGCTGTGGTGTATTTGGCTGGTAACATTACTTCAAAAGAGGCTAACGAATCAACAAGCTAATGAAAAAGGGTAAGCTCAGCTCACGGAGACACTTTGGGGCTACTCGATACCAACAATATTACGTCTGCATAATACATCAGTGGGACTATGACAGCCAAGTCACAACTTTTCTTTCTTTTGAATTTTCTTGGTTTCTAGTCATTCACTGGTCATGACTTGGTTCATTTTGTATCTCATTATTGTTTGGCTGCTAATTAGAGAAAAAGAAACAATTAAGGTGCCTGAGTCTTCAAGAGCAAGTCAAATAAAATTAATTCTAGAGAAGTTAATTAGAAGTAAAAACAGGTTATTAATTTAAAAAAGGGTTAGAATAAAAACCTGCAGCCACAGGGACCCTCTAGGACTGGAGATGGGGACCCCTTGTCCAGAATCTCCAATACTCTGATGAGCACTAGTGTGAGCAAACAGCATGGCATTTTCAGTGGGCTCATACCCAAATTTTATTTCTCAGCCTCCCCACCGGCAGTGAACAAAACTTCACTCACTCTAGCACTCATTTATTCACCAGTTGTGATGAAGGAAACGGATAAGTGTCAATGAATCAACAAGCTAATTAAAAGGGTAAGCTCAGCTCATGGAGACACTTTAGGCCTCCTGTAGGTCGTAGCAAAGCAGAGAATTAAAACAAAACTGAGTGCCATAATGAACAATGCTGCACATTCTCTCTATGGCACACTAACACTGAGGACTTTCAGCCAACCAATCATTCAGCAGAAGTGGGTGAAGAAACGCGACTGGGGGGTCCCCGTATACCAACAACAATACACCTGCATAATACGTTCTTGGGACTGTGACAGCCAAATCTCAACTTTTCTTTTTTTGAATTTTCTTGATTTCTAGTCATTCTAGCATGTGTTCAGGCCAAAGTGTGTGTATATCTATCTATCTATCTATCTATCTATCTATCTATCTATCTATCTATCTATCTATCTATCTATCTATCTATCTATCTATCTATCATATAGCACCTTATCTATCTATCTATCTATCTATCTATCTATCTATCTATCTATCTAT
>JANRMT010062822.1:40410575-40423852 GCA_026402145.1 Polypterus bichir lapradei
GATAGATAGATAGATAGATAGATAGATAGATAGATAGATAGATAGATGGTGTGAACACGGGTCCGAACACCATCAGACAAACACCAGCACTTTACAAAAACACACGTTTATTAACAAAGTTCTCACATAACACACTGTGCTCCCGCACCAATCACTCCCAACACGGGCCTCTCCCAATGCCCTCTTCAGGCCGCCTTTCTCTCTCCTGTAACTGGAGCTTCGTCCCGCTCCAGCTCCCGACTCTAGCTCCTTGACTGTAGGAAGGCGGCACCTTTTATATTCACCCGGATGAGCTCCAGGTGCTTGATGATGTTCTTCCGGTGGCACTTCCTGGTTCTTCCCCCACCTTCCCAGGTGTGACGGAAGTGCAGAGCTCCCGGGCTTTAGGAAACTTGGGGCGCCCCCTGGCGGAAGCCACAGGCCCCCACGGGTTTGTGCCTCATTGCTCCATCCCCGTGGTCCCCTGCTTATCCAGGACGGTTGCCCCCTCACGGCCCGGGGGACATACTGACTGTTTCCCCGTCCTTCTAGGCATCCCGGCTTAGGTCTGGCCCCAGCCTCCTGTGACAATAGATAGATAGATAGATAGATAGATAGATAGATAGATAGATAGATAGATCTGCGGTGGGTTCATTTCCTGCCCGGGGTTCATTTTGTGCCTTGCGCCCTGTGTTGGCTGGGATTGGCTCCAGCAGACCCCCATGACCCTGTAGTTAGGATATGGATAGATAGATAGATAGAGTTTTGTTAAACTTGACTTGCTTATAAGAAATGTTATTTGATTTTAATAAAATCAATAAAATGTTAAAAAAAAAGTATTTGGATGGGTAAAAAGGTTTAAAGTGGGAAAATCAAGTGTAACTGACAGATTATGTAGTCTGTTGTTGCTACACATTTGGATATCAGCTATAGATCTGCACATGTCATAGTGTGTGATGATTTGAAGTACCATGAAGTTCGGACAAGATGGGCACCCAAACAGCTTACTGATCTTACTGATTTGCACAAAACAACATCTTTCTGTGAACTTCATCAGGTTTCAGAATTTCAGACAGATACAGATGGCACTATAGGATACATTCATATGAAAGGCGCTATAGAGATTGATGAACTGTGTTGGGCTGAGTAGCCTGTTCTCAGTGCAATTGTTGTAATGATCTAATATAGCAGATAGTAGGCTGAAAGTCAGAAGATGTTACTTGGAATCGAGAAGACAGATAGAAATGGTACTATATAATAGATAGGTATTCCAAAATGTTTCTTAATATGTAAATGTGTACTGAGCAATTTTTATCTGTTCATTACCAGTTAGAAATTTAATACTGTCTTTTGACTTACTAGAGAAAGATTTAAATGTTGTAACTAGTAGCATGTAATTACACATACTGTATATTTCATTGCTTTTGGGAATCTGGAAAAATGATTAGGTTATATAAGATATTTAGGGAAAATAAATCAAATGAAGTATGTGTTTTCATTTTCAGATATGAATCCCCTTGAAAATAGAATCTAAAAATAACAAATTATAAAATGCATGGAACTACAGGGAAAACAATCAGCCTGTATATTTTCACAAAGGTGGTCTTCAACAAACCAAGAGTTATGTAGGAATGCTAATTTTCTTGTTTTCAAAAATTGATGTCCAAAAAGCAGAATAACTGTGTTTTGTTAAGTGGGTCATTTGTTTATTGTCCTGTACTTTATTAAAATACACACAGTTGTGAAAGTAGCCCCTAACATCTTGGATTGTAAAGTAATTAGTTATGTGTGAAGCTCAAGCCAAGGACTTTTTAAATTCAATACAAATGCCACCGCTCAGTACACTTTGTACCTAAGAGTTTGATAAACCGCTGATGCGCTGTGAAATTTAAGATGCCTGAAACTCATCACAAAGCAAGAAATCTGCAGGCACAGATGCCTATCCGGTGAAACTTTATAAAAGGTTTTTATTTTAGTGTCGTTATTTTTCGCAGAGTTTATTGAAATCAGTTGTGACATTCTAAACCACACTAACTTTCAAAAAGTCTTATTTGGCTCAGCTGGAAAAGCCTGTCCAACCTCAATAACTCACTGGGATAGCAATATTATCTGAAATTAGAAAAAAATCAAATTCCCTCTACAAGGAACTTTTCAGCAGTTGAGAACCCATTAATGTAATCCAGACCTGTGCTCAACCTTTTCACTATATTTTCTGTTTTATCCTATACACATAGAAGAAGGAATAGGAAAACCATAAAACTCTTAAGAAACAAGTCTGCAAAGTCTTTATGAAAAAAGGATTTTATTAGAAAGATGAAAAGAAGTACAAAAAATGGTAAAAATAAGGCAAAAGGGCTAACCTTAAAAGGCATTCCACAGCAAACTAATCCACAACTCCAAAACAAAATCAAGAACCTGGAAGAAAAAAAAAAAACCATTTCAATATTATAATAAAGAAATCTTGGGTCGGGACGTGATGTTCTCGGAGGCTCTTTAACATCCCATGAGACAAGGAAGTGAGACAAAAGGACAGCTGCTGTACAGGCTTTTAAATGATCAACACGCAGCGCGACATGCAGATCATGCAGCTCGGCACAAGCAGCAGCAGTAGCAAGCCAAATGATCGAGTATAAAGGAGGTAAAAAAAATGTATTTGTTTCCCATTGTAACAACATTTAAGAGGGAGTTTCATAGGACCGATCGCATCTCCTCAGCGTGCGTTCAGCCCCCCTCTTCACAACGTGAAAGACAGAGATACGAAGTGGCAGCCGTGTAGCGCACCCCGGGGCGGGAGGGGGAATAACTCATTCACTACAGCTTTATTACTGGCAAATATCAAGAAATAAAAAATTAATGAAAATGAATAACAATCTCTTTAAATTGTATATCCGGTTAACCACACCCAAGGGTGGGCGAGTGAAGCCAGCAGGGGGTGGAGCCCCCTAGTAAATCAAAACATTGACACTCCAAATAACAATGAACCACTAGAGGATCTATTTGTCAGCCTCACAATATGTACTGATGGTTGAGGGCGGTCCGTCAGTCTTGATGTCAGCCTCTTGGGTTCCACCCCAAAAATACAAGAAATGCAGGCAAACAAAATTTATTATTATAATAAATAATAAATAGAGAGAACAATACTAACAAAAAAACATAAATAAATGAAAAACAATACATTACAACAAACAAAGAAGATGAAGAAAAGGAAAATAAAAATAAGCCAGGGGCACACAACCTCGCTGAAACATAATAACAGGCAGCAGAGAAGATCAATATTTAGTATGTCATGGTGGCCTAAGTATTTAATAAGCTCTGAAGTCATAAAAATGGTCTGCTTATAAAATATTATCCTTTCATATGAAATGTATGTTTTGCTTCAATTAAATAATTTAATATTTGTATTGTTATTATTATTATTATTATTTTACATTGCATGCTTTCCTTTTTATTATTGCACTATATCAGTATTGAGAGAAAGATTTTCTTGAACACAGAGAAAGTTCTCTGTTTCCAGGGATTTCAAACTTTTTTGTTAGTTTATTGCATCAAATTAATATTATCTTGAAGTTACAAAATAGTATTACCATAACCTGGCATTTGATAACCTTGCAGCTGTTCAACCCTGGACACACTGGAGCACCTGGACAAGAGAACAGCCAAGCGAGTACTTCATAGAGACTAAGACAGAGACCGAGACTGAGAGCGCCCAAACAGCTACAGCAATATTCACCTGTGGAGGTTTATTTGGGTCTCCTGGCAGAGCCTGTTGTTAACTGCACTGAATAATTCTTTAAAATAAACTAACTATACAACTACTATTTGTATCATCAATAGTTTGTGTTGTTGTTACAGTGTTGAGGGAGCATTATAAGCAGAGCAAACTTTCACAGAAAATTTACCAGCTTTGACATTGGTCCATCCAAGTATGATAAAATGTGTTTGGGATCTATGGTGGTGCAAAGTTTTTAAAATAAAAATGGTGCAGCTTGGGCTCAGTGGGTGTGAGTGTGCACTGCTGCAAAGCCGTTTAACACCAGAGAGTTTAATGTGGAATTTGGCTGTTCACGTACTCACATGAAAACATGATCAGTTCAGCCGGTTTCCTCATTGACACTGTATGGGCCATTAATGAAATCAATATATAAAAATATATATAAATATATATAAAGAGCCTGAATAGGGTAGACTGGAGGAAGATAAAGAATGAAGAAAAGACAGATGTAAAATCAAGTAAAGAAAAACATAAAGAGAAAGAGGGCATCAGGGTTGAGGTAGAGCCGTGTGCAGATGAAAGGAGGCAATGTGGTCAGGGAAGTCCGAGCAAATCAATGGTGTACTCCTGCTCAGCTTTACTGTACATAGGAGCAGAAGGGGCTGATTATTTTGTTTAGTTTTTGGGGAGTCTGATCCAGCACTCAGATAACCAGGACTTGAATGGCACAATCTTAATTAGGCAGAGAAAGATGACACACAACATCATGTGACCTCCACGTCAGATGATCAGTAGTGATGAATGACATGATTCGCTCAAAACTGAGTTTGCAGCCAAACTCTTTGCAAAACAAATTTCTGAAATAAATTGAATTTTGCTTCCAGTAAAATTTGTACCATTCCACATAAAAAGAAAGGCATTTAGTTCCAGCTTTGAAGTGTTTTCATGCATTAATTCTAATTGCATTTGTCTGGCATTTCATATTTAAATAAACATCTTTAGTGAAGAAAAATCACCAAAAATGTGCATGTTCTCATCTAGGATAACACAGTTAGTAGGTAAAAGTGGGAAAGGTGGGGGGGTAATTTTTCATGTAATGAGTTTTTCTGTAGAGACAACACAGTGATGAGTGCAATGGTGCCTCCTAGCATGTCTTTATGTAGATAATATGCAGAATGCAATATTTAAAAAAGCAAAAAAGCATTGCAGTCCTCATGATATGAACAAGAGACATAAATACAATTGAATTTACCTTTGTGGTATAGACTATATCTGGAACACTTCGCAGAAAAGAACACTAGTAAACACAGTAGTGTGAAAGAGGCCTTGGGAGCAATATTACTTGGTTTCCACGTTTAAAAAAAAACTTTAAATCTCCAAAAACTTTTCAGCGAGTTTCACATTTCACAATTGCTAAACTATCTTTGAAATGTTAGTGTTGGTTGTGTGAAATTTTGTTCAAACAACAATTAGCCTGTTTCACTCATCACTAGCAGCCAGAAACAATTGTAAACACCAGGAAACAAAATGTCTGCTACCATTTTAAAGTATCACAAAATGGAGGTGAATGTGTTTTCATTTTCAAAGCACTAAAATCATTAAACAATAGAAACTACACATGTATACATTTTAAAAAATAAAATAAATTGTACATATAAACAAAAATGATTAATCAAACATAAAATTGCACCAGAGGTGCTGTACAATGGCTGACCCTGCACTCTAACTTCCAATGCTTATGCGAAAAGGCAATTTTTCCTGTGAGATTAATAAAGTGTATCAAAATCAAAGTAAAAAATAATGGCGCAGCGAGCAGGAGTGGACCAGGCGGGCAATAGTGGCCATAACTTTTTGTTTTATAACAACTTCTTAAAGAGAGGTAAATTGTTGCTGTTGAAGCACTTATTGTTCAAGCAACTTTCCTATGCTTGATTTTAGTTTAGTCTCACTTTTTAAGATTCCCCACCCTTAATTGCTTACAAATCTTTCTTGTTATGGAAAACAATCTATGATATAAGAATGACGTGCCTTCTATGCATGGTTTGATGAACTCAACAACGATCCCATGAGGAAATCCACCCCTCTCCCAGATGAGCAGGTAATCTGTCTAACCAGAGCCGCAGTGAGACAAACTGTAATCAGAGTAAACCCCTGCAAAGCTTCTGGTCCTAACAACATACCTGGACAGCTGCTCAAGGAGTGTGCTGACCAGCTGGCTGACATCCTCACTGATGTGCTTAACATCTCCCTGAAGTCAGGTAGTTGTTCCAGTGTATTTTAAGACCACCACAATCATCCCGGTTCCAAAGAAATCATCTGTAACTTGCCTGAATAATTACCGCCCTGTGGCACTTACATCAGCCATCATGAAATGCTTCAAGAGACTAGTCATGAGCCACATTAAAGCCACCCTCCCCAGCTCTTTGGACCTCCTTCAGTTTGCTTACTGTCCCAACTGGTCTACTAATGATTCCACAAGTACTGCACTTCATCTGTCACTGACTCACCTGGACTCTCATGTAAGGATGCTGTTCAACTCTATCATGCCACAGAGAATGTGCACTAAGCTGAGCGAACTGGGTCTCAACACATTCCCTTTGTAAACTGGGTTTTAGACTTCCTGATGGAAAGGCCTCACTCTGCCCGCATCAGTGCCCGTCGCTCTGCCACGGATGTCAAACTGTACAGCTCCGTGTTTACAATAGAGCCTGCCTTCCTCACCAGTTTGTCCAGGCGTGAGGCATCCTTCTTCTTTATGCTGCCTCCCCAGCACACCACTGCGTAGAAGAGGGAGCTCGCCACAACCGTCTGATAGAACATCTGCAGCATCTTATTGCAGATGTTGAAAGATGCCAGCTTTCTAAGGAAGTATAGTCGGCTTTGTCTTCTCTTGCACAGAGCATCAATATTGGCAGTCCAGTCCAATTTATCATCCAGCTGCACTTCCAAGTATTTATAGGTCTGCACACAGTCACCTCTGATGATCATGGGGTCCATGAGGGGCCTGGTTCTCCTAAAATCCACCACCAGCTCCTTGGTTTTGCTGGTGTTAAGTTGTAGGTGGTTTGAGTCGCACCATTTAACAAAGTCCTTGATTAGGTTCCTATACTCCTCCTCCTGCAACTCCTGATGCAGCCCACGATAGCAGTGTCGTCAGCGAACTTTTGCACGTGGCAGGACTCCGAGTTGTATTGGAAGTCTGATGTATATAGGCTGAACAGGACCGGAGAAAGTACAGTCCTCTGCGGCGCTCCTGTGTTGCTGACCACAATGTCAGACCTGCAGTTCCCGAGATGCACATACTGAGGTTTGTCTGTAAGATTTTTCACGATCCATGCCACCGGGTATGAATCTACTCCCATCTCCGTCGGCTTGTCCCTAAGGAGCAGAGGTTGGATGGTGTTGAAGGTGCTAGAGAAGTCCAGAAACATAATTCTTACAGCATCACTGCCTCTGTCCAAGTGGGAGGAGGATCAGTGTAGCATATAGATGATGGCATCCTCCGCTCCCACCTTCTCCTGGTATGCGAACTACAGAGGGTCAAGGGCGTGGCGGACCTGTGGCCTCAGGTGGTGAAGCAGCAGCCGTTCCATGGTCTTCATCACATGTGATGTCACAGCGACAGGCCAGAAGACATTCAGCTCACTAGGATGTGATACCTTTGGGACTGGGTGATGCAAGATGTATTAATCACCATCAACAGCACTATTGTTGAGATGGTCAAAAAAACCAAGTTCCTTCACATCACAGATGACCCTTCTTGGTCCCTCAACTCCACCTCCATAGCTAAGAGGGCTTGGCAGTGTCTGTAGATCTTGTGAAGACTAAAAAGAGTGAGCCTCCCTCCACCAATCCTTACCATATTCTATAGAAGGACCATGAAAGTCTGCTCTCTAGCAGCATCACTGTCTGGGTCAGGAACTGTAATGCTTCACAAATCAACACACTACAGCAGATAGTGAAAGCAGCTGAGAAGATTATCGGTGTGCCTCTACCTCCCCTGAAAGACATTTACCAAACTTGCTGCTATAACAGACCAAGTAACATTGTGATGGATCATTCCTACCCGTTAAGTGAACTCTTCTCTCTTCTACCGTCTGACAAGTGGTATTGAAGTTTCCACTCTGTTTCTAAAAGACTGAGTAACAGTTTCACACCACAGGCCATCAGAATTCTGAATGCACAAAAATGTCTAGTTTCTGTTTAACTGTCATTCCAGTGTGCTACCTCATTTTATGCTTTATATACTTATCACATTGCACTTTGGACTTTTTCGACAGCACCCGCTCTTTATTTTTTGTTTTATTTATTGATACAACAGGTGCACTTATGTCTTGTTATGTGCTTTGAGAACCTTACACTTATCACTAAGTCAATGCGATTCAATGCTGCAAATTGTCATTCTACAATATCTTACTTACAGTGCAATATCACTTTATTCTGGAATGTTTAAATCCCTTTCACACTATACTGTTAAATGATTTTATTGTCTAATTATGATTTGTTTTTGTCGCACCTCGCACCTTGTTGAATGTTGCTATATGTTGCACCGGGGCTCACGGAGATGTGCTATCTCACCTCTCTAAGTGTACAGAGTTGCTGATAACAATAAAGTAACCTTGACCCTGACCTTATTTTGTTCTTAAATGGCTGCAAACCCAGTTTTTAATGGCTTCTTATTATCAATAAGAAGCAAATAAAAAAGTACCCATCGCTCCTCCATCCAACTTGTTTCCACTTACACCTGTGTGTATTCATCAATAACTACCTGTTTTAACAAAATATCTGAAAGGAAAATGAAGAGAAAAAAGTGAAGGGCAGAGGAGTACTTGTCGACTTCAGGCTACAAATCATTCTTGGAATGTAAAAACATCTACAATATAAGAATAACCTGACATTGTGTGGCGGACTGATCAGCTGACTAAATATTCTGTGTGTCTATTTGCAAGCTAGACAAAGCAAATGTAATATTAGATAGTGTTTCAGAAGCCATGTTGGATGCAGTTGTCTAACCAATCCCAACCTCAACTCTTTAGGACTGACTCAGGATGTGAAATTTATGGTAGTGGGTGATGAAGCTCGTATCAAACCAGTTTGGCAAGGGTGACTGTGTTTGGACTTAGAGCTTATAAGCCAGTCCCGGAGGGAGGCCATAAAATGTCTAAACTGAGCACAGTGGGATGCATCATACTTGAGCACTTCATTGGTAATTGGCCCAGGGAAGGGATAGGTAAATTAATTCTGTTGGTCTAAAGTATGGCTGTTTATGATTGGTTTTGAATCAGAGGCCATTCTGTGCCGTGACGTCTTAGTGGTTCATGATTTGCAGTAAGAGTGGCATAAAGTTGGTCACCCTGCCTTTACCTTTCTCGCTCTCTCTCTCACCATCTGGCCATGAACAGAGGACCATGATGAAGATGACTGTATCTCGGCAGCCATATTGAGGCAGGCTTGTGGCCTGATTCAAAACTCCATTCAAAGGCCATGTGGCAGCAAAGCAAGCTAAACTGAAGATAAGCTGAGAGCTGCCTATGGCTGCTGTAATCGTATGGTTTGTCAACATTCATACTGCATGCTTAATATTTTGGGCAAATTATTAAAAATACATAATTAAATGTGTAAATTAACTCCTGCCTATTCCTTGGCTGAGGTTGCAGATGAAGAAGGGAAGGGAGAAGGAAGTGCTAAATTGTCTGACCACAGAGTGGTAAATGTATGGGATTTAAAACATTTTATTAAGGTCCACACAATAAAGAATATAAAGGGGAACATAGGATCACCACAGGTCATTAAAAAGGTAAAAAAAACCAAAGGTCTGCAGTGCAGAGAGTAGTGGTAGGAATGTTGTCACTGTTACCTCCTTTAGTAGAAAAGGCAGAAATATTTCTAAATATGGAATTGAGAGAAGAAATGTACGTCTAAACCCAGCAAACATGCATAATCAAAAACAAACCCGAAACCTAAAGTGATAAGTCTGTCTTTAAAAAGTCAAAACAATCACAAAGCAGAATGAAAACACTAACAAGCCATAAAATCTAGTAAGAACTGTTATTGACAAGGCTTGGTTTCTGATCAGGAAGTTGGGTTGGAACAAAAAAAACACAGCCACTACAACCTTCCAGGACCAACTTTGCAGACCCCTGGCCTAGGCACACATAGGTGCAAGGAGATAATTCAGCCTGATGTCACACACACTGAAGTGTGCTATGTGCAGCTTAGTAGCTGTTGCATCCACTAGTGTCAAGGTGGTGGACAGGGGGTTTTCTTCTGTTGCTCTCCACAATGGGAGAGCTTCTATGTAACCTGAAGGTCACAAGTGTAAGGCTGGTGGGTGGCACTTAGTCACTTAGTCAGCAACACAACTGAATAATTTCTTGAAATGAAGCAGTCACTCAACTGGAAATCCCAATCTTCATTTATCAAATACTTCAAAACCCTTAAAAATGACTGTAAAAGTATAAGGACAAGAGAGAGTTTAGCTGCCTCCATTCAAGCTCACTGAAGCACGCCAGCCCACTCAGCAGTAAGGGGAGAGGTGTGTTTTTGGAGCATTCCTAGCCATGCACACAGCACTGGACACGTCAAGTACTTGCAGAGAGTCATGAAACATGAGGCTTCTCTGTCAGGTGCTGCTGTCATGGAGTGTTCACCCAGGGGATGATTCAAGGGTGATATGTTAAAAAGTTAGTATCCATGCTGGCAGCAGTTAACTCCATTAACAGGCTTGCTAACCTTAATAATTTATAGGCCCTTTAATATATAATAAAAAAATCTTGGGAGACGAGACTTTAATCCCGCGACGAGACATGATCTTTTGAAGAGAGACACTTTCATGTCCTGCGAGACGAGACTTTGTGCCAAGAGATTTTACCACGCCCGTGGCCGGAAATAAAAGACAGAGTCGTAAATGTCTTAAATGAATTCAAAATCATTGGCATGGTACACATGCAGTGCAGGTTAGAGATAATGAAAGTACGAAAATTCAAAAGTCTCAAAAAAATGATAGTAAAGATCGCATTAGCGATAACAAATGGAAATTATTACTCGGTGAAATAATGGAACAGCGATAAGAGATTGAATATATTGTTTGGATTTAAACTTTAAGTCGGAGACTTGTAGATCATCTAATTCTTGTTGCCATCAGGGAAAAGTAGTGTTTCTTCCCAATGAAGAGGCCTATCCGCGGGAATTAAAAGTTTTGTTGTTTGCAAGCAGCAGAGACACGAAGCTGCTGGTGTGTAGCACAGGCAGGGGAGTTGGTGAGTGAAACGAGCAGGGGGCAAAGCTCCCTAGGGCAAATAAAAGAAAAGCTTTAGGGGGCACCCATTACAGATTGCTGGTGGGACTTACTCAGTTCCTTCAGACCAGAAGTAGCAGAAGGCTGCTTTCCAAAAGGTGAAACATCAAGGCTGTTGTCAGCTTTCCATAAACTGAATTAGTGCTTATTTCACACAGCCATTTATTGATCTAGTCCAAGCACAGCCTCGATGCCATCAGTTTAAAGAAACACCTTAGATAAGGTGGCAGGGTGGCTCATTGGGATGGAGAAACAAGTTTTTCAGGATGTTCCTGATGATAATGATGTCAGTGTTTAAATAAATAATAACCAGGCTGGATCTTCTCATACATACAAATTATATGAAAATGTCATTATCTACTCATAAGCTGTTTATTTTATGTCCATATGGATGCAATCAAAAAGACTGATTTGAATGTATGTTCTTCCAAAATCATATTTTGGAAAAATTTCCTCATGCATTAGGATGACAGGGGTCTTCAGTTCACATAGAATTAAGACAATTGGATACTCCAAGCCGCTTGCAAAGAAAAAGGAGCAAAGAGTTCGGCTTTTAAAAAGATAAGGACACAATGGCTCAAATATCAAAAATATGACCATATCTGTGTTCAGTAACCTTGGAATAGCATAATACACTCCACTCGCCTATATTACTGATCCCCAATGCTTTGTGAAAAGGAGTAAATTTGGCCCCTCATATCCAATTGAGAGTGTGAACACCTGGGGCTGGTTAACGTGGCTCGTAAAACTTCACATCCTTATGGTCATTTTTGCTGAAGATACTTGGTGGTTTACTCTTTATCATAAAGTGCAATTTCCTGCAAAAATGTGGTCCATAAATAGAACAAGTTTTTTATCTATAAGGACAAAAATAGAAGGGAAGAAGCTTGATGACTTGTATAACTAGACATGACGTTGAGACAAACGGTGTGGGGTTTTTCTAGTAAAAGTGAGTCAGGAGGTGCTGGACAAAATTAAAGTGAAGTGGTTTCAAAGCAATTATAAGTAATTCTTATAGATAGATAGATAGATAGATAGATAGATAGATAGATAGATAGATAGATAGATAGATAGATAGATAGATAGATAGATAGATAGATTCTTTATTTGTCTCCAGAGTGAAATTTGCCTTTTTACGAATTAACACAATAGCAAAAAAAAACATAAAAATCCCACAATGGTAATAATCATAATATAACAGAAATACAAAAACAAATTTAAACCAAGTAAAATAATATATAAAGGAACAAAATATGAAATAAACATCAAACATACTTAATAATAACCTAGTAAATTAGGTTTGAAAATGGATGGGCAGTTGAATACAGGACACAACAGAGAAAGATTTGGATTTGAATGTTAATTTTTAAGGAGCCTCTGGAAAAGAGATAGAGAGAAGAGTTTCCTACTGAGTTGGTGTCCCAAATAATAAACATCATGTACTGTACATGATGTTTTAGGAACAGTTTGACTGCTGGCTTCAGAGTTCTTCAGCTGTCACATGAAGAGACAGAAGCAGATATGTACTCTACAGTGTTTGATTTCAGAGGTTTGTAGAGATTTATTACAGTGTTAACCTACTTCATGCCAAATGTAAATTAGATCTATAAGCACTTAATGTTCATTCATCCCATCACATCACATCCCATCAGCACTTTAATTTATATATTGTCAGACAACCTGGCTTGGTAAGTGTTTTATTTAACTTGGAGATATGAAACAAAGGGGAAAGGGGGAAAGGAAAGAGGGTTGTATGTTACTAACATACAGTACATTCTGTTTTAATCTTCAGAGTGGATGAAAAAAATGCCGGAAGATGTCTAAAGTCACATCCTGTCCTGCCCCTCCTGAGAGGATGAAATATAAAGACCTTCACTGGCTATATATATATCCCATCTCTCTCTCTCTCAATATATATATATACAAGGTGAGTCAAAATTATGTTAACACTAAAGGTACTGCTATGTATATACTTATATACAATTTTTGTGGACAATTTATGTGCCAAATATGGTACATGTGTTGAACATGATGGTGAACAGGTTGAGACATTACTGTAAATCATCTGGCACATATGAAGTACTAGCAGAATACCCGCGCTTCGCAGCGGAGAAGTACTGTGTTAAAGAAGTTATGAAAAAGAAAAGGAAATATTTTAAAAATAACGTAACATGATTGTTAATGTAATTGTTTTGTCATTGATATGAGTATTGTTGTCATATCTCTCTCTCTCTCTCTATATATATATATATATATATATATATATATATATATATATATATATATATA
>JANRMT010062822.1:40446952-40478303 GCA_026402145.1 Polypterus bichir lapradei
CAAATGTAACTAGAGATTATTACTGTAAAATGGCATGAACACTATAAACCTGTAAAGCATCTACTACATTCTTCTGACTGAAGAATGCAAGAACTGGATGTCCGCTTCTAGCAACAGCAGTAGAAATAGAAGGGAAAAAGGCCATACTAAAATTAAAGGCAGCTACATAAACACATACCACACAGATCTGGGTCCTATAATTAAAGTAGGCACACTTTCTACCTTAAGAAAAATCATAATGCAAGATGGTGTGACTGATACTAGTATTGCAGGCTAAAACCAAAACACAGAAATAAGGAAGGTCTAATATCCAAAGACTAGATCTTTTTAAAAGGCTAAAGTGCAAGTCCTCTACCTGAGGTAGCTACTAATATTGCCAAGGATTGTAAATGCATACAGAACAGCCCCACAGGGGAAATCTAAAAAAATAAACACTCTGCATAATAAAGTCACTTTACCTGCAGAAAATCCATACATGTATCTCCATACCAAATGTGTGGCTGCCATCTTCAGTGTTTCCTTTGTTATGTTTCAAAGTGAAACAAGGTAGACCCAAAAAGGGACCCACCAAAAACAGTATCTTACACTAAACACAGATCCAGACTTCTCCCCACCCAACAAAACAAAACTTTAAACAGTAGACACATCACACCTCATTTCAGCAGAATGAATTCCCACTAAACAAACGGTGCAGGTTTTCCCAACATGTCTTCCTTCAAGATCAAATTATCCCAAGATCCAGTCCATTGGTAGCCACCTGAACACTTTCAGATCATGTGACCCTTAACCCAGAAAACTATCAAGATGTCACATCAGTATAAACATTACAGTCCCATTGGACAGAACATTCAATCACATACAGAGCAGCTTTCCCCACAGTTCAACATAAACAGCTGACATTTTAACACTTCCACAATGTCATTTTTATAGGAAAAAAAAATTAATAATAGGGCCCTATCTTTTCATACCCAGCATAACTAGGCCATTCAGGGAATATGCCATATGAACACCTTGGGCTGCCATACTGGTCAAACAGAATGCCCAGGTCAGAAAACCCACAAGACTGGTCATCACCGGCTTTATGTTCAGATGATATATTTAGCATGGACCGAACAATTTTATAGTTTTGGCCAAGGTTGCTGTCCCAAAAGCTTTTCCCCTTACACTCGTAACAGATGGCAAACTCAATTCTGTCAGGCTGTTGAATCTTTTCAGGTAAACTTATCTCAAAGGAGAACGTGTCTCTGTCAGAACCAGTGTAGGTATCCTTAACATACTGACATTCTACATCAGTAAAGCTTTTCCAAGAGTCAAAGGTGATCCGTAATTTGACCGATTTTTCAAAGGCCAGATTCTTCACTTTCACTGTACCCACCAAAGCTTTATCTTTTAGCATACAGTTCTCTAAGCAGACATAATCAGTCTCCAGCCTCTGCCTGAAAGCCAAATAATCAGCAGAGGGTTGAGCAAATTCCAAACGCCAGTTTTCATGCTCTTCCACCGACAGATTGACCACTTTATCAATTAGTTCCTGAATGTTGGCAGGGATATCAATCGGGTCGTCAAATTCTGAGAAGATCTTTACCATGGTGAGGGAAAATCCCTTGTTATCAGCAAAGGATACTTGCTTTTTCACTTTACATTCTCTTCCCGAGTGATTGTTAGGCTCTTGTTGCTTCACTTCCACAGGAGGGCTTGGGTGAATGCATGGTCGCAGGGGTTTGGCAAGCTTTGGGCCTCTTTTATAAAGGAAGTCCTCACTGGTTAGGTACAAAGGCATGGCCAGGTCAACTGGCATGGTCGACTTATGAGGAAAATAACCAAACACACTGCAAAGAGAAGAAATAAAACCTTAGATGTCTTTAGATGTAGAAAGGTCACAGGATCTTTTAAAACCTCTACCACTCACAAATCATTTTGGTGAAGAATGGACAATCAGTATGCTACCGTTAAGCAAAATATGACATTTAAATTCAATTCTATTTTTTACAGCACTTTTCAGCACGTTAAAGATCAGGATGCTGTAATACATTTATAGATGAAACATATACACATCAAGACAGATATATTTAGACAAGCAGTAAGAAAGCAGTTTAACTGCTCAACATAAATTGAACCCGACACTACCTGCTCCTTAAAATAATTTGCTTGTACATTTATACATCCTCCACACAAAGTATTGATAATCTAATTTTCTAAACAACTGCAGGATACACAATTACATTTATAATGAGACAAAGTTGCTGAGGTGTCTCCGTGTGAGACGTACAGACCAGTGCATCGTATTCATACTTAAATGCAAATACCATACCTGGAGTGGTAAAAGTCATAATGAAACTAGCATAAAGAAAGAGGCTTAAAATGTGTCCTCTAAGATTAACTGGAATATTAACAGTTTTAGATATGCTGTCAGGGCCAGTGTGCCATCACACATACACAATACACACAAAGATATTTAAGTATCAAGATCATAAAAAGTATGCAGCTCAAATGGTTTACCACTTCTCCACTACAAATGTTGCCCATAAGAAAGTAAGAGTCAATATCAGAATCAGAGTTCACTTTACTGGCCAGGTCTAATAATGCGTACTGGGAATTTGTTTTGATGGTACTGGTGCAACATAAAAGGACACCACAGAATACAAAAGAACTATTAAAAAAAGATAAAATGTGATGCAACATACAAGGGCAATACAAAAAAAACAACAAAATAGGAGTAAACGGTCCAGGTAGTCTAGCGTGCAAATATACACAGATACTGAGAAGAAGCTCAGATGTGATAAATCAGAATAACTGCATGTGAAAGAGAAGAAGAAGAAAAAAAAAAAAAAAAAGATGTTGAGGCGACTCCATTATTTTCGCTTTCGCTGCACAATGGTGTTTTGCCAGAGGAAAGTCTTTGGAATATGTAATGCCCTGGTGAGGTAAGTAACAGCATTTTATCTTTTCACAGGTGCAGATGATGCACTGAAGAATGGCCTTAGCCTATAACCAGGCAGTTATAGATGAGATCAGACTGGACTTGATACTGGCCGTGTAGAACTGGACTAATACTGCTGGAGGGAGATTGAATTTCCTCAGCAGATGCAACATATGTAGACATATTACATAATCTGGAACAGGCTAAGCCAGGGACCCAAAATGTTTACACATGGGAAGAAACTACAACTCACTTTAATAATTTAAATTCAAAACAGAGCTATAACTCTAGTTTATGTCTAGGTGAAAAACAATGTAATAAAATGATTCCAAATAGAAGAAAATTAATTCATTTTTGTAGGCATACAATTGCTTATTGTTTTACAATGGTATGTAAATCTAGACATTCCAAGATGCCTTAATGTTATACCACAGTCACTTGATGGAACACTTGAAGGAAAAAAAAAAAAAAAGACACACAATTTACTCTTTCCTATAAAAATAAATACATACTACTTATAGGTCAGTGCCACATGGAAAACGACTGAGCTTTATATCAGTCTATACTCAGAAAAAAGGGCTCTGTAGTGTCTTGTTTTCACAAAAAAAGGTGCAAATATTTTTAACATTAAACTCAAGATACCTATATGGGTGTTTCTTCATAGCCTTACATTATAGCTCTGGTAAGCAAAACACAAACCTTGTTTAACTGCATAATAATGTTTCACTCACCAAAATATGCACACTCCATTTTTAACTCTTAAAATTACAAACTCTGGCTCATATTCTGTTCCGATCTAAATAAATTAAAAGATTGTTAATTTAAAAAAAATAAATAAATAATAGATCAGTTGTCTATAGTATGAAATTTCAAAGCCATTAGAAACTGGACAGACTCTAAAATTAAGGAATTAATCTTCACCTGGACACCAAGTTTGTCCTCGTCACTGCTATGCACTCTGTATTGCCAAACTGCTTCCATGATAATAAATCTAAACAACTTACTCCAGCAATCCAAATCTCATGCTCAGGCCATGTGGGAAAATATTTTAATGTACCAACAGAAAGGAAGCAGTGAAACTGACACCATCACCACAGTAATCAGGGCTTTACTGAAGTTTCAGGAAAGGTAAAGCATCTAATGCCATATGACTTTTGAGCCTTGCTACATTGTTATTTACGTCTGCTATTTTCAATTATTGCCCATTTATTGTCTATGATTAAGTACATTGTTAAAAAAATAAATACCTCACAAAGCACCACTACTGAACAAGTATATTTCCATGATTCCACATTCCAACCAATTTGCCAGACTGTGTTCTTTGTATATCACAGACTTCAGAAATTAACCAGCCCTGAAAACAACATGATAATCAGTTAACTACTACAAGATCCCAGGCTCTTGCATGCTTTAGGAGGAGACTTCCGAAGGATGCTACATAAAAGATGATGGATGTTTAATGGAAAGTATGAGTAAGAAATAAGATACAGACTTGAATTCAAAAACCATTAAAAATTAAAGGGAACTGTCTCACTCCAATACTCTACTTATAGAAACACAAGATCAATGAAATGTAGACAATAAGAACTGATGCTACAAACTAAGGGGAGAGAAATGTGTATGTACAGAATCTCACTTGACAGAAAAGGAACTGTAGAAGTGAAAGGATTGATGGAGAAGTAATGAACAAATTAATGACACAGAAAACTCCCTGGTCACATTAATTACAAAAAGTCTGGGTGAATAAATGCACATTGTTTGAAGAAGGGTGAATGACAAAACAGAGGTAAACAGACTCAAACGAGAGTGAGCTTTACTATGTCTCATTAAAGACTCCTAAAACACCAAGAGCCAAAGGAATTTAGGAGGCAGGAGATCAGTCAGGGTTAATGCAGAGAAAGTAAACTAAATATAGTTAAGCGATGTGTAATTTCAACTGTGCATAATAACCACCACCGCTACAAAAAGGGAAAACTGTAAATAGGTGTATTCCAAAAAAAAAAAAAAAAAAAGTGTTTACCGACAGTAAATTTTTTGGCAATTTTATACTTGACTAATCTTTTGATGTTTGTTGAATGCCTTGCACAACTTCCATTTCCCATAAAAAGGATTACAAAATATGAAAAATTATTTGTCTCAGAATAATTTTAACAAGAATGTAGATTTTTCAAAGTATCATTGACTGGAGATTTGAGGTCCCCAATGTCCTACATACCAGTACCACTCAACTTGGGAAATTATTCCAGTGGTTTGTGTGAAGAACGTTCCGACATTTGCATTACATCTGCAACTAAACAAAGGTTTCCATCTGTGTCCCGGTGTTCTTGCTTCAGAATTTAATGCACCAGATTGTCCAGCTAACACTAAACAGCCATTTTTCTACTTCATCTAAAGAGCAATACTAGTGTCTGCAGATATGTTAATCCAATTTTCACCTCTGCTACTTAATAAAAATACTTTTTATTCATAAACAAAACTGCCAATTTATAATTTTGTCTCAAATATTTCAAATACACTACAAAAAACTGTTTAATAGCGTTCACAATGTATTCCCATAAAGAATCTCTCAAGATTGTTCTTGCAGCAGTAAAACGGTCTCAACAAGATGCATCTGTCAGACAGGACTTGTCCACTACTATATTCAAAATTTCAGTTGTTGCCAACCAGTTCAATTAATCTTTAATTCCATGTGCTATCAATCTTCTAAGTAAGTTCAATTTTAATAAGCCCCCAAAGGCTTAAATTATGTGATGAGAGGCCACCATTTGCGTCAATCTGTCAGATTTAAATGTTTTCAATATGTTTGATCTAATGTTTACCATAACTATTATGCTTTACTGCTATATTTCACTGTATTATTTCTGCCAAGTTTATGGCTGATGGCCACATTGTTTTTAGTTTTGTTAATGTCTCTCTATAAAACTTGCTGAAATACCAAATTTCTCTTGGGATGAAGACAAAAAATAAGCTAAACTGAATTGCAGCAAGCTTGGGAAAGCTGTGCTTACTGGGGCAAAACTGGAGAGACGGGGATTTTTTCAAACAAACCATCCATCCATTATCCAAACCGCTATATCCTAACAAAAGAGGCTGAAAAAAAAAAAAAAATGGAATGTATCTTGAGTGTCACGATAAATCTGAATACTTTTCAGATTCAATTTGTGACCATTTGCACCAACTTATCTTCCTCTATTTAGCACAACTACACTCTTCTAGCAGCCACCGATTCCACTCTCAATGTGCACGAGTATCTTTAGGTCAGGTCTTCTCCAAGCGCCCCCTAGTGTGTGTATATTCCATTTTTCATCTATTTGTATTAAGGTTCAACAGTTTTGTCCATACGGTGTTAAGACAAATCTCCCAGAGGCACCACATACCGTTTAATACGTCACAAGTACATCCACGACAAATATTGGAAGATCACTATTATTATATGAATTAATATCTTCGAATGCAATAAACTAAACAAATTTCTAAATATGAAGAGCTTTTGAGGCGTTTTATCATAACGTGATCGTGCTGTTAAAAAAATAAATAAATAAAAGCCAACTAATTAACAGCGCTGGAAACTTTTAATACAGATAAACACGAAAACGGATCCCCTGTAGGTGGCAGTGCGTCTCCTTTCCATGGCCTACATGTCGCTGTGGGCGTGACTAACTTGTAGAAGCCAAACCAAACTCGGTAAAAAAGTCAAAAATTAATTAAATCTCTACTCTACTCTCCTAAAAACAAAAGAAGACCCAAACCATTAAGTGATACTAACCCAATTCGTGAAGAGTATTCACAAGTTACCTAAAAGCACAACTCTACAAGGAGCCTCAATAGATGCGAAAGACCGATGCAAAAGTAGAATCAGCTACATTATACTGCGAATGTTAAATTAAGGAGTCGGCTTTATCGACTTAAAATATTTTAAGAAATCAGTTGTCCCTTTGTATCGTTTCGTTAACACATACGTACCACTTACTTAAACTACGTCCCAGGTCCGACGAACCTTTCTTTGGATCTCTCCTAACTCACCTGCTCCACAGCCGCTGCTGTTTTAGTTCCGCGTCGCTTACAGTCGCCATGATAAATGCAGCATCCAGCGGAACTGTTGCAAGCTGCAGCGGGAGAGGAACAAACTTTACCCATCGCATGCTACTCATCGCGCGACTGGCCGTCCAAATGATACAGGGTCAAAACATTTGCATCTTTACGTTGAGGGAGGGGAGGAGGATGTGGGTGGAATAAACTCACGGTCATCCAAAACGGATTCCAAATGATGGCCCTAGTCTCGATATCGCTCGATGTTTTTGGTTATACGTCTTCCTGATTTGCACCAGAAGTTAAAAAGCCACAGTTAACGCGACCCACTGCCCATTAATAAACGACAGCCGCTGTCCTCCTGAACACTAAACCCCCCCCACCCGAGACGCAATAGGTAAGGTCTCCGTCCAAATGGGTGCACAATGTACGTTACCATAGCAGTCTCGAGTGTCAATTTAAACGTGCAGCACACACTAGACTTTATTTTAACTTAACGCAAGCGTTAAGGTGTCGTTCAGTCAGGCCCAGCTAACATCCAAGCCACTTTTTATCGTGCTTTGCAGTTGCATGTTGCCCAAGGCTGCACGATATACATCGTGGATGTATTCGAATGCAAGAAAGCGAACAAAACCAGCCCCCGAACCAATGCCCGACATGACCCAGTTTAACCAGAAGTCGCCGTGCTCTCCCTACTAAATACGTACCTGGTGCAATTCATTGGGACAATCTGGCGTGTGCAACCTCGTCGTACATTACAATGAGAAGTTACATTGTCTGATTTCCGTGTTTAGTCCCGGGGGAAGGGCCTGGGGAAATATTCTTCTACGTTATATCCTCGGTCAAGACAGTCGTTTTTCTGCTCGCCACGGGACCAACGCAGACGATTCCCCTGACACCCTCCCGCAAGCCATCACCTTTGATACAAAAAAACGGCTTGCGTCCCAGAACCGGCTTTCTACCACAGGCAGCTTTCACGTGAACGATATGGCTCGGCCAATGGTTGTCGTCCTTATTCTCCGTGTAGCCAATAACAAGCACAGCTTCCGGGCTTGTGGCGTGATGGACACGTGATGCGGACCCTTGACCAAAATGGGCGGCACAGAGTACAGAAGTCTTGGCATGCGCCGTTGGACTGGAAGGTGCGGGGATTTGGGGGGTCGCGACGGCGAAGTTGTAAATTATTTATTTGCCTTCTTTCACAGGCACAAACTAAGTAAGCTCCATCTACGATAATAAAACAATCGGCGGTTAATGTCCAGAGCTGCGTGCAGCGCCTAATTAGAGTAAAAGAACTCTGTAAATGGACCAGACGACTTATTTATTTAAACATTGTAGAGTCAAAATATTGATTAGCCCTCTTGTAACGCACACCACTAAATTAAAAAAAAAATGCCATTCCGCCCTCCTTTACTGCCATTTCCATACACCGAACTGTCGATTGCCAACGTGCACCTGTATCTTCCTTACATTTTCACACCTAAACCTTCCCATTACTTTTCTTTTTAACTTCATTTCTTCACCCCTTTATTTCCTTCTCTTTCTTTCTTTTGGGGGGTGCACTTGCTGCCCTATCTATAGAGTATTTTTATGTTATATTAATCGTGGTAGTGACTTTTCTTTGAATTATACTTATGATTAGCGGAAAACTTGGCATTACCTAGGTATAGCTGTATAATGGGTTGAGGTAAGAAAGCAACTATTTATTTATTTATTTATTTATTTATTTTTATGGCGACCCGTTTGTCATTGCTGGCAGAAATACATGTATCCCATCCATTATTCACACTACCTCTCCATCAATTTCTCCAGCCTTATGCATCAAGAATTTGTTATTTTTATGTATGCATGGATTCCACAATTGCAGTAACTCCTTGTTGGGTTAATTAATTACAGTTATGTAGTGCTTTTCTAAACTACTCAAAGAGCTTTAACTAGGCAGTGGAGAGCCCCTTCACCCACTACCAATTTGTAGCATCCATCTGGATGATGCTGAGGCACCCATTCTTGTACCTGTATGTTCAATACACATTAGTAATAAGGTGGTGAAAGGAGTAGTGACCATTTAAAGACAGGAAATGATTATGGGGCTAGAATGACCAGACTGTGGTGGCAATTTAGCCAGGACACTGGGAAACACTCTTCTCTTTCTGAAATATGCTCAGGGATCTTTATGACCAGAGATAGTTAGGACCTCTGTTTTACATCTCATGTGAAGGATGGTGCCAATTTTTACAGCACAGTGTACCCTTCAAAGCACTGGGGCATTTGGATCCACACCCAGACCATGGGGTAAGTGCCCCCTGCTGGTCTCGCCAAAACCTCTTCCACCAGCAGCCAAAGCTTCTCCTAGATTTTCTCCCATCCAAGTAATAGCAGGGCCAAAACATTTTAGCTTCAGGTGGATTACCAGCTCTGAAGTGCAGGTGGTATGCCTTTCTTCTAGGTGTGAAATTTCTTCCCCTCTCTATACAGTATTTAAGCAACTGCAGATTTTATAGTTTTCTCAATCATGGTAGTTATAACTCTTTGGATTATATTTATGATTAACTAGCCCAAGTACTTCGCCAATGTACATTTATATAATGGGTTGGGGTAAGAATGCAAATTTTTGTTTGTTTTTTAAATGTTGACCCTTTTATCAATGCTGACTAAAATGCAAGTGTCCCATCTGCCATTTACACTACCTCTCTATCAGGGGTACCTTTAGCTTCAGGACGTGTTGTGGGCTTGGCCTTAGATTTCTAACATTTGGGGCAATCTCCACCTTGGAGTTATTGTGCTTCTGGCATCTCCCTTTGAGGTTTTCTTGCTGTAGGAAGCCATTATCAGAATGGTGGTAAATGGGAGAAACCAGGGATGTCAGTGGCTATAGGCACACATGCATTGAATAGTTGTGGGGGAAGGCTCTCAAAGATCGGGGGCTTAAGCTCTGGACCCCCCTCCCCATAGTTCCACTGCTCTCTTTCAATTTATCTGCTCTCATGAGACAAGAATGTTTTATTGTTGTGTATGAGTGTATTCAATAATTCTGGTAACTCCTTGGTTGGTTTGTAACTATGAATACCACATGTTTGTATTTAATGAACTTAATGGGTTGTTGAATAATTAAATCATTAATATGGGCAAAACTTCCATTTTTTGCAATGCTCCCATTTTTAAAACCATATTCATGATGAAACTTTGAAACTTTTTAAACTCTGTATTAAGATGGGTTGACAATAACAAATGTTTTTTGTGGTGTTGGCCTCCCATTGCTGCTCTCCAATAAAATTCTAGAAACTCCTTGAAGCCAATATTTCAGATTGCGTAAACAATAATGTAAATGCAAAATTTTCTAAAATTAGATGTTTCTGAGTGATGGATGATTTTTGTCTTGGTATTCCGTCATACCAAACCCCCTACACCATTTCTGTTAAGTCACTTACATGGAATGTAGCTTTCACTGTATTTAGGTTGTAAGATATGGCCGGCTATGTACCCCGGCCAATACCCCCAAGCCGCCAGGTGGAGCCCTCCTTGCAGCATGGAGGTTCCCAGAAGACCAGCAGGGCATCATGGACAATGGAGTTGTTATGCACTGCCCTGCTGGATGCCATGGGGGCCACGAGAGGGAGCTGCAGGGAGGACCGAAGAGTTCTTTGTACCTTATGACCCGGAAGTTCGTCATAGGAAGAGCGACGGGCTTCCAGGTTGAAAAGAAAAGGACTATTTACCCTGACCCGGAAGGAATAAGGACTTGTGGACTGTTGGGCAGGAACACCTCCAGGTCAGGGAGTATAAAAGGATTATGGGAACTCCCAGACAATGAGCTGAGCTGGGTGGAAGGGTGGCAACGCGTCTGGGAGCTGGAGGATTGGTTTATTTGTGATTGTTTATTGAGTATTGTGGAGAGGAGCGTGCTTTTGTGCACCTTATTATTATAATAAATAATAATTGGACTTTTTATCTGGTGTCTGACGTGTGGTCCGAGGGTACAAGGGTGCGAGCGAACCCTAATCTGTCACAAGGTCCATACTTAAACAATATGCTGAATCCATTACCATCAACTAAATAAACTATTTTGGTGTGATAACATTATTACTCAGTTTCCTACCACAACTTTTTCAAGGCCTTAAAGTCAGATCTTAAGTTGTGTTAATAGTAATATACATCCAAAATTTCATGATCTTTGACAGTTTTGGAATGATGCATATTTTGCTCCTCCACCAATTTCAACCATCCTTCCTGATGAAATTTTTGTATTTTATGTAGCCTAGATTTTCAGTTGGGTCACGTTTATTATCGATCCATCCATCCATTATCCAACCCGCTACATCCTAACTACAGGGTCACGGGGGTCTGCTGGAGCCAATCCCAGCCAACACAGGGCGCAAGGCAGGGAACATATACCGGGCAGGGCGCCAGCCCACCACAGGACACACACACACGCACACACCAACACACCAAGCACACACTAGGGACAATTTAGGATCGCCAATGCACCAAACCTGCATGTCTTTGGAGTGTGGGAGGAAACCGGAGCGCCCGGAGGAAACCCACGCAGACACGGGGAGAACATGCAAACTCCACGCAGGGAGGACCCAGGAAGCGAACCCGGGTCCACGTTTATTATACATAAAAAAATTTCATTAAAATCTTCTTATCCATTTTCTAATAAAGTGTAGTTTTTGGAGTACCCCAGCATTAGAAACCCCCTCCCCAATTAAATTTTTTGAAACACCATATAACCTGTATTTTAAGTTGGACCAATGGTAACCTGCTGTTGTTTTTTTTTATGGATTTTATTCCATTCTTTCTATTTGTTATTGGGAGTATTGTAGCTTTGTTTCTGTTGTGTGGATAGCTTATTTCATCATTAGGGGGTGTTTCTCCCAGGATCGTAACCCACAGGTCATTGCAGCGACAGGTTTAAAAAGTCACCCATTTCATCATGTCTTTATCTGAGTTGTGGATAACGAAACCTTAAACACTCTTTAAAACACTGTTTCAAACTAATCTTTAACATTCCTGACTTTCGATTTGTCCACAACTTTGATTTATTTTTCCAATCGCTTTGGCTATATTGTTTCTGTTGTCTTTGATCCACTAGTGTTTTTTTTCTGTTTTATACCACTCTCCTGTTTTATCAGTTTGCCTTGTCATGCACATGTGTTTTGGGGTCATCCTAAAGGCTCCCCGAAAAGCCACCTGTAGTAGGGAATGGTGTTGCTAATCACTTTTTCTTTGTCACCTACAATTTCAAGGTTATTTTACTGGAGAACTACTGACCCATTTCCACCACCACCATGAAGCCCTGCCGCTTCCGGATGATAATATTTAACCAATGACTCCACCTGAAGTGGCCGTTCAGTTTGGATCCAGTGATCAAAACATGAGTTCTCTAACGAACCTCGTCAATCTTTTCTTGTTTAGCATCATTGCGTGCTGTTTTTTTTTAGCCTTTTGCCATCTCTCCAATTAAACAGGTTACCAGGTGGTACCCCAACCCTCCCCTGCATTGCACCAACTTACAAAATTACATGAACATCAGTTCATTCGTTTCTGCGTGATTGGTTAACAAACAGACAGACAAAAAAACAACCAGATAAGATGAAATTTGTGGGTTTTAATGAAGTCTTTAGTGTGCAAAATGGATAAATAATATCAAATGAACAATGAAAAATTCAGAAAACAGACAAAGGGTTATGAGAAGAAAAGAGGCAGTACAGGGTAAAGTGTTGGGATTCCAGGGAGATCCCTGTTTAATAGAAACAACACTAAATTGAAGAATAAAAGGTAAAACGAAAAACTGATGAACAGCAAATGTTCAGTGATCTTTGAATACACACTTCTGGTAGTGTTTTGTCTTTTATAGCAGGTTGACTGGAAAGGACAGAAGTTCCTTGGCAAAGGAGAAGTGACATCACTCATCTTCAGAGGGGAACTCCTCCACTCTAGGGCTGAAAGAAGAAGAGAGGTTAGTAGCTAGCTGTGCCTCACCCTCATCAGTCCCTCAGTTTACCTCATGAGCGGAGCCTTCCACATGGTCCTACAGTATGTATGCATGACTGTGTATTATAATATTTATTCAGCAGTATAATAGAAGAGCTCTTCCAAGAAATTTGTTCCTCTAAAATGCAACAATCAACTAAACCTCCTTAACTTTAATTACAAGCAATACGTACATCACTGAATACTGAAAGAATTGTTATCGCTGCACATTATGCAGTCCCTACATTGATGAATTGAAGGCCAGATGTCCACATGACCATCATTATCTAATTCTTACACGTGAAGCCTGAAAACAATAAGGACTGATTTAGATCATTTATGTTAGGTAGAATGCCCAGTGGTTGCTGGGTGGTCTCGTGGCCTCAGAACACCTGCAGATTTTGGTTTTTTTTTCACCAGCCCTCTGGAGTTTTTTTTTTTTTTGTTTTGTTTTCTGTTCTCCTGGTCATCAGACCTTACTTTATTCTTTGTTAATTAGTATTGCCTAATCTTATTTTTATACTTTTATTTTTTTTAATAAACGTTTCTTTCTTCATCTTGTAAAGCACTTTGAGCTACATCATTTGTATGAAAACATGCTATATAAATAAATGTTGTTATCAAAGTTGTGCTTTTATTTTTCACTCATTTATATAAGTTTGTGGTGTTCAATTTCCACGTCAATGTGCCACCACATTTTACTTCCATATTGTTTTTTACTCCTTAGAAATTAATGCAAAGTGTCATGCAAATCTATTGCTGCTATATAGTAAATCTTTTGTCTTTATCTCATATTGTATATTCAAGCCTCCAGTGTACTGCGAGTGTTTACTTATGTAGAGTTCTGTATGTTTGCTTCTTTATGATTTGGCACATACTAAATATTTTTTATGTTGAACTAGGGGGCTTTGCCCCCTGCTCGCTTTGCTCGCCAACCCCTGTGTTTGGTTAATTGGATATACAATTTTAATGTTTTTTTCTTTGGAATTGTTTCAATTTCATTATTTGCACTTTTACTTGAAAGCTTCATTAAAAACAATATTTTTTGGAGACAACGCAATGTATAACTGCACGTGAGTGAATATTGTTTCTGTTTCTCTAATAAATAATCTGACTTTTTCTAGTGTTTGTCCCTGTGATTTATTGATTGTCATAGCAAAAGCTATTCTCACGGTCAACTGTAAACATTTTAATATGAATGGCATATCACGAGCTTCTTTGGTATGTAATGATATTCTCAGAATTTATACATTACCTTTCCTTTTGCCTGTTAAAATTTGCATCACTTCTCCGTGATCATAAATATACACCTGACCGAATTGTATATTCTTTGAAATTTAACTTGTCGTTGCTTTAACTGTTCCGGGACCATAGGTTCTCATAGCGGATGGTCTATTATTGTGTAAATCCACATTTTGTGCATTGAATGATGCAAATGCGAAATGACTTTGTTGTCTACTCTTTGCCTGTTATTTCTGACCTCGATTTGTCCTGCTCTTTTTTCAATTATACCTGGTTCTGATGATTAATCACCTTTTGTTTTTTGGTAATGAGATCTTTCTATCTTTTCTTTTATACTGTAGCGACTGACATGATAAAGTGTCACAAAAGTTTTACTTGAACAATCGCTGACTTCATAACCCCAAACACAACTTTCTAGCACCCTCTCCAATCTCTCATCCCCCGCGTCTCACCCCCCCTTACCGCTTCAATCAATATCCTGCTATCAGTCTTCTGTGCTGTACTCCACCCTCCCTCAATCGGACCGAACAGCCACTTAAAACCAAAAAGGCCTCAACCTGGCTGGGACGCTACAATACTTTCTAATTTTACTGTTTTCATATTGTGTACCTTTCTCTGCATGTGTATCGCACCATCATTTTTTTGAGCCTTTTGAATTCCACTGCTTTCATAATCTCTTATCTGCCTTTTATCTCTCCAACGCCTTTGGGTCTCTATTCTCCGTATTGTCCTTATACGCTTTATATGTGTTGAGAGCACATGATCTGTGTGCACTACGTGCTTTTACTGCGACTGACTGTTTTTTGATGAGTGTGCTCATATATGATAGCTCTTTCAAGAATCTCATGTTCCACATCCCCGCGAGACGGCCCTGGGACAAACTCTTGGCACCAAGTCTCATGTTTACGGTCCCTGCGAGACGCTCCGTGGCAAGTCTCCTTTGTCTTGCGGATCTTTTAAATGTCTACCGAGAATTTCCGAGAAGATCATGTATCATCGCCTTGCTTTTGCTTTCCAAGATTTCTTTTTATAATAGAGAGATGTACTTTGATTTTCAAGTACCCAGTGAAGAGTACTTTATAACAGTGTTTGGATCGTTCGGTCAGTCTGTCAGTCCTTGCAAGGGCACAGCATACTCAACTAAAAGGTCTTATAGAGTCAAACCTATCCAAGCAGGTGCAAGGCAGGCAGCAGTAATGAACTGGGCAGTAGGCCCATAAATAAACTTAAATTTTTTTAACCTGCTTATTCCAACTGAGTGTTATCAACAGGTGGACTCTGTACTGGCACCTCAGCCAGGGACAAAAGATGCCATTTATTTAAGCATTAATGTTTACATTTCTATTTATTTGCGTAGCAGACGCTTTTATCCAAAGCTACTTAAAAAGGGCTTAACACAATCGAGTAAATATCTGTCATCAAAATTGAGCAGTACAAGTAAAGAGCTGAGAACAAAATATCCACTAGTGACAATTCCAAGGTTAAGAAACCTAACAACTAATATCTGTTACACGGAAATTCACCAAACAAGAAAATCTTCAAAAGCTTCTTAAACATACAGTATTGTGGGAGCAGGAATTTTAAATGGACGTGACAGATTTTTCCACCAGCTAGAAGCTACACATGAAAAGAGTCTGGCTTGAGATTTGATATCTCATGGAAGTGGCATCACCATGCACTGTTAATCAACAGACGCGATAGCTTAAGAAGGAGCATAAGACCTCGCATGTCTCCATATAAATAGGTATTGACCCATTGACTACTCTGTAGGCAAGCATTTGAACTTAATGGGTGCTGCTACAGGAAGCCAATGTAATGATCTGAAGAGAGACATACCTGCCTGGGTTGGTTGAGCATCAGACACGCTGTTGCATTTTGAATCATCTGCAGTGGCTTGGTGATGTTAAAGGAGTGAAAGATAAGTTTATTAGAATCTTAAATCCCACAATGAATGTCAGAAGTCTGAAGTTTGTTTTGTAAATGGAACCATAGAAAGTATTTTTTTAAATTTGGAAGGAGAAGGTCACTGAACCCAAATGAGCATTCAAACTATTTTTTTGTTGCTATTGCAAAACCTCAGCAATTTAATGTTAAGTCTGAGTAGAATGTCATTTTGAATTCTTGCGGTGTCTTTTGTTAACATATGTTTCATCCTTAGACACCACAGGTCCAACTATATTTTGAAGTCACTATGCTAGTATGTGAAATCAGTGTCTGCATAACAACAGTGGACAAGAAATAACTCTGGACAGGATTAATGCATTTTCGCATATGTCTACGGGGCTGAATTTGAGTTGAGAGTTGACTCACTCTAGAAGGACATTGGAGTGCCTGAATCATGCAGCTGTCTAAAGAAGGCATCTATGTAATGGCTTGAACTGAGACACCAGTGTTATATACATGGCTGCCTTTTCTTATATCAATTACAGTATACTGTAGAGAGGACCAAGATGAAACAAAGAAACACCACACAGTATTTCTGTTTCAATCAAAACAGGCAAATCGCTTAACCCTAGTGCTCCTTAAAATACTCTATTAGGGGACATTGGGAACACGTCCAAAACAACCAGTACACACTTAACACACCCAGGGCATTTATGGCTCACCTCACCTTTTCCTCTTGCAAATGCACTAGTGATGATTGCAGTTATAGCCCTTTGAAAAATGAAGATGTTCATTAAAACTCTGCAGTCTCCCTCCCCAGTATGTGGTATCTTTGGGCTTCTGACTCCTTTTCACAGCACAAACATTCTCCAAGCTCCCACCAGCTGCACAGATTATCCTGATTTTGCTTTCTAGCACTTCAGCTCCCCAAGCTCTTTCCATCTTCCCGGAAAACGTCTTCACACAGGCCTTCAATGCTGTCTCCTACATTCAGGACAGTAGAACTCTTAGTGACAATAGTGATTCCTATTTAAATTTCTCTCAAAACAGACCCAAAGTGTGCCAAGAAAACACACCATTACACCACCACCACCCTCCTGGACTACTGACACAAGGTAGGTTGAGTGAACAGATTCATGCTATTGGCACCAATTCTGACCCTGTCATCTGTGTGCCTCAGCAAAAATCAAGATTTATCAGATAAGATTACATTTTTCCTCTCTTCAAACTTACAGTTTTGGTGAGCTTGTGCCTACTGCAGCCTGACGTTGTCTTCGTTGTTGTGGCCTATCCACCTCAAGGTTTGCCGTGTTGTGCATTCTGAGATTTCTGCTCACCACAGTTGTACAGAGTTGTCATCTGAGTTACTATAGCCTTTCTGTCAACTGTAACCAGCCTGGCCATTCTTTTCTGACCTCTGTCATCAACAAGGAGTTTCAATCTGCAGAACTGCTGCTTACTTGATGTTTTTTGTTTTTTGCCACATTCTGGGTAAACTGTAGAGGCTGTTGTGTATGAAAATCACAGAAGATCAGCAGTTACACAAATACTCAAACCAACCCATCTGGCACCATCAATCATAACACATTCCTAATCACTACAATCACATTTTTTCCATTTCTATTGTTTGATATGACTGTTAATTGAAGCTCATGACATGTGTCTATGTGATACTTTATACTTTAGCTGACTGGGGAATTGCATGGATAAGCAGGTATACAGGTGGTCCTAATAATTTGCTCAGTGAGTGTATCTCACATTTTCTTGTTTTGTGTTAAAAGGAACTGAACTTCTTTGTTTCATTAGCTGTTGTATCCAATCCAGGAGATGCTCAAGTTAATAGTTCTTGTATTCTGTAGCCCGTGTTTTTACTTTGCACAAGTTACAGTATGTCAGACTCCATTGGTCCTTTTTCAGAAGCAACATGTTTCTAACTACAAGACTGCAGTTTACTGGATAATTTTTGGCTGTTGGCCCACTCTCATTGCACCCGTCAGAAGGTCAGTTTTCCTTCATACCTTCATAATGTTTGTCCGACTGCCTTAAAGTGGCTCAGATCTTACATATAACTCACCATTCCTCTGATCTTCACACAGATATCCTATGAAAGGAGATGGTCTTTACGGCAGCTTTTTGCATCCAGAAATATAGTGGATTCAGAACGTTTTCAGACCCCTTCTCATTTTGCACACTTTATTGTGCTGAAGACTTAATTTTAAATGGATACATCTATTATTTATGCACTCAGTCTACACTCAATAATCGATAATAATAAGGTGAAAATGTAAATACAGAAATGGCTTGTTAGCTGAATTGAGAATTTCATTTGTGAAGCAGATTATCTGACATCTGAGAACAACTATTATGGCATTATGTTGCCATGTGGGATAATGTCAGTTTCCTTCAGACAATTGTCTAAAGGGAATAGTTTAATGTCCACATGGGTGCAGATGGAGTACCTTCCTCCATACTTTCTATTCCTGAATCCAATAGAAAAATTATTTTATTCATCGAGGTGGAAAGCATACAATCACCAGCTTCATGATCAAGTTTAAGTTTGCTTGCTGCAATGGATGTTGCCTATGGGGACATGACAGCAGAGGCTTGTAAAGGATGGTTGTGGTATGCTATAACATTCTTCCCATGATATATCACAATGATGATGATGAAAATCTATGACAGGACAGATGGCAGTGACAGGATATGCAGTGACGTGGAGTCAACAGTACAGCATTTTTTTTAAAGCAGCATCTTTGGTTTATGTACTGTATAGTACATTTGGTTGCAGTAACAAAACATTTTTTTGTAGGCTGTGACACCCCCTTCATCCATGGGCACAACCTTCAATTCCAAGACATCGATAAACATGGCCAAGGACAGTCAAGTGAGTCAGACAAGTAAAACTTTAAGATCAAAAGACTAGCGGTTTATTTTAGAACAGAAAATTCAAGTGCAAAAAGTGTACAAAACAGTGCATATTTAAATGAGCCCATTGATAAATCTCTCTATTATAATAAAAAAATCTTGGGAGATGAGACTTTTTATCCTGTGCCAAGAGATTTAATCATGCCTGGGGCCAGAAATAAAAAGCAACGAGTAGATGATAAAGTAGAAAGTCATAAAGAATTCAAAAATGTTGGCACAATACACATGCAAAGCAGGTTAGAGATAATGGAAGTACAAAAATTCGAAAGTCTCAAAAAAATGATAGTAAAGATATCATTAGCGCAAACAAATAGAAATTATTACTCAGTGAAATAACGGAACAGCGAAAATAGATTGAATATATTGCTCAGATATAAACTTTACATTGGAGACTTGTAGATCGTCTAATTCGTCTTGCCATCAGGGAAAAGTAGTGTTTCTTCCCAATGAAGAGGCCTATCCGCAAGAATTGAAAGATTGGTTGTTTGGTGTAAGTGAAATCCTGCGAGAGAAAATTTAAAGCCCCGTGAGACAAGACTTTATGCAAAGAGATTTAGAAAAGTCCTGCCCACATCTAAAACATTTACAACCACACACATGGTTTGATCATTTTTCATTTGTGTGAATGCTATTGTCAGACACAGTTCGTGTAGAGAGAAGCAAACAATATTCACTTATGGGCAGTTATAGGTTGCGTTGTCAGGATGTAATTCCAAACATAGAATCAGAATTCAATGCAATATTGAAGAAAAGGTAAAGGTAAAAGCATATATATTGTGGATAATTTCCAAAATAATAAATGTCTCGCACAAAACAAATTGTTGGGGACCGTCCCCGTATATCGTCCTGCAGACAAAGTAGCAAAATAAATGATCAAAATGCGACCAAAGAGGTAACAGTTGACAAAGTTTATCATTCAAAATGGCGATTATATATAGAAATGTATTATGGGAATAGGAAATGGTTGGCAGGAAGTGACGTGGCAACAGGAAGCAGAAACGACGTCGTTTGATGAAAACCGGAAGTGATTCCAGTTCATGTGACCGGAAGCGATGTTGTGGTGGCCATTTTGGAAGCTGTAAATGTTGGTGATTAATTTTCCTTGGCTTTTCTGTGGAGAGAAGAGATTCCGGTAAGTACCATGTGACAACCCTTCATCTCGCTCACCTTTAGGCTTTCTGACTGCCTCCTAATTGCATGTGTGTGACAATATGGACATTGGTGATATGACAGAAGTATGTAGATATTGTTTGGCTTTAAACTTTAAGTCGGAGACTTGTAGATCGTGTTGCCATCAGGGAAAAGTAGTGTTTCTTCCTAATGGAGAGGCCTATCCGCGAGAATTAAAAGTTTTGTTGTTTGCGAGTGGCAGAGACACAAAGTTGCTGGTGTGTAGCGCAGGCAAGGGGGTTGGCAAGCGAAGCAAGCAGGCGGCAAAGCCCCCTAGTAGGTAAAAAAATAATCCCTTAAAGTTGTGACTTAAATGTAATCAGTGTTTTTGGGGGTGAAATTAATACAGAATCCAAATAAATAAGTTAAAATTCCAGAAGATGAAGAAGTAAAACCCTTTGCTTTCCTTTGTTCTCTCTCTCTGACCTTGTCAGGACCCCAAGAGTCCCCTGATGCAGCGTGCCACATCCCAATGATTCACCACCTCAGCTGGTCACCATGGATCTGAATTGCCACCTCTGCCAGTGACCACAGCTCCCAGGGCACCATACCCTTCCATGGATGTCTCTGTGTTTCGCCTTCCTCCTTCTGCTTGTTTCTGTGATCTCTCTGTCTTTATCCTATCTGCTCTACCATTCAGCAGACAGGATCACAAACATGACCCGGAACCTCTACACAGCCCCTTGGCCTTTCTCTCCCACCCTCACACTTGCTGACACTTCTCCATTAAGCGACTGCTTCTTCCAGAACCAATTCTCTTTAACAAACCTTTTTCTTAATGTTAACTTTTCTTTTTTTCATCATCCCTATTTTATTCAAACTGACTGATTAATGCACCGCATGGAAATCATTTCACATGTGTGCTGCCCCCTGGCACAAGCTAAAAATGAGCTGCAGTGAAATCATTGAATTAATCAATCAATTTAAACACCCCCAGCCTTTGTCTCATAATATAATCAATATAATATTGATTGAATCAGTAATACAACATACAATGCTGTGAAAGTTTTTCATTTACTCTGTTTTCGTATTCTGTGCATTGTGCTGTATTGGAAGGAACTTACTGAAAAATAAAACATTGTTTCCTTGCATGTATTTTACAGTGTTTTACAGTGCTGTCTTCTCTTACAGTTTACAGCAATAGAACCTTGTAGTATTTAGAGCTGGACGAATTCAACAACAAGGATCAATGGGGGTCAAAACTCCTTTCATCCCGCCATTTTTATTTATGTGTATTTCAAATTTTGTATTAGTTCAATTGTGGTTTGTAGTTCACTTTAGATAAAGGTGTTGTGCTTGCAGAGGGCACATACATTTTTATTAAACAACACGAAGGAACGACATAGGCAAAGGACAGAAAAGATGTCAAAAACCGTTAGATCAAAAAGCACTGCAACCGAAACCAAACGCGAGACGAGGAACAGAGTTGAAGAATCAAAGGCAAAAGATCAAAACCAAGAGAGATCGGGTAAGCTCAAAAGGTCTTTGTATTCTTTACAAAACAAAAGATTTTAGGAATCCAAACTCTGATAGGGAAATGAGGCAATATAATGACCTTTTATCCCACTGCATTACTGTCAAGGTGTCTCAACCTTTAAGGATTCGCTTACCTGTTCCAATGACGGGAGACAAGATAGTTACGGCTAGTATTTAACAATATGATGGTATAAAAAATAGATTCCTCGCATCAAGAAGACCCCACAACGAATCACATGATGTGACAAATGGAACTAAGGAAGGCACAAAAATGCTAAAATTCCCAAATTTCCCTATAAAAGGTATCTGCTAACTGAAAGTAAATCATTTTATTTCAGCATGTTATGCACAATATTTATGGACTCATTGGAAGTAAGCAGAATTAAACCTCCATTTTAATCAGGTGGATGCTCATTGTATAATTTAATTTTTTTCTTCCTTTGTCTACTGTCCATTCTTTATGCTGCACAGTTACAATTGTGTTTATTCCAGGTGTGAGACATGCCCGAACACCACCAGACAGACACCGCATCTTTATAAAAAGGTACGTTTTATTTTCCTCCGAAATACACAGTCCTGCACAGCCCACTGTGCTCCAAACTCCACTAACCACTCCTCCGGGCTTCTCTCACTCTGTCCCTTGGACCGTCTTTCATCTCTCCACGGGAGCCTCGTCCCGATCCCACTCCTGACTCTAGCTCTCAGACTGTAGCAAGGCGGGCCCTTTTATTCTCACCCGGATGTGCTCCAGGTGCTCCCTCCGACGTCACTTCCTGGTGTGGCGGAAGAGCACTCGGAAGCACTCCGGGCGTCCCTGGAGGGATCCTCCTCCATCTTCCCAGGTGTGGCAGAAGTACATCAGTCCCGGGCCCTCTGAGACTCAGGGCGCCCCCTGGCAGTGGCCATGGGTCCCAATAGGCATAAGCCTCCTTGTTCTTCTCCCGTGGTCCTCCTCTGATCCAGGGCGGTTGCCCCCTCATGGCCCGGAGGATGTACATGCCACCTCCTGGTCCGGTCCTTCCAGTCGCAGCCCCAGCGACTTGCCACACAGGATATACTGTTACTATAACTAGTACACTTAATCTGGTACATACCCTTTAGCCAAAGGATTTCTAAACATGCCATCTATTTTGTTACTTCTCGCTGCCTATTTTAACTATGTAATGACCTTGTCTGACCTACAGCTTACCCTTTTCCGCATATTTGTTACATGCAGTAGGCCTGCAAGTGACGGGCTTCTAGACCACTACAGTTTTTAAACATTTTCCAATCTCTTGGTTTCTCTACTTAATGCAATTCAAGGTTGTGGGGGGGCTAAAGTTTATTCCAACAGCACTGGGAACAAGTCAGGAACTAAATGGATGAGGTGTCAGTTGATTACAGGAGTGTTCATGCGAATGCTCACAACCACACAGGGATGGTTTACGATTTTCTTTTAAATAGTTTAAACATTTTTGTAATGCAGAATTAAGGCTGTAAAAAGTGAATTAAAATTCTGCCAGATACAAGAAGAATATGCAAACCCTAATCCACAGTGCCCAGACCAGGATTCAAATACACATGTCAGGAGTTAAGAGGTAGCAGAACAAACCACTATGCCACCATAAACATTGCACTGTATATTTCAGTAAAAATTTGTTTTCACTTTAAATTCAGTTTAATTCATTGCTCAAGTTGCAAATGTATATTCATTTTTTTTAAATTACTTGGGGGCTCCGCCTCCTACTCACTATGTTTGCCCACCCCCGGATTTGTTTAACCGAATATACAATTTAAAAAGATTTTTATTTTCATGGGAATTGTTACATATGCATTATTTTCACTTTTACTTTAAAACTTCAGTAAAAACAATATTTGGAATTAACTTTTCTTAAAAATCGCATTGAATTTTGATTCCTTGTTTGGACTTACATCGTGACAATGCAACGTATAACTGCCCATGAGTGAATTTAGTTTCTTTATCTCTAATAAATTACCGACTTTTCCAAATGTTTGTCCCTGCTCTTTCTTCTTCGCTTAGTCGTTGACGTGTCTGGAACGTATAAAATTATCCATCCATCCATTATCCAACCCACTATATCCTAACTACAGAGTCACGGGGGTCTACTGCAGCCAATCCCAGCCAACACAAGGCGCAAGGCAGGAAACAAACCCCGGGCAGGTCGCACACATACACCCACTAGGGACAATTTAGAATCACCAATGCACCTAACCTGCATATCTTTGGACTGTGGGAGGAAACTGGAGCCCCCGGAGGAAACCCACGCAGACACATGGAGAACATGCAAACTCCACGCAGGGAGGACCCGGGAAGCGAACCTCCTAACTGCGAGGCAGCAGCGCTACCACTGCACCACCGTGCTGCCCCGTATAAAATTATTGTCCTGATAAAAGTTATAAGAGCTGAGAGCGCAGGAAGTGTGTCTGACAAAAGCATTCACACAACTGAGAGGTGAGAGTACCGTGGTCTTGTTTGAAAATGGTTGTAAGTAGGTAATGACTTGAAAGAATCTCATGTTAAAAGTCTCTGTCTCACGGGACTTCATTCCAAAAAGTCTCTCAAAAAGTCACGTCTCGTCCCAAGATTTTGTTATTATAATAGAGAGATTAGCGTAAATCGCCCTAATTTTGAGTGTTCATAACAAATATAATGATTTACTTTTTGAGGTTGAAGTACATAATAAACAAGAATAGTTGTGTCAGATATTTAAAATATTAAAATGTGTGGTAATACTTTAGTTACTGCAAAAATGCTTCTATGACTTTTTGACTCTGTGATGGAACCAGGGGCATCAGTGAGCCCCAAACTTCTAAACATGATTATACCAAGTCCTGGGTTCAGATAATGAAAGGTTTATTTATCAAAATCCACCAAAAGTAACACAAGCACAAATATACAAGATCTCTCTGTCTCTCCAAATACCTCTGTTCTTCTTACCACTGCACTGCCCTCCTCCAGTTGAGTGTTGCTCCATATCCTCCCAGCTTCAATTCGCCTGGATAAGGGAGTGCGGTCCCTTTTATTATGGACCCGGGAGTACTTCCGTTGCCAGGGCGATTGTCCAATGGAAGTACTTTAAGGTCACACAGAAGTCCCATAAATTGGGGAGCACATCTCCCTACAGTGCCCCCTTTAGGCACCCATGGTCACAGGTAAATGTTACAGCTGAGGTGGTGAATCATTGTTGTTGGCAACAACAAAATACAGAATGGAGCAAAATCACCACTCATTTCCATCAGCAATGCTTGCTAAATACTGTAGCAGGAGGCTGGGGGTCAGACCCAGCCAGGACGCCTGGAATGGCCGGGAAGCAGTCTGTTCGTCCCCCGGGCCACGTGGGGGCAACCGCCTTGGATAGTATGGGGACCACGGGGACGGAGCTATGAGGCGCAAACCCATTGGGGCCCGTGGCCACTGCCAGGGCGCGCCCCGAGCCTCATAGAGCCCGGGAGATCTGCACTTCCGCCACACCTGGGAAGGTGGATGGTGGACCTTCCAGGGACACCCAGAGTGCTTCCATGTGCTCATGTGGCACTTTCGCCACACCGGGAAGTGTCGCTGGAAGGACATCAGCGAGCACCTGGAGCACATCTGGGTGACTATGGAAAGGGCTGCCTTCCTACAGTCGAGGAGCGAGAGTCGGGAGCTGGAAGAGGACGAAGCTCAAGCGAACAGAAGAAAGGCGGCCCTCGGACGTTGAAAGGCCCGTGATTTGGGGTGATTGGTGCGGGAGCACTGTGTGCTGTGCGGGACTGTGTTGGGGACATTTGTTTAATAAAACCATGTGCTTTCTAGTAGAGCTCGTGTCTGTCTGATGGTGTTCGGGTGACTTTTCACAATACGAATATCTGAGCCAAGTCTTTCAGCCATCACAGACGCCTTGAGGCAATGAGGCAACATCTTCAAAATGATATCAAGCAAAGCCCTTCCATGGCATGTGTGGACCCAACAAGGACAGGTTGATAGAACTCTGGCAAGAGCTTTCTGCCTGCTTCTCTCCAATTAATTAATAATTCCCATTTCATCCTCTTAATTCTGAAGAAATGAGAATGCATATAATAAGTAGCACAGGCTGTTTTTCCAGCAACAAGTCATATAAAAATAAAAAAAGTCATAATTAGCATAAGCTGCCCTACTTTGGGGGATGTTAATAAGCAATGTGATGATTTACTACATGAGACAGAAATACATAATAAACAAGAATAATTGCATCACATATTTGAAATATTAAATGTGTGCTGCTATTTAGAGGTTTAAAGTCTAAATATTCTTGATTGTAATAGAAATTTGTCATTTTTACCCTCTGATAGAGGTCAACATCTCTAGTAAAGAGTGAAAAATCAAAAATAACATCAGTTACACACGTAAGCATGGGAGGCAGCTTAAGGCTGATACCTGCCAAACCAGGGTATGGTGTTGTGCTCTAATGCCTTCTCTCTTCTACACGCTGCAGAACAGATGATTGACAGCATTTCCACCACTGAAGTCACTTCCGTTACCCATCCTCCAGGAACCGCCGCTTCCTGCCCATATGACCAGTAGTCCAGCCATTTTGAATTAGTTCTATTTTGAGCTCTCATCTGAAAAGACGCATCCACAACTTGCTGTGCGTATTTGTGCTACTTTTATAATAATACAGGCCCCAACTGTTTGATGATGTTTTGTCTCCTCTTTACATATCATATTCAAAAGCAGTGACCTTGAAATAGTCTAAAGCAATACCCCATGTGCTTATGTTTCAAATTTGTCATTTTAACCTTCTAGGATTATCTTTTAGTGAGGTTAGGACCACCTGCAAAGAATCAGATATCACAAATATCATATTCATGATCAGTAGCATTGAATTAGCGCACAAAACACTCCACATGCCTATATTATTAGTCTCCTTTTTTCAAAGCTTTATGGAAAGGAGTTACTTTGGCCCTTCATATCCCATTATGAAATGAAATCCTGGTGTTGTTTGATGTTGTTACTTTGGCCCTTCATATCCCATTATGAAATGAAATCCTGGTGTTGTTTGTTGTTTGATGTTATCAATTTTGCTGAAGACACCCATTAGCTTACTAATTCTTAGATACACTAGTCTCCCTTAACAGGCAGGAAGCCTGGCATTTACGTTTAGAGCAAGGCTGCCTTGGGTGAGGTCTATCCATTGGATAAGTCTGCTCCCTTTTAAGTGCTTTGTGATGGCAGGAAATGCCAAGAAGTGAGGCTGGGGATATGATTAGATTTCAACAGCCTAGTACATATTAGGGTTCTTATATCACTTGAGCAGGGTGTTTACGATGGTGTACAAATAAGTTACACAAGAGAAAGAGAGATGGGGGGGGGGGCAGGAAAAGGAAACAGGTGTTCACTAAGAAGAAGAGAATTAGCACCAGAATGCAGGAAAGCACCTGTTAGTATCATTTTCATATTTTGCCTTGTGGCCCTACAAAAAAAGCAATAGGAGAAACATCCTCAGACCAGCTTCATATATTTCAGGGGCAATGGGGACAGAAGCCTGACCTCAAGCATAGATCACAAGGTATTAGGCAACTGTGCATGGGCCCACTCACACAACCACACCCACCCTTGGCCAATTAACCTTCTGTGCATGTCTTTGAAGATGAAGGAGGAAGCCATAGATATAGACATAGCAACGCATAACTCCACATGGACAACCTATCCATGCTCTCAAAAAATAGTTGGGACTCCATTTTGGGCAGTTTGCAGACCAAGGAATTTAATGGTTATATTTGCTTTCTGATTTCATGCATTTTTAACTTTGTTAAAAGTAAATCATTTTGGTTTTTGTGAGTGCAAGCCATTATTAGACAGTTGTTTTCATAGTTGCTATACTATTGTTAGGCATGACAAGTGTGCGATACATACAGTAATATAATACAGTTTAAAAGGTGAGTGTTGTGTACTTGTTGATTTGTCCAAATTTGTGGAAACAACCCAAAAATGCTAGCATTCATTTCTTTGCATTATAACTTATTACTGATTACGACTCTTTCTCTGTCCATTTGGACCTCGTCCATTTGCTTGTCTATTGGGCTCCATTTGTATAACTTTGTTGGTTTTTGACTTTCTTGGTATGTTTCCTGATTATGATTTTTGGTTTCACACCCTGAGTTTACTTTCCCAGTTGTGACCTTGCTTAGTTTATATATTTCCTTCCCTTCTCCCAATTCGATTCTTCACTTAAACTGCTGTTATTTAGCACAGTCCATATCTGACAGAGAATACAGCACAAGTCCTGGTCCAGGCTTTGGACTTGTCAAGTCTGGAATTCAGAAACTCTTTGCTGCTAGGAGTACCATCATGTGTCAACAATCTGCCGCAAATGATTCAAAATGCAGCAGCACATCTGCTGTTCAAGCAGCCAAGGTAGGCACATGTCACTCCTTTTTACAGATCACTACATTAGCTCCCTGTAGCCATGCATATTAAGTTCAAATCCTTGATGCTTGACTACAGAGTAGTCAACAAGTCAGGAGTTAAGTATGGAGACATTTGTGAGGACTATGCTCCTTCTCGCTCACTGAATAGAGTCTGGTAATGCCCTGAAATGGGGGGACCATGTAGAACAAGTTTTGTAATTTCTACATGGTGTGACTGGAATGTATGGAAATACTCTTAATTGAAAGTCTGCAATGTGCACTTCATTCATGTCTAAATTGTTCGATTTGTAATTTTAAACTGTGGAGCACAAGGGTAAATCAATGCAAACTGTATCTTTGTCCCAAATATTATGTAGGACACTTAATTACATGTTTTATTTTCATATATTTTCTGTTTTTAGCTGCAATTACAGTGTGTACTATCTTTTTAAAAATACCTCCATTCCTCGTTCCTTGTGGGTGAAACACCAAGACGTGGGGCCACCCTGATGTCATAGCTGCTTGGTCTTCCTCCTGCTTTTATCTTCAGAGCCTGAGGCAGGACCCAGCAGTTTTGGGGGAGTGTGTGAAAATCACTGTATCTGTATAGGATTTCTGGTTATTTTTTATCTCTTCTTCTATGTTTTGATTAAGAACTGTGTATTGGAATATTGTTTGAAGTGGATTGTCTTTTTAGGCATATCCTTTGCCTATTTTCTCTTAGGCACTTTTTGCTTGCATTTATTTCTGTTTTACTATTAAACACTTGATTTGTAAAGATTCTTCATTGCCATTATATGAACCAGCTGAGGTTTATGGTTACCCTCCCATTTGTAGGTCTTTTTGATATATCTTGAGACATTTAAGTTTGTTTTTGAGGCTAAAATCCCTTTTGAGCCTGTAAAGCCTGAGGCAGGTCTCTGGAGCTGGGATTAAGCCCCACTGGGGTGAGGCCTTTCCAGGTAGGCTAAGGAGGCCACTAAAGCCTTTCAGGATGATTTGGGACTTCAAATCACAACACATCCCAACGACTCCATTGCATATGAGTTAAAAGTAGTTAAAAGTGGGACTCTTTTAACCTTGTTTCACTACTTGCCATCTACAATGCAGATTGAAACCTGTTTCTGTAAGACCTTTCCTTTTCCATCACCTAGAATGTGATCTGTAATGCTATTTCTGCATCTAAAATTTCAACTCAATGGCACTCTGAATTTAAATTCATTCATCCTTTGTATTTGACCTGTGGCGCTGTTGCCCCATTAAACCCACCAGACAGACGTCCAAGGCACACTTGTAAAAAGCACCAAGAATTATTCTTTAATAATTTCTTCAAATAAAGTGCACAAAGCACCGCATACTCCACAATTCTCCAATCTATAATAATAAACAATAATCAATAATCATAATCCTTCTTTCCACCCAGCAGCTTTGTCACTCTACCACCCAACTCCAGCTCTCCTTGCTGGGTCTTGACCAGTCCTTTAAATAGTCCATGACCCAGAAGTACTCCATCTCTTCTTCCGGGTCAATGCCACATCATCCTTTCTTAAGTAGCCCAGAAGTACTGCGGGCTTCCGTCCTTGTGACTCCAAAGTACTTCCGGGTTGTCGTAATAGTAGGAGTTACCAGTTTCTTTGTGAGCTCCCCCTGGTGGCATCCAACAGGGCTGAGGAAACGGACTCCACGTCCCAGGATGCTTTACGGGAATCCAGGGAACCGTTGCCGTTCAGGGGAGCTGCCACCTAACGTCCCGGGGGATGCAGTGGCCTGAAAAGCCTGCTCTTCCTCCTTCTTTTCCTTTAGGGACGTCCCGGCCGTCTCTCACGCCTGCTGTATACATTTCATTATGGATCATTCAGTTAATCCCCTCTGCTTTCTTTTTTTTGTTCATCCAACTCCCTAGGTACATTTTTCCATATATTTTGGGAATGTCCCACACTCCTGGCCTTTGGCAGGCTGTGACAGTCTCTTTCCTCTGTCCTCTCCTGTGACATTCCCTTTACTCAAGTCTTCCATCTCCATGACCTTTTTGCTCTTTCTCCTTCCTCCTTCCAGAAGAGACTGTTCTCTTCAGATACTCTAGAATTGCTGCAAAATTAGCCTTAGTCTTTGTTTGGAAACCCCCTGATTTTCTATCTCAGTTTTAGGAACTCCTCCTCCTTTAACCTCATGTTAATTAAATGAACTGCTGCAAGACTGAACAGTGTTTCAGAATTGCTGTTCTGTGTGAGACTTATATGAAGTTGCATAAATTGAAACTGCGATTTGCTGTCTGTAATGATTTGTATTTTGTGAGGTTGTGCTTTCTCCTTTGTGTTATTCAGATCTCACTGCTTTTTCACAATTTTTGGCTACATAGGGTCTTGGGGAGTGTGTTTTGGTTTCAGGATGTTTTTCATGGTTCAATGTTGAATTGCACTACTCTACATTTGCAAATATTTAATTCAGAAAACTCCCAAAACAAAAAAGTCCACTCTTACAACACAAAATATACATGATATATACAGTACATATACCCCCCAGCCTGCGCTACACGCCAACCACTTCACATCTCTGCCTCTCGCGTATCTAGATTTCTCTTTCACCAAACAACAAATCTTTTAATTCTTGCAGATTCGCCTCTTCATTGGGAAGAAACACTACTTTTCTCTGATGGCAACTCAAATTAGACGATCTAAAAGTCTCCGACTTAAAGTTTAAAGCCAAACAATATCTACTGTGAATTAGATGCTATATAGCGCCCGACCCGGCACAGATTCACACTGAGGCACGTGTAAAAAGACACAGGCTTTTTATTTTTCTTCAGCTGGAGGCCACGTCTTCCCCGTGAACCCTCCAGCCACAACACAGTCCCAAAAACACTTAATATAGACAGACCAAACACTCTTCCTCTGGCACCACCACTCCTCCCAGGCAACCTTGTCCTCTTCCTCCCGATTCTGGCCCAGAGTGGTGGTTGCCGGTCCTTTTTATAGCCCACCTAGAAGTTCCAGATGCTTGACCACCTGGTTCCAATTGCACTTCCGGGTGGGGCTGAAGAGTTGTCCAGCTGGGCTGTGGAATCCATGCAGCACCCCCTGGCGGCCACCCCAGCTCCCAACCGGGCTCTTGAGGACTCCATCTCCCATGGATCCCTGTGGGAGGTTGAGGCATCACCGCCAGCCAGGGAGGCTGCCACCAAGTGTCCCAGGGAAGGTATTGAGCTGCCCATGGTTGCTCCCCCGGAACATATGCAGCAGGGGCGTCCCGGCTGGGCATGGAAACCGGCCGCCCGCCTCACTACATACTTCTGTCATATGTCCATAATATTCCTTTATTTCACTGAGTAATAATTTCCATTTGTTAGCGCTAATGCAATCTTTA
>JANRMT010062822.1:40503303-40562197 GCA_026402145.1 Polypterus bichir lapradei
AGAAACATTTTGTGTGACAAACATGCAAAAAAATAAGAAATCAGGAAGGGGGCAGATAGTTTTTCACACCACTGTATGTGTTTTGCACGCAATTTGCACATCTCTTCTACAGTCAGCGTTTTTATAGTCTTGATTGTATTTATAAAATTAAATGATTTTTTTCACTACTTTGTTTTTTCGTTGATATGTATATTACTCCAGCACCCTTAAAGCATTGTTTCCAGCTGTTTTATATTAAAACCATTAAACATTCATCATAAACAAAAGATGATTCTTTCTTATTCAACAAAATGGGAACTAATGGCCATATTTCTGATATTCCTTGAGTTATTATAGCAGCTTTTAAATCCCTATTTTAAAGAGCATTTTCAGTTTCAGGATTACTTACTTCACCACCTCAACCAGTGGTCTTCTTTTAGAAGCTACTGGCCTGACACATTATTCCTGCCACAAAAGCATAATGAAAAATAAGTATTAAGGTTACGTGTTATATGTTTGCTGAATTTGTAAAGGAGTAAAAGAATTCTGTTTAGTTGAATCCGGTATGTTGTTCTTTGACCACTGGATCCCGGCCTCGCCACTTGAATGTCACCGCAATCTACAGCCCTATCAGCTCAGATTCTTCTGCACATTTACCTTCCAGAAGTTTTACTTGACAGTAATACTGAACATCATATTTTATGTTGCTCTTAATAAAAATGTTTGCCAAATAAAATATGGAGGAAATAATCAGATGGTTACAGTGCAACATTCAGTTAACTGCACTTGTGAAACATGAATAGATTTGATATGCGTTGATTTCTTTAGATCATAGGTAGGCGCTGACTTTAGTTGTTTTGCACCAAAAAATTATTAAAGGCACAGAACAGTGCTTTGCAGTGAAGGAGTGGGCAGGGTGTGGGGGACTGAGTTAACAAGTGTGTTTAACATTTTAATCTGCAGTGATTCTTGTTTGGATTACAGGCATGTGGAAGTGCCCTAATTCCACTTTTGTCCTCGATCACGTCACTTTCCATGCATGGAAAATTCAGACTTGTAAAGACTGGGGTGTTCCAAGTGAGGGCTGCATCTATGCAAGTGTCATAAGCACTATGTGCTTTAGAGATGCACCACAAGCAAAAATAAAAATCTTGAAGCCTAGAAAGGCACCTTAAATGGAAACTTGGTTGTAATAGTGTTAAGATCTTTTAATATATTGTCATGTATATATTTGAATATTTGCTTATTTTTTTAATGAGTACTTGAGCCCTATTTTGTCTATAATTTGGCAGGTGTAGACTGTTTAGTTTTTTTTTATGTTGGTTTTAATTGCTCATTTTCAGTGTAATCAATTAATTACTAAAAGTAAGAATTTCTGGTACTTCATTGAGAAACCAACTTGAAACCGTTTAGTCTGCAGAGTCAAAACCTAACACAAGCCTGGTTTTAGAAATCCAAGTGTAAAGATCTTCTGCAGAATCCTAGATTCAAATCCTGCTGGCTTGGCCAGTTTGCACGCTCTCCTTTTGTTTGCTTGAATTTTCACTGGGCGAGATAAGATTTTTTTTTTTTTTTTTTTTTTAAATCTCTCCCACCAAACCCCCCTCAACCCATCATTGTGAAATATATATTCTAGGTTGAACACAAAAATAATGTTCACAGCTGGCAATTTTCGTACAGATATCTTTTGTGCCATTTCTTTAAGTTTGAGTTTAAAAGGTGGATGTGCAGGGATAATGACTTGAGCACCAAGCTGTCTCCATGAGGCTCTGAATGTGCGCTGCTCCTTAATGGTTTTTATTAAGAGAGATCTGTAGCATGAAACTGGTCTTTCACAGACTTAAGATTATGTGGTTTTAATCGTTCAACAGACCAATTAGTTTTACCTCTGAGTGTATAAAGCTACTGATTTTTTATTTTATTTATTTTAAACATAGAATACAAAATTAGTTTTGTACATGTGGAATGGCGCTGCATCTGCATTTCAAAAATTCTGATACACTGTCTAGTTCATTAAGTGACAATGGAATATTATGCTCTTTATAAATTCTCTTATAAAAAAAATTGGGTATATACAGTACATGTGTGGGCAAATGTAGGTTTACAGTTGGAGCACCTATAAGACCGTACATAAGTGCACTGTGACATTCGTTTGGGTTGATTAAGCTAATGTAATAATCATAACTTGCATGTCTTTTTCCATATGAATAACTTAAGCTTACTTTTGCCTGTACCTGTAAACCACTACTACTACTACAATACATGCATCCTAAGTAGTCTTAATACCTGTGCACATAATTTTTTTTTTTTATATACATACTTTATTAATCCCGAAGGAAATTACTTGGTTTTTCGCACACCCCTTGGGGTCAGAGCACAGAGTCAGCCATTATACAGCGGCCCTGGAGCAATTGAAGGTTAAGGGCCTTGCTCAAGGGCCCAGCAGAGTAGGATCTCTTTTGGCAATGATGGGGATTCGAACTGGCAACCTTTGGGATACCAGCCTCAGAGCCACCACTCAGTGTAATAATAAGTTTTATTTATGTAGCACCTTTCATACACTGAAGGACACATTACAATTCAATAAACACATTAACAAGACAGTAAAAATTACATAGAAGAAAATGAATAATACTCATTGAAAAGATGTGTTTTTAACAGCAGTTTGAAATGAATAATAGATTTTTCCTCATCATAAAGCCTGAGAGGGAGAGAATTCCACATTTTAAGGGCTATCACACTGAAAACTCTGCCACCCATAGTTACTAACCTATATTTAGGTACAGTGAGTAAGTTAGCATCTGATGATCTTAATGCTTGGGCAGGAGTGTAAGGAAGCAGCAGCTCAGACAGATAATGAGGGGCTAAACCATGAAGGGCTTTAAAGGTGAGAATAAGAAGTTTATATTTGATTCTTGAAGAAACTGGTAACCAATGCAAATCATAGAGGACAGGAGTGATGTGAGCAGATTTTTTTAGTGTGTGTAAGTAAACGAGCAGCAGAATTCTAAACATACTGTAATCTATTAATATATCTAATCAGGAGGCCATAAAGCAATGCATTGCAATAGTCCAGACAGGTAGTGATGAAAGCATGAATGAGTGTTTCAGTATCTTTCACACTGAGGAAAGAACGCAGATGAGCAATGTTACAAGATGAAAAAAGCCGTCTGTACTATTGAGCTGATGTGTGGTTGAAAAGTAAGAAGCTGATCAAAGATGACACCCAAATTACGGACTGATGCTGAGGGTTGAACCAGGATTCCACTGACGTCAATTTTTAGCCCACAAAGCGTAGAGAGGACATATTTGGTACCAACTATTTAAATTTCTGTTTTATCAGGAGTTGTAAAAAATTATCTGTCATCCAATGATTGATTTCCCGAATGCAGTCAGTCAGTGCAACAGGTGAAGATATTGCAGTTGTATCAACACTTACATAAAGTTGTGTGTCATCGGCATAGCAGTGAAAGCTTAAACCGTACCAACGAATAATCTCACCAGTGTAGTGATACTGTAAATACTGCTTTTGACATAACCAAGTCCAGCCAGTGGTACAGTACTAAAGCTTATTGCTTCTTTATAACACATGTACAGTATATCTAATGTAATCTACGATTTGCCTCATATAAGCATCCCAATTATCTTAATGTACCATCCCAAAAATGGCAGCAGCGCTGTGCAGTAGCTGACAGACAAGCAGCAAGTTAAGCAATACTGACATGTGCAATAAATAACAGATATTTGAAATGTTCCCAGAAACTATGAGTTTAATGCAACTTTGAGAACTGTTGCTAATTTATGCTCTAAATAAAAAGCCCCTCTATGCAATTAGGCAGTGTGTGCTGCATTATGTTTTGTACAATGATGCAAAAACAAAGTGGCTGCAGCGAATGTGACCATTTTGCTAGTGTTCAGTGACTGGTATCTAAAAAGTAGCAATGCAGAATTCACGAATGTATTTAGATTGTGTTTTACGTGACATATTAGATGTAGTGTGCAGTGACAAGTAATGTTGTAGATTCACAGCTAGAAGAGCAGTCGGTGTTGCAGATTTAATATAATATGGAACAACCCACAGTGAAAATGCTAAGCTTTGTAAAGTTTGATGGGTAAGCTATAACTATTATGTTACAAGGTTGGCCATCGACAGCGTTCAGTCTTATAATTCTAACAATGTCTGAATGGACTTAGCATTTTGTACTGTGGGATTCTAGGTGTAGGTAACAATCAGTGTTTTTACACCACACACACAAAATAGTTAAGGTGAATAACCTGTAGAAATCTGGCTTCTTAATAATCTGCGTTTACATGTACAAGTAATCTTCTGGAGATCTCCTTTCACAAAACGCACTGATGTCATTAAACTGCCTAAAAAAGAGTAACAGTCACCAGTGGCCACAGTGTATTAAAAAATAACCTTAATGTCTGTGATGATTTTCTTGTGTTTTATAAACATGTTTAGTCAAGATGGCGCTTTATTTGTAGGTTTCTGTTACCTGATTATACACAGCGAACTCTCTTCTTCTTGGCTGTGTGATTGAACCCTGCAAGACCTGCTACATGTTCTTCTTGCCTCACACCCCGTGCTGCTGGAGTAATAATAACGCAGGTATGTTTACTTCAGTAAGATATGTGTTAGGTTACTCATTACTTTAAAAAGCAATCATTCTATGTAATGCATGTTATTTTAAAGTGTTAACCTACTGCTGTATTGCTGATCTTAACACTGTATGTTCAATTCATCATCCAAAATATAGTGATTTCTGAAATATTGAGACAGATTATTTCAGCCAGTAGAAGGAATAATGCAATTGCCTGAATATTTGTGGAAATGTATTTTGTAGACACCACTACCTGTGCCTGCTGAAAGTGTGTAAGATGCAAATACATGTGCAGGCTGACATAGATCAATGGACATGCGCAGATTACAAAATCCTCAACTGTAGTCCAGTGCATGGGACAGCGCGCATGGGTGGACATCACAGCTGGAATGGGACAAGGGTTCTTACCTGGAGGGGAGGCCAGCCTATCAGAAGCACAAGCGGAAAGGCTGGCAGAAGATGCTAGCTTGGAACTGGGTACGGTAGCGTCCTGGCAGGAATGGATCGAGGAACCATACTCGGTCTGGAGGCCAGTATGATGGAAGGACCTAAGGAGAGAACCGGTCAGAGTTACATGCTTCAATGGCACATTAGGTGCCGGCGCTACCAGTATGGACACCCACATAGAATGCTGGGAACTGTATTTCCATGGGGCCGCCTGGGTTCTGGGGGTGCCACCAGCGGGTGCTGTGGGGATTTGTGATTCCTACTTTCAGGGACTTCTGCTCGACCCGAATGTGCTTCCAACAATTTATGCTTAAGGTGGCCAACTCTGATCCTGGAGAGCCACATGTGGCTGCAGGTTTTTGTTCCAACCCATTTGCTTAATTAGAAGCCGGTCTTCACCAATAACAGATCTTTAATTTCATGGCTTGTTAGTGTATTATCTCTACTATGTCAGTTACATTTTTCTTTTCTAATGATAACATGTGTCATGTAAGTGATTTGAAGTCAATAACGGAAGAGTACTTTTCAGTTCTTCACTTTCTCTTAAGTTTCCTTCTGAGTATTTAATTAACTCTTTGAGGGCTGATTGTTTTCTCCAAAAACAGTTTTCTGAAATGCACACAAAGCAACGGTTTCAACATAAAATATCTATTACTGCATGTTGTGGCTGCCAATTTGTCAGAAATGTGCGTCAGCCTGATTACTAGGCTGTCTTTGCGAGGTGGTGGGGCATTGGTTGCAGCAGTCGTAGTACATCGCAGTTTGGTTTGTACCTCTTGACATTGTTAGTGGCGGTCCTCCCAGGCAAACATTGCCATTGGCACATCAGCTGCACGAACCTGTTCAGCATCACAATCAGCTGGGGACTGATCTGCTGATGCTGGTACGTTCATTTTCGATCACTTGTATCAAAATCTGAGTCTGACAAGTCAGAATCCAATTCAGCGAGAATATGTAAAAGGTCATCCGCTGAGTATTTTGCTTTACACATTTGCCTCAATCTCTCGCTGGCTGTCCATTCCATTCTTGCCATTGTTTACTCCTCACTACTCATGTGAGCACAGGGAATCTTGGTCAAATCAATGAAGCTAACACTCCTTCCAGCAAAGAGAGCCCAACTAAAACTTAACAGCGGGTTTATCACCATTTACAGCTTATTACCACTGTCAGCTCCTGCTTTTGAGAAAAGTTGACATCTGCCCTGAAACAGTCAAACCAAACAGTGAATGATGAATACACATGGGTGCCCTGCCTGGGGTTTGTTTCCTGCCTTGCACCCTGTTTTGGCTGGGACTGGCTCCAGCCGACCCCCGTGACCCTGTAGTTAGGATATAGTGGGTTGGATAATGGATGGATGGATGGATAAATGAATACACATGGGTGGGAATTGAGACAAGCAAGATGGAGAACTGCTGGTTCCTTTGTCATTTGATTCTTATTGCTAATAAGGATCAGTTAAAACAACAAATACAACTGTTTAAGAGTAAAATAAGCATTTAAGGGTTCAAAATCTTAACAAGTGAGACAACTAAAATGAAGCAGAACAATGTCCCTTGAGCAATAAGTGCTTTATCAGCAATGAATGATTTCTCATGAAGCAGTTGGGTTGGAACAAAAACCCGAAGCCACTGCGGCCCACCAGGACTGACGTTGGTCAGCCCTGATTTAAAGGATCTGAGTCTTAAATAGCAAATAAATGAAGTTAATTAGTAGCCCTGGTCTGTGACCTACAAATGGTAGTACTCCTGGGTCAAAGATAAAGGAAGCTGCTCAACCTCATACAGACGAGTCGGAGTTGGAAGAGGAACTGGACCACACTCACATGGGAGGAGTGGAGAAATGAGAGACAGGTGAGAACATTTGTGATTTGTAAGTTATTTGTGAAAATAAGCTTTTTTTTTTATTGAACCGGGACTTGTGGATGTATTTCTGGTGCTGTAGCGCCCCTACTGGTCACACTGGTTAAGGGTTTATATGGCCATTTAATTGATTATTAAAGGAAACCTCTGCAGTTCTTCTGTTAAACAGGTTTCTCAGAGGCCAGTAACCCAATTTCTATACAGTAATTGATAATTGAAATAAGGATTTACATGGCATTAGGTTTCAATAAATAATTGGGTTATTGAAGCACATGTAAACACACTAATTGTCATCTGTGTGTCATCAAAGCTTCATAGTTGTGACAAAGCCAGACCACTTTATATAAAACAATTGATGGATAGCATTTTAAGAGTAATGCTTTCATATCATGTCTTAATTTGGTTTCTTACTGTTGTGCAGTGAATAGTTGTATTGCAGGACTGATATGGACGAAGCTTCTGTCAAGACCAAGATCTCATGGCTGCAGCTGCCAAACAACAAGCCACAGGTTGGTTATTGTTATTTGTGGAATGGTTGTACACAAGATATGCACGTTTTTCAACAAATCTGGCCTTTTCTCTTGTGAAATGTAGCGGCGTCTAATCCCAGTGTATAAATCTTTACCCATAATTCTGTACAGTACAGGAGCTACAGAAGTTTGAAATTTTTACGGTAGTCTAAGTCTAATAGGAATTCAGAGCCAGCATACATGCTGGTTTGTTTTGCTTCATATTGTAGAGTCCACTATACTGCATAGCAGAGTAGAGTTGTTTCAATAATGATAATAATAATCACAGCAAAAAAAAGTTAGGATCAGTCAAGTCAGGCATACTGGGAGAACAGCAGACTGTCCAAATGAAAAAGATAATGGCGTGTGTCAGGTCAATAGAGAGAAGATTCAGCTATAAAACCAGTGGTCACCTAAAAGAAGATTAACAAATTTTAAGGTTGATTGTGTGTCCTAACACAACATAAAGAGTTCAAACAAATCTTGCGGGCTTTGTTGGCTGGGGTTTCTTTCTGGGAACACCTTCGGTCAGTACGAGCCCACATAATTACAACTAGCCTGGCCAAAAAGGGGATTCAGGTGAAGACAGCCAGGTTTTTATTTACATATAGTTATGGTTATACACATATAGTTATGGTTATGGAAAGTCAGGCTGACACTTGGTTTAGTCATGAAGGAAGAAGAACAAGAATTTTAGACTCAGCTTTAGATTAGAGAAGAGCAAGAATGTACTTTTATGGTTATTGCTGATTGCTTAGTCCAAACCCAGTCTAGAAAGACTTTGAAACACAGTGGAGCTGCAGTCTGGAGATCCCTATTTAATTAGTCTGGTTTGGGTTAAAAGGAAGCAACAGGATAAACAAAGATTTGTCCTCTTATGTCACTATTCGTCTTCAACTTCCTTTCTTTGTTCACATTTACTTGATGGGTGAATTTAAGGATGCACTTGTTCTGGTTCTTCTTGGCTAAGGGCAGCAAGATCCAGTAGATGATGCTGCAACTGCCAAGCCCTTGTGTGGTGTATTCATTAAGTCCTTCTCCATGAAAGACATCCCCTAACTCACATGTCAGTGTGGAGTTTGCACATTGGATGTTCTCCAGGTATGCCAGTTTTTGAGGAACCAACTGGTTAAACATTGAAACATCCTCTTTGGTCACTAGTCTAGTTGGGGTTCCAAACTTCTTTCATTTCACAATTATTGAGGCCACTGTTCTCCTGGGAACAGTGAAAACTTTAGAAATGGTTTATCCCCAAGCCCTCATCTATGCTTCACTGCAATCTTGAATAGGAATTCTACAGGAATGTTCTTCAACTTCATGGCTTGGTTTTTGTCCTGATATTAGGGTTGGAACTTTTGACACAGAGGCTTTGAGGCTTATATCGGTTTAGTGAAGGCACTGCTTCAAAGCAGTGTAGTGAAGTTTTACAGCCAGTCGACTGATGATATCTGAAGCTTCAAACGACACTGAAGCCCCGGCAGCTCTCTTGACTGCTTCGAAGCTTTGCACCGTCCCACATGATGTGAAAGGGTATGTGAATGTAGTATTGATAAATAAGAATGGCCCAAATAGTACACGTGGTTTTTGAATAAGGTGGCTGTTGTCTCTTTAAGAGACTAATTCACCCACCTGTATAAATATGTATATTTTTAAGAACAAGGTGTTTTAACTAATTGTAAGTTTTGTTTTGTAGATACAATAGGGCTTGCCACATTTGTCTTTACTCTTTTCACAGTATTGTTAGATTGATTTGCTATGCATTGTTATTGCACTGTTTGTTTTATAGATCTTGATTTTTTTCAGTTTTATTATCGTTTCACTAGTTCTCGGGAGGTTTGTTGGGTTATATTGCACATTATGACATTCATTTGTATTCACGGTCTAACGGAAGCCTTGATGAGTTGTGTTGTATTTATTTATCTTGTGTCTGTAATAAATTTTATTTGTATAAATCTGTATAGGCATGAGCATTTATTATCTTAAATGCCTGACTTGTGTTACATGAAGCTACCACTCGTACAGTATTTTATACACAGGCGATATTGAATTAAATTAGGAGTGCAGAGGTGTGGAACCTGTAGCTCAACAAGAAAGTAAATCCCATACTATACTGTTCTTTTGTACTGAAACTTATTATTAATACTCTAACCTACTGCAGGGCGGCACGGTGGTGCAGTGGGTAGCGCTGCTGCCTCGCAGTTAGGAGATCCGGGTTCGCTTCCTAGGTCCTTCCTGCATGGAGTTTGCATGTTCTCCCCGTGTCTGCGTGGGTTTCCTCCAGGTACTCTGGTTTCCTCCCACAGTCCAAAGACATGCAGGTTAGGTGCATTGACGATTCTAAATTGTCCCTAGTGTGTGCTTGGTGTGTGAGTGTGTGTGTGTGTGCCCTGCGGTGAGTTGGCATCCTTCCCGGGGTCTGTTTCCTGCCTTGCGACCTGTGTTGGCTGGGATTGGCTCCAGCAGACCCCCATGACCCTGTAGTTAGGATATAGTGGGTTGATTAATGGATGGATAACCTACTGCAGGCACATTCTCTAAACTCTCATACGTGTGCCCAGTTCCACAAGCACATTCCCTAAACTCTGGTATGATTCTCTTTGCCCCTTAAGACAATAAATTCCCATTTTATAATGGAAAAAATATTAATCTTTCACATTGTCTCGCAGGACTTGAGTACTTCAGTACTCAAGGACTTGAGGACTTCAGTAGTCTGATGATTACGAATCAGTGGTGGCTTATAACGAATGGCAGCGTCTCGTTGGTTCACATTAGTTCTAAGCACCGATGCATTTTTGTTGTTTCCATTGCTATCATAACGACACTGTCAAATTGTATCAGGTTGGGCACAAGTCACCAGCAGTTTTAGTTGGCATTCGATCATACAAATGAGCAGTTTATTGCCAGTTGCAGGGGAGCTGATTAAAATGGTAAGCTTGCCAACGTCTCAAAATAATTCCAACAAGTGCGGCAGCAGCAGGTGCTCCTAATAAGGATAGTGAGCTTACTTAAAAGAGCCACGAGAAGAGGGAGGTGCCATTGACACTCGGGGCTGGTGATCACGAGTACAGTATTCATAATGGTAGCAAATTACAACTTTAGGACTAATGATAATATGATTATCATAACATCAAAATGAATGCACAGAGTGTTCTTGAGGTTTTAGAGTTTTGGTGCACCTGTCCAATAGTAACTATGTGATCAACAAGAGTGAGGAGTACTCAGGCTGTGTCAAGCTCATGGCTGCTATGATTTCTGTAACCCACCAGATGTCACGAGATTTGAAGCTTCAAACCCTTCACAGGGCTTCATCTCTTCCTGAGCTGCAGTGTGAATTGTGGGACCTTACATTGACAGGTGTGTGCATTTCCAAGCTATGTCAATTCAATTCACTTGGCCACAGGTGGACTCAAGTCAAGTTCTCGACACATCTCATGGAGAACCAAAGCAAATGGGATGCACCTGAGCACAGTTTGGAGTGGCACAGCAAAGAGTCTGACTACTTATAGAAATTACATTTCAATTTTTTATTATTAATATACATGCAAACCTTTCTGCAAACATGTTTTCATTTTGTCAGTATGGGTTATTGAGTGTAGTTTGATGGACACAAATCAAAGTTTTATCCATTTAAAATTAAATCTAACACAATAAAGTATTCAGAAAGTGAAGGGATCTGATTACTGGTTAAGTCCACTGTGCGAGAGCAGCACACACACATGGCAAGATGACTGAACCAGACGTGAGAACAGCTAAGTCTCTCATTCTGTGTCAACAACTGTCTGCCCAGCTCAGTGCTGTAGTGGAGTTTATCTAGAATGACCACAAAAGATGAAGATGACCCAGTGTTAGTACTGGTGGCACACACTTGAAAATGGTTCTTGGTCTTCCTGATTTCAAAAACTCTGCTTTATTGTGTTCATTAAGACTAAATAAGGTCATGTCATTTTCTAACCTTCTTTATTCAGACAAATGTTACTGGGGACACTGGAGCCTATCCCAGCTAGCATAAGGCACAAGGCAGGAACAAACTCTGGACAGGGCGCCAGTCCATCACAGGGTGAACACATACACTCGGGCCAATTTAAATTTACCGTTGCCAATTCACCTAACCTATATGTTTTTGTATAGCGGGAGGAAATCCACACACACCTGGGGAAAACATTCAAGCACCAGGCAAGGTGGACCCAGAGTGCAAATCCTGGTCTCTTTACAGCGAGGCAGCAGCGTTACCAATGTGCCACTCAGACTACATAGGGTATTAAAAGATGTTCTGTGTATACTTCATTTTCATAAAGTGATTGTTTGTAATTCAGGGGATGCCTGCAGTTATTTAAATGATTTTCTGTGTTTACTTAATTTTCATAAAGTGATTGTTTGTAATTCAGGGGATGCCTGCATTTATTTAAAAGATTTTCTGTGTGTACTTAATTTTCATAAAGTGATTGTTTGTAATTCAGGGGATGCCTGCAGTTATTTAACTTAAATATAACATCTGGGTCTATGATGAAATAAATAAACCAAACTGAAATATGCTGCAAATTTCAAAATAGATGACTAAACTATTTCTAACTTATTTTACAGATGAGGCAGAGACAGATTAAGTGACTTGCTCAATGTTACACAGCGAGGCAGAAATGGGAAGTAAGCTGGCAGGCAACCTTAGGGTTTGAAGTCCAGTGCCTTTCTAAATGTGAGGGATGGCTGGTACTCAGAGCACATGGTGAAGTCCTTTACTGACTAATTAATATGCCAGTCTGGGTAGAGGCTTATTCTGTTCATATGAACACTTTCAAGTCACTTCAGTTTTTTTTTTTTTTTTGCCTGACGCCACTTGAATCACCAGTCTGAGAAAATCCCAACATATGCTACACTGCTCGACTCGTCTTGATATCTAGTGATGGAAGATGTTGAGCATTTTAGGTTTTCAGCCTATTTTTGGATCATATTTATTTCTGGAGATTGGACCCTTAATGATAAAGAGTAAACCGATAGGTGTCTTTAGCAAAAATGATCAGAAGGACTTGAAGTTGTGCAAGCCACATCAACTGACCCCAAGAGTTCACCCCCTAATGGGATAAAAGGGGTCAAATTTACTCCTTTTCAAAAATCTTGGGATCAGTAATATTGCCATGTGGAGTGTTGTTTTATGCTATTTCAAGGTTACTGATCGCTAATATACTTTTGATATCTGATTTTCTTTTTTTCTTTTTATACTGGTGGTCCTAGTCCTCTAAGAGCCACTCCCAAAGGTAGAAGTTGACATGTTTCAAACATAAGCATGTGAGGTATCATTTTAGACTATTTTAAGGTCAGCAGTTAAATATATGATGCTATTTTTGATTCTTTCTTAGGGATCTACTCCTCTATGGACCTTTCTCATGAGGTGAAAAATGTCAAATTTCTTTCACATTCAAGAATATTTCAACTTTTTGCATTTAAATTGAAGCACACATACTAATATTTCAAGTATGTGACACAACTCTTCTTATTTAATATGTACTTCTACCTCATGAAGTATATCAATACACATACTGTGAATTAGCATGACTTGTGTTTCTCCAGACTTGTTTTGAATCATTTGTAAATCAATATTTAAAGATCTTTCTGACATTACGCTGGATATACCCCTTCATGGAGTTCTGTATAGGAGTTCTAAATTCTATTACTTTGTAAAAAGGGAGGAAGTGCTTTGTTCCTTCAGATATCCCTGCATTGTGGTATTTTCTGACGTTCACTGATAATATCTTTCTGTTCGTAACCACACATACAAGGCTTTTTAGTGTCTGCTTTAGCTGATAGTGGACTTTTAGATATAATTACATGTTATGAATAAAAAAAATACCAGACTAAGTGCCATTTTTCTTCACTGATTATAGTTATTCTGTAAGCATGCCACAGCTTGGTAGAGAAACCTAATAACAGACATAGACACTTAAACTTCTGGAAGTTCAATAATTTTTTTTTAAATGATTGAAATGAACTCTGGAAGAGGTTAAATTCAAAAAGGAATTGCCCATAATATACAAGCTATTGTCTGCATGGGAGACAGTTTAAGGGCTCAGGTGATGGTAATTCTCCACCAATCCAAGGGGTGTGATAATGCTGTCTGTTTTTCTCTGTCTGTAGACCGGAAGACTGATGGCTCTTCTCCAATGACGTCACTTCTGGTGTATGTCCACCATGCACCACCTGCCTCTTAATGCCCAGCAGCCATATAACCAGAAGAACCTCAAGTCTTTGAGAGTCAGAATAAGACTCCAGTCTAACGAGACTAATTTTGTGTTTTAAGTCCACATTTTCTTTTATTTTAGTATTATAATAGACAGGGTTGGCTGCAAGGTGCCCCTAAAACACTTTCATTTGTCTTGTATTTATGTTACACCATCAAGTCATAAGCTGCAGTAAACCCCCACCTATTATTTTTTACAATTTGGGTGATGCCTTACGACATTTGAGATACAATTGTTTTAATTTCTTTTATTTTCCCAGTTGGAGCACAGGCAGGTGAAGTGACTTACTCATGGTCACACAGTTCAGGGGTTGAAGTCCAGAACTGTAACCACTACAACATCAACCTCAGCCAAAGTGAAATTCATCAGGATGCTAATGAATGAGGAACTGAGTGGGTCTTTCCATCTGACAAGGCAGCATCACTCACAACCAAATGATGCTCTTGCAAGCATACGGTGCATTCACAAAGAATTCAGACCCCATTGATTTTTCACATTTTGAAAAGTTGCAGCCTTGTGCTAAAATCGATTACATTATTTTTTTTTTCACATCAAGCAACACTCAATGCCCAAGAATGACAAAAAAAAAGGATTTTAGGAATTTTTGCAAAGGTTATTAAAAATAAGAATCTGGAATATCACATTGACATGGGTATTCAGACTCTTTACAATGACATTTCAGATCTGGCTCAAATGCATCCCATTCTATTGATCATGATTGAGATGTTTCTACGTCTTGTTTGGAGTCCACATGTGGTCAATTCAGTTGACTAGTAGGGGTACACACCTGTCTGTAGAAGGTCCCACAGTTAACAGTGTGCATCACAGGGTACAATTAGGGACTACAGAATCTTTAGTTAATATATAATCTTTTACAATCTTACAAGTATATACTTAAATAATGTTGCAACAATAATTTATTAAAACATAAAGAAAAGGACTGAAGGTAAGTAAAGGATTAACTAAATGTTGTTTTAAGCTTAGGCACGTGAGGCTTTTTCCTCATCTTAGAGGAGCCACCAACATAATTACTAAGGTTAGAATGAAGTAAATGAGTAATGAACACCCCCTTAAAAATTGAGGAGAAACTAGTGAGGAAAGCCCGAACACCTCTATTGTGACGCACTGATCAGATCAGTGGGAAAACCCATAGGACACCCCTGTTAACAAAGCAATGTTCAGAATAACGGAAGAAATGACATGTATACAAAATTACTGGTGGCTGTAGTTGATTGGTTAAGATGATAGAATTCTGCAGGACAAGAGTTAGATGATGTGATGTATTAAATAAGGTAAAGGTAATAGAAAAATATAAAAGTGAATGAATTGATTAATTGCTCACTCTTGGATTGAGAGTTTTGTGCCTATCTACAGTATATGTAAATAAAGAATTGTTCTGTATTCTTATCTGGTCTCTGTGAATGACTTCTTTGAAAAAAGAGGAAAGTTTTTTTCCACAACAGGACACACCAGCAGTTTACAGTTGCTAGTTAAGCTGTAAGGAAATCCTAAATACCCAGAGAAATCCATGTAGACCAGGGGAAAATGTGCAATACCCATGTGGAAAGCAATCTAACTGGCATTCAAACCAAGGACTTTGGACATGGGAAGCACCAGGGCTCACCACTGTGCTGCCCAAATATTTTTCTTTTCTCTTTATATTGTCTGTATAGTTTCCATATTCACTGTTGTATTTTTCTTCCATTTGTGCTGCTTCTACTTCTTCTTCTAAGGTATCGCATAAGGCAGAGATAGGCTGGTGTTTGAAGAACATAAGAAATATGACAGACGAGAGGAGACCATGCAGTCCATCAGGCTCATTTATCTAGCCAATAGGTAAGCTGCACCAAGATCTCATCCAGATTCTTCATAATGGTTTCTGTTTCAACTCCATGTCTCCATTGTTTACACCAGAGTCCCACAACTCTTTGTGTAAATATGTGCTTCCTGGTTTCAGTCTTAAATGCACTTGAACTTAAATGCAGTTTCACGGATGTCCTCATCTATGTGTTTCAGCATTAAATTGAAAGAAGTCTACCGGTTCTAGTACAGATCCAACACCCTCCACACCACCTGCAACAAATGACTTTGGGAAAACCTCCAATTGTCCACTTATTATAGGATAAGCCCATCACTCTAAGAGGTGTGTTATGTGACCAGAAGGGGAGATGCTATGAAGCTCTTCAAGTGAGAATATATATGCTGTGGACAAAAGCCATACTAAATCCAGTGTATGTTATGGGGTATTCAGTCTGCAAGTGCCCATGAAGACTAGTAACCAATTATACAGTCATGGCCGAAATTATCGGCACCCCTGGAATTTTCCCAGAAAATGCACCATTTCTCCCAGAAAATTGTTGCAATTGCAAATGTTTTGGTATACACATGTTTATTTCATTCATGTGCATTGGAACAACACAAAAAACAGAAGAAAAGCCAAATCTGACATCATTTCACACAAAACTCAAAAACCGGGCTGGACAAAATTATTGGCAACCTCAACTTAATATTTGGTTGCACACCCTTTGGAATAAATAACTGAAAACAAACGCTTCCTATAACCATCAACAAGCTTGTTATGCCTCTCAACTGGAATTTCCGACCACTCTTCTTTTGCAAACTGCTCAAGGTCTCTCAGATTTGAAGGGCGCCTTCTCCCAACAGCAATTTTGAGATCTCTCCATAAGTGTTCAATCGGATGTAGATCCGGACTCATTGCTGGCCACTTCAGAACTCTCCAGCACTTTGTCTTCAACCATTTCTGGGTGCTTTTAGAGGTATGTTTGGGGTCATTGTCCTGCTGGAACACCCATGACCTCTGACACAGACCCAGCTTTCTGACACTGGGCCCTAGATTGTGCCCCAATATCTTTTGGTAGTCTTCAGATTTCATGATGCCTTGCACACAGTCAAGGCATCCAGTGCCAGAGGCAGCAAAACATCCCCAAAACATCTTAGAACCTCCACCATATTTGACTGTAGGTACTGTGTTCTTTTCTTCGTAGGCCTCATTCCGTTTTCTGTAAACAGTAGAATGATGAGCTGTACCAAAAAGCTCTACCTTGGTCTAATCTGTCCACAAGACGTTCGCCCAGAAGGATTTTGGCTTCCTCAAGTACATTTTGGCAAACTCCAGTCTGGCTTTTTTATGTTTCTGTGTCAGCAGTGGGGTCCACCTGGCTCTCCTGCCATAGCGTTTCATTTTGTTCAAATGCTGACGGATAGTTCGAGCTGACACTGTTGCACCCTGAGTCTGCAGAACAGCTTGAATATGTTTTGAAGTTGATTGGGGCTGTTTATCCACCATTCGGACTATCCTTTGTTGCAGTTTTTTATCAATTTTTCTCTTCCGTCCACGTCAAGGGAGATTAGCTACAGTGCCATGTGTTGTGAACTTCTTGATTATGTTGTGCACAGTGGACAAAGGAACATGAAGATCTCTGGAGATGAACTTGTAGCCTTGAGATTTTTGATATTTTTCCACAATTTTTGTTCTCAAGTCCTCAGACAATTCTCTGCTCTTCTTTCTGTTCTCCATGCTTAGTGTGGCACACTCAGACACGCAATAGAAAGGTTGAGTCAACTTTTCTCCATTCTAACTGGCTTCAGGTGTGATTGCTATATTGCCAGCACCTGTTTCTTGCCACAGGTGAATTCAAACGAGCATCATATGCTTGAAATAAAACGATTTACCCACAATTTTGAAAAGGTGCCAATAATTTTGTCCAGTCCATTTTTGGAGTTCTGTGTGACATGATATCATTTCTGGCTTTTTTTTCTCTGTTTTTTTGTGTTGTTCCAATGCACATAAAGGAAATAAACATGTGTATACCAAAGCATTTGTAATTGCAACAATTTTCTGGGAAAATTCCAGGGGTGCAGATAATTTCGGCCATGACTGTATATGATGCTGTAGTCTCAGTCTCCAAAGCACAAAAGGCCCTGACAAACACCAGATAAACCCAGTCCAGACCAACTGCTTTAAGTGTCTGTTGAGTTTTCCTCTTTAGTGTTAACTCATTTATCGGGAGACAAGGACTAAGATTAGCTCAGCGATGGATTGGTAACTAACTCCCTAATTTACATTGACAGTGGTTTGTCGAAAATGTACGGCTAGAACTTACTACCTCTTTGACCAGGAAGGTCTATGTATCCTTCAAAAACTGGTGAACATTCTACTGTGGTGAACTAGAGACTTTATAAGCACAATGAGCCTAAGAAATACTTAAAATGCTCACTAGAGCAGGGAAAACCATCAAACCCTAGCTAGTAAAAGAAACAGCCAAGTAGTATCTTTATAAGTAAAAACATTTATTTGTACAACAAAATGCCTACAATATAAAGCTCTACGGAGCACATAAGTCACCTGAAATTGCAGATCACACTTCGACTAGGTGTGTATTTGGGAAAGAAGCCTGCTGAGGACAGATTATGCAGCTGCCTGCCTTCTATTCTGGTTAGATCCAGTTTGCCATCTTCTCTCAAGACAGTAATAGACCCCATTGTATGAAATCTTCAGTTTCTTGAGAATCTGTCACATGGAATAACCATCATTCTGTTAAAAAAAAAATTAAAATCCAAACAAACTACACACTGACACATTTTTCTTGAGAAAGCTGTTTCATTTTGGCCATTTCTGAACCCAGAGCTGAACTTTAGGAATCCCATTACCTTGCAACCCTATTGAACAGAGCAACAGGATTCAGTGGTGCTAATGCAGTTACTAAGGTTTCCTTAATAACCAAATAGCATTTAAAAATAACTAACTAATGATAAATAAGGCAGCTGACCATTACGACAATGAAGGAATGGCTGCTAAAAATAGAGCTTTGCAGTCATGCAGTATGCGAATAATAAATTAACACTAGCAATGTCTTTGCTGTATTTTTAAATCAACTTAATCTTATCTTGTTAAAAAAAGAAATCAATACGTATATCAAAAACATGAACATTTTTGAGTATGTCCAGAATTTTGAATGGTACTGTAATTAAAATTCAAGCTAATGTTATAGGAAACATTCGGCAAAAACCGAGAACCTTTTTGATCTCCTATTTTAAACCACAAGGAGGCAGCACGGCTCCATTCTGAGGATTTGACAGCTGCTGGAAGCCAAAGGGATTTTGAATCCATCCATCCATTATCCAACCTGCTATATCCGAACGACAGGGTCACGGGGGTCTGCTGTAGCCAATCCAGCCAACACAGGGCGCAAGGCAGGAAACAAACGCCGGGCAGGGCGCCAGCCCACCGCAGGATTTCGAATCTTTTGCAGAAATTAAAGCGTGTATTGACCTGTTTATGCATATAATCGTATCATTTAAAAATCTCTTATACAATTAACAAGAATGTGTACGGCACTTTAGAAGAACATAGCGCGTCTTATATGGCTTCTAGATTTGAACAAAATCCTATGAAAGTCGCACCAAATGTACGTTTCATTATATGTCCCTTTTATGCGGTGTAAGGTCCACTGTATGCACAGTAACTTAGGTTTCATAGGGATTAACTGGAAAGCGTTCCATAAGGTAGATAATTTCATTTGTCGTAAGCTATCATTAACATTGGAACCAAAATTATTCGATAATGTCACTGGAGAAAGTTTACTGTAAAAGATCGGATGTACCGAACAGTGTCGTTAAAATGCCTGCAGTTTACATCAAGTGACGTGCAAGTAAGAAGAAAGGCTAAACAGAAAAAGACGTGTGTAAGGCCGTCTATGATAGACTCATCACCAGAAGTTCACTCACATCTCACGAGAGGACACCCAAAACGCGAGGTCTCGCGAGCATTTGTTCCAGCTATTAACCCGGAAGGGACTGCCGTAACTTGGAAATAAAATTTAGTTACACGTTTTCTTTGCTTCTAATCTGTTTACTCTTTATTACAACGTTTTAACTGTTTAAGCTATGCATCGGATGTTGTGTCTGTTTAATGTAGAGGGTTTCTTCGGCGGTGTTAAGACGTAAAGAAGACTGGAAACGCTCAGTCCTCGGGAAGGAGTGACTTGCGTCCTAATAGGAACTGTCATTTGAACAGAAAGGCGGGCTGCTCGCGGAAGGCTTTTTGGAAAGAGCGCGACATTCCTCCCGCGTCACAAATCCCGCAAGCGGTGCATCCTGAGCGACATGAAAATGGAGGAGCAAACGAAAAGCCAAGAGGTACAGGACGAAAACCAGCCACCTGATGCTCCCGATCGGGGAGATGCCGGTGTCGCCGTAAGTGTTAAAAGTACTAACTGCTTGAACGGGACCGTCACGGCTTCTCCTTTTTAAGTTAGCCATTCGGTGTGTTATTGCGTGCGTGTTTTAGGATTACTATGCACCAAGTTTACGGTTTATTTTCTGAACGCCAAGTCCCGATTGACTTGCAGCAGGGTCTGGAGAAAGCGGCATACATTTTGTGTCGTAACATATGCAGATAGGTTACGTTTGTCGGTGATCAAAAAATGGTGTTAACATAAAAACGATGCTTATTTACAGACAGTGCATCGTAATAGGTACTTAAATCACATGTAATTATTAGCCCCTCATTGGTCAGATTTTTTCTTATGCCCGCCTACCGCCCTCTCAAATTTGCGTAATATATTATTCTCCGGTACGAATATAAAGCATTGATCTTTATCGTAATAGGTACGACGCTGCTTACTCCTGATCCAGATAACTTTTTAAAATATAATGGCACCTTACCGACTCTTGACTTCTGAAAGTTGGAATTTGGAGTTTATTTTTAAAAATTAGATTTAATGACTTTCAAGTCGTTTTAGGCACATTATACACTAACCTTTATAGTTCGTTGGTGTGTAATTGAACTTGCCCCAATTCCCTTTGAATGAGCATTGGCAAGACCCTCTAATAACACTATGTAACACATTTTTTGTTCCTGGGTACAAAATGTGTTTTCCTAACCCGTTATGCCTAAAAAAAAATAGAAACTAGCTGTTGTTCCACAAAAACTTTGATTTTGTGATCAGGACAATGATATTTTGAAATTTGTCTGTTTTTGAGAAAATTCTCAATTCGCATTCAATACTGAGTAGTCTTCTAGAATATTCTTGAACTGATAGAATCGTCCAGAAGTTTCTAGAATATTCTTGAACTTTCAAGAAACTTTTACAACTTTCTAGAACGTTCTCGGACTGTCCAATAGTAGTCATACAAGTATAAAAGCACAGGTGACTCGAACCAACATTTCGGTTTATGTTATTTTTTTGATTTGATTTAGATGGCATCAAGTGGTTGCTTGCACCAAGCAGATGCATTTTGCTACGTCTGTGGACAATTATAGACAAGAGGGAGAAAGTATTCCGTGAAAGCATGTCGTAAGATGTGCAAGGCATACTTCGGCGTGCCTGTCGGGGATCAAGACAAGCCCTGGGCACCTCATTTCACATGCGAATATTGCAAGAAAACTCTTGAAGGTTGGTACAGGGGAGAAAAGAGAGCCATGAAGTTTGCTATCCCGCGAATTTGGCGGCAACCAACTGTCCACTCAAGCAACTGCTACTTCTGCATGGTGGATCCTACCAAACGTCGTACTGGCAAGAATGCGCCTCAAATCGTTTATCCAAACATTCCTTCTTCCATTGCCCCAGTACCACACTGCCCCGAGCTGCCCATTCCCACTCCTCCGAAGAGGGATCAGCCATCTTCAGGAGACAGCAGCAAGTCAGACAGCGAGGAAGATATTGCGGTTTCACAGATGCGGCTGAGGAGAGAAGACCATACTTCCCTAACCAGAAAGACGTCAACGATCTGATCAGAGACCTTGGTCTTACCAAGTCCAATGCTGAGCTTCTGACATCCAGGCTCAAGCAGTGGAAATTGTTGGATGAAAGCGTGCAAGTCACAAATCAGTGAAAGCGTCGCCAAACATTTTCCAACTTCTTCAGTCGGCAAGATGGGCTGTGCTTCTGCAACAATGTGGCCGGTCTATTCGAGGCTATAGGTATCACCTGTAACCCGAGTGAATGGCGCCTATTCATAGGCAGTTCATCCCGGAGCCTCAAAGCCGTGCTGCTTCACAACGGAAACAACTACCCGACTCTCCCTATGGCTCACACTGTGCATCTCAAAGAGGACTACACCAGTGTCAAGATGTTGCTGAGTGCCTTGAAGTATGATGACTATGGATAGGAGGTCATCGGAGACTACAAAATGGTGTCATTCCTGATGGGCTTTCAAGGCGGTTTCACAAAATTTCCTTATTTCCTTTGCCTCTGGGACAGCCGTGACACTAAGGCGCACTATCACAGAAAGGACTGGCCACAGCGGACCGAGTTCTCTGTGGGGAAGAGCAATGTCAAGTGGGAGCCGCTGATAGAACCTCGGAAGGTGCTGATGCCACCACTGCACATCAAGTTAGGCCTCATCAAGCAATTTGTCACCGCTCTCGACAAGGAGTCAGCAGCTTTCAAGTACCTCCAAGATCTCTTTCCAAAGCTGTCCGAGGCAAAGGTCAAGGCTGGCATCTTCGTCAGAACACAGATCAAGAAGATCATAGAATGTGACGAATTCGCCAAGCTGCTGAACAGGATGGAGAAAACGGCTTGGAACAGTTTCATTGCAGTGGTTCACGGCTTCCTGGGTAATCACAAGGCTGAAAACTATGTGCAGTTGGTTCGGACTCTCATAAAGAATTACGCCAAAAAGGGATGCAGAATGTCTCTCAAAGTCCATATCCTTGACGCTCATCTTGACAAATTCAAAGAGAACATGGGAGCTTACTCAGAGGAGCAAGGCGAGCGCTTTCATCAGGATATACTGGACTTGGAACGTCGTTACCAAGGACAGTATAACGAAAACATGATGGGGGACTACATTTGGGGGCTTCTTCGAGAAAGCAATTTGCAGTACAGTCGCAAATCTAGAAAACCTACTCCTTTCTGAACCGTTGAGTGGTTTTGACTGTCTTTGTCTATTTACCATGCAAGTGTTGTTCTTTATCAGACCGCATGAACGAAAAGATAAAAATTCCCTTGTTTTGTCACTATAAATATGAAATTTTCTGGGCTGTGGTCATAAAATCAAAGTTTGTGCTGAATGTAGTCGTTTTTCCATAGGCTTTAGACATAAGCAGTTGAAATATAACTCTTGGAAGCCAGGAACAAAAATTGTGTTACATAGTGCCATTGTTCAAATATTCTAATAATTTGTTCTTAATTAGAAGAAGTTAAACAGAGGCGAGGGCGTCAGGGTGGCGCAGTGTGTAGCACTGCTCCCTCGCAGATAGGAGACCCGGGTTCGGGAAGTTTACATGTTCTCCCTGCGTCTGCGTGGGTTTCCTCCGCGAGCTCTGGTTTCCTCCCACAGTCCAAAGACATGCAGGTTAGGTGCACTGGCTAACTTAAATTGTCCCTAGTGTGGGCTTGGTGTGTATGTGTGTGTGTGTGCCCTGTGGTGGGCTGGCACCCTGCCAGGGGTTTGTTTCCTGCCTTGCACCCTGTGTTGGTTGGGATTGGCTCCAGCAGACCCCCGTGACCCTGTAGTTAGGATATAGCGGGTTGGTTGATGGATGGATAGATAAACAGAGGTGGACAAATTGGTAGGCCAGACACCTGGGACTGCCAACTTTTTATTCCGGACAATCAAACTGTAGACACACACAGCCCAGTGGACTACTGGATGCTTTGGATCTTTGCTCCACACAATATTTTCCTAATACAAATTCGATTTGATAAAACTGAAAGAACCAAAACCACTGTCTTGGCTGGATGTCACTTTTAAAGGCACCTGAGTATAATATGCCAAACTGGTTTAACAGTGGTATCGCATACACACACCACGTAGCAAGCAATTTAATGAAATTGTAAAGCAAGCAGCAATAGCATTAGCTCTGAAACCTATGGAGCAGTGAGATCAAGAATGTCAAAAGGTAATAATATGCTATCACCAAAACAACAGTCAGTCAGTCATTGCCCAACCCACAATATCGTAACACAGGGTCACGGGGATCTGCTGGAGCCAATCCCAGCCAACACAGGGCACAAGACAGGAACAAATCCCGGGTAAGGCGCAAGGCCACCACAGACCAGAAACAACAATGAATGCATAACTTGTTATGGATTTAAAAAAAAAAAAACAAAACAAAGCACAGCAGAGATCTTGGCACCCCATTCCAATGTAGTGTGCCGGCTTAGTTAATAGTCATTTGCCTTTGGAATCTGTGCAGTCTTTCCTTGTGCAATCAGTAACGCCTTGAAAAGAATCTCATGAAAACTAATGTGTTCTGCACTAAACACTAAACAATACATACGCAGGGGACTACTAAAAGAAAGTAATGTCTCCCTCTACTGGTGGTTCTCGATGTGCTTTGCATTATTCTCGAACACTGCAGTGTGAACATGCCTTTCAGGCCTAAACCTTATCAATACTTTCATCAGGACCTGCTGAACCGAGAAAGCAAGAGCAACCCTTTGGAAAAACTCAATCCAAGAGTGACAAACTTTAACGTAGCTGTATACATAAATCACTGGCTGTGCTAAGCTAAAGGTTAATAACCGTGTAAAAGGGCATGTTGTACCTCAGAATGATACTGAAGGTCAACATGGTGGTAATTTTGACACAAATTTATTTGTGGTCTCTAAATACGGTCTGAAAACAACATTTGAAATCTATATTAACATAGTTGATCCGTTAATTTTTGATAAAATGTTTGTGTTCATTGCGTAAAAATACATCATATTGCAAAATATCTGTTAAGCTATACTCTTCCAAGGTTCCGATTGTCTTAATATTGCAGTAGAAGTTGATATACTCTCCACTCATGTGCAACAATGTTTATTTAAATAAATGTTGCTGGAAAAAGTTGTAGGTAAGCCTTCCAACTGGACTACCAAAAGGCAAAGCTGATGTCCCAGCTTGCTACCATATGCATTTACAGTGTATCCACCCCAGCATAATGTACTACATGGCGTACCTAATGCATACAGTTGCAATCTGAGGTACAGGTGTATGCAAAGGTTTGGACAGCCAGAGGCAAAACATGTGATTCAGTCAATCATCAAATAAAAGGGAGTTAAGAAAACAGTGCAGCAAATTTTGTAGTTGACACACACACTCCCATTTGAGTGGGATCATTTATTTTGCGCCCTTAGGTAATCTATCCCCTAGTGTTGCACCATATAGCATACAAAAAACAGTACCAAACTACACAATTTTTAAAACTGTACTGTACCAACATTAAGCAAAATGCAGTAATCTTACTTCAGCTTTTGAAGTGGACGTCATTTTTCTGTTTCAGCTTACTTTGTACTTTGTCTTAAAGTGGATCACTTCGAAGCAATATTTCTATATTAAAGTGGTCAAAACAACTAAGGGGGACACTCCTGTAATATGTATGCGTTAGCGGGTGACCATCCAACAACTTGATATAATATACACATAACAGCATGCTCAAAACTCTGAGAGTGACATGGGAACGATGTGGGAAGCTGCAGCCTACAGAGGATGTTGCTGTAAGAAGCACTTTATTACCTTTTTCCTTGTTGTAGATGGCCATTGTGAGTGTGGCCGCTTGTGAGAGTCAGATGGACTCTGACGGAACCTGTGGGATAGTGTGGCAGTTGAGTTTAACTCTGACCCCAGGTGGTGTGCATGGGTGTGTCCTGGTGGGATGAAGCATCTGGGAGTCATGGAGGGAGTAGGTGAAGTTACCCATTTTTTGCTGTGGTATCGGCACCAAACTCAAAATTTTACTGTCATTTCAACACTACCATTTGCACACACATTGCAACACAAAGACAAAATATTGAAATGTTATAGAAAAATAGCACTTTTAATATAAATGTAGCATTTTTAAACAAGAAACTTAATACAGAGGATGGCAGCACATCAGTGTCGCAATGATAAAGAGAGTCAATTACCAAATGGCAAAAAAAAGGAACAGAGACAAGGCCAAGTTTATTTTTCCTTGTATAGCTGGGTTTTTTTGCTCATCACCTGTGCCTGGGGTCCAAAGGCAGGATCACTTGATGAATACGAACTGACAAGCAATCTGATGTTAAATCATTGTGACAGGCAGCAGGCAGGGTTTGTGAGCTGATCTTTTTGTCATCACATTTAATTATTATTTACAAAAGTTAGCCCAGTGAAAGGTGCATTTGTCCTAAATGTCTCCTCTTGGCCCTGCTCCCTTCTGTAAGCAGAATGTTCTAGCAGGATCTTTGTCATGCTAAAAAATAATAATCTTGCTTCTGATCTTTACATTTATCTTTTTCAGTTGACTCTTACTGCTTACCGTTGAAAAGCAATTAACATTATTCTTATATTGTGCATGAGTTAAGTAATATACATTTCATTTGCGCTGGCAGTCAGTCCAGGTATCATTGATTGTTTCTGCCCTTGTACCCAGTGCTTGCTGGGACAGACTCCAGCTTCCCTGTGACCCTGACCTGGATAAGTGGGTTAAAAAAATAGATAGTACAAGTTAAATATTTTAATATGCAAGTGTATGAATGCAAGCTAAATATATAAACAAGTATTGCAAAAAAGAAGGCAAATATAGTATCTTTGTGTCTGCCATATAACACTTTCATCTTTTTTATTTTTTGACAATACACCTTTCTGCTGTTAAAATGTTAAGTTATGGCTTTATCTGTTGAATGTAATAGAGTGGGGAAAAATGATATTGTAAATGTGGCACATGCACTATTTAAAACAGCCTGTCAGACAGTATTAAGTAACTACTCTTTCAGTAGAAATCAGTTTTCAAATGTTTCTTGCTTCCAGGTATAGTGTATTTTTATTTCTTCATTTTTCTTTCTCCACTCTTCCATTTAAAACTCCACAAGCTCAAAATATTATAGTCTTCTTGCATAATTGCATGCATAAGATCACCAAACAGATTCTTAGTAATATACAGGTGTATAGTCTTTTTAAATTGATTTTATTTACTGGTACTAGGGGGCTTTGCCCCCTGCTCGCTTCGCTAGCCAACCCCTGTGTTTGGATAATCGGATATACAATTTTAATTTTTTTTTTTTCTTTGGAATTGTTTCAATTTTCATTATTTGCACTATTACTTTAAAGTTTCATAAAAACAATATGTTTTGGAGACACATTGTGACTACGCAATGTATAACTGCCCGTTAGTGAATATTGTTTCTGTTTCTCTAATAAATAATCCAACTTTTTCTAATGTTTGTCCCTGTGATTTATTGATTGTCATAGCAAAAGCTATTCTCACAGTAAACTGTAAACGTTTTAATACGAATGGCATATCACGATCTCCTTTGGTGTGTAATGTTATTCGCAGAATATATACATTACCTTTGTTTTTGCCTGTTTAAAATTTGCATCGCTTCTCCGTGATCATAAATATACACCTGACCGAATTGTGTATTCTTTGAAATTCAACTTGTTGTTGCTTTAACTGTTCTGGGACCACAGATTCTAATAGCGTATGGTCTATTATTGTGTAAATCTACGTTTTGTGCATAACAATGATGCGAATGCGAAAAGACTTCGTTATCTACTCTTTGCCTTTTATTTCTGACCTCGATTTGTCCTGCTCTTTTTTCAATTACATCTGGTTCTGATGATTAATCACCTTTTGTTTTGCGGTAATGCGATCTTTTCTGTCTTTTCTTTGATACTGTAGTGACTGACATGATAAAGTGTCACAAAAGTTTTACTTGAACAATCGCTGACTTCGTAACCTCAAACACAACTTTCTAACACCCTCTCCAATCCATCATCCCCCACATCTCGCCCCTCCTTACCGCATCAATCAATACCCCGCTATCTGTCTTCCGTGCTGTACTCCGCCCTCCCTCAATTGGACCGAACAGTCACTTAAAACCAAAAAGGCTGCAACCTGGCTGGGACGTTGCAATACTTTCGCATTTTACTGCTTTCATAATCTCCTATCTGCCTATTTTTCTCTCCAACACCTTTGGGTGTCTATTCTTTGTATTGTTCTTATACGCTTTATATGTGTTGAGAGCACAGGATGTGTGTGCACTACGTGCTTTTACACGACTGACTGTTTTTTAATGGATGTGCTCTTATATGATATCTGTTGTGAGTAGGGCGTGTCTTGCAAGAATCTCATGTTCCACGTCCCCGCGAGACGGCCCTGGGACAGTCTCTTGGCACCAAGTCTCATGTTTACGGTCCTTGCGAGATGCTCCGTGGCATTTTTGTTTTGTCTGGTGGGTCTTTTAAATGTTTTTCGAGAACGCGAGTGGCAGAGACACGAAGTGGCAAAAGGACAGCTGCTGTACATGCTTTGAAATTTATCGGGCAGCGAGACAAGCAGAACAGGCAGCTCGACAGCAGATGATCTGACGGCATCTCCTTAGCGTGCGTTCACCCACAACCCCTTCACAACGCGAGCAGCGTTATATGTCCTGTGAGAAAGGGATATAACCATGCTCGAGGCCAGAAATAAAGGACAAGTATTTTTTTTTTTTTTTACAAAAGTTTTAAAATGAAAATAATGCATATGTAACAATTCCTATGAAAATAACAATCTCTTTAAACTGTATATCCGGTAAACCAAACCCGGGAGGTGGGCGAGCGAAGCCCCCTAGTTTTATTTATTTATTTATTTAACATTTTTTTGATTTCATTAAAATCAAATAACATGAGTTTGAGTCAGTGAAAAACATATTATGTTTTTGAGTAGTGTTGTTTTAAAAGTATTATGCACTTTATCGAATGTAAGAACAAAACCTGGTACAGTTTTATGGAAAAAAAACAAACTGTTACAGAATGTTGCATTTTTGTCATCTTATGAATTAATACATACGACTTTATATCAAGAATTAAGTGCTCCTGTTTTCTTCCATAGTTTTAGAGTAAATAGAGTGCAGTAGAATGGGTATATAAAAATGTTGTTTTTCATTAATTTCATTTCAATTTTACTAACTTGCCAAACTATTTCATGTTGAAGGATAAGGCACGTGGCAATGTTGATGGATCTTGTGATAAGTCAAAAGACACATGTACACCAGCTAGAAGCGAGTTCAGTGATCCTGTTTATAAAGAGATAGCTGTGGCTAACGGCCACATCAACAGAATGACTAAAGATGAACTTCGAGCAAAGCTGGCTGAATTAAAGCTTGATACAAGGTAAGACGATTGTGTGATATTTGGTCTGATGTTTCTGTGTTTAGGCATATGTTGCAACATTTTAATGAGCACATTACAAAGTAAATGATCAGAAATGACTGAATTTTAATTTCTTAGATTATTAATCAGTTTTTTTTGTTTAGATGTTGTTGAAAATCTAATTACAAGTTGAATTGATCAGATCAGGCTGCTATACAGAACTATGGCTACTAGCTTGATGTAATGAGTTTAACTGATTGTGTCTACTTATATAATTGTTTTATAGTATTAACTCGCAATCTGTGTTTGCTTGATATTCTTTTGAATTTATGTGGGAATATCTCTTACTTTGAAAAATGAAATTACTGGCTGTTTAAAAGAGTCCATCCTATATAATATGCAGTTTGTTGCTGGAATTACATGAGGGGAAACCTCAGATGATGATATGGGTTTAGTGCAGCCATTTTCATTTGGATTGTGTCTAATTATTAAGCTTTAGAACAGAGTTCAGACTGTGCAGTGTATTCAAAATCAAATTGGAGAAAATGATTAAATCATTTGTGTGTGTGCCTCTCTCTCACACACCTCCATGAATAGTGTTCTAATAAGATCAAGATTAATTTTTTGAATGTGTTTATTTTTAAAACGTATAGTTCCTTAAATCTGACATACAGTTTTGTCAATTGAATGTATTTTTTCAGAAAAATACTTTTTTTTTTATTAATAACTCATTTAACTCTTTTAAACCAGTCTTGTGCATTTCAGTTTTATTGAATGTGGTGTGTTTTACAGAGGTGTGAAAGATGTTTTGAAGAAGAGGTTGAAAAGTTACTACAAGAAACAAAAACTGATGCAAACAGCTTTGTGTGAAAGCAGCAACATGGACGCATATTATGATTATATTTGTGTTGTGGACTTTGAAGCTACTTGTGAAGAGAATAATCCTGCTGACTACCTCCATGAAATTATTGAGTTTCCCATGGCCCTCATAAACACCCACACTCTGGAGATTGTAAGTGTTAGCTGAGCCAGCCCATTAGTAACATTAAATAGAATTAATGAATTGAAAAGTGCAAGCTAGCATTCAGTAATTAGAAACAATTTTAATTTGTTTAAACTGAAAAGGTTTCAGTGTATTTAATTGGTTATCATACTTGTAATCTGTATATATGATATAAGCAAAAATTATTTTCATAATTTGGGTAGACATGCTATATATTATTTGCTAAAGACCGAACATACTTGCATAATGACATAGTGTCTACAGCAAAGACTGAGTATTTCCTGAGACTCTGATGATGCAATTATTTACTTAATTTTACCTTTTATACTTTTACTTCTAACTGTATTTTTGGAGATTATGGAGTACAGCTTCTGCAGCTGTAATGTTAATTTTGGCAAACACTTATTAAATTGTGTTCAAGAAAGTTATTATAATGTCCTTAATTCACTATGCATATGACTGGTATTTTAAGAAATGAAAATTTGTTTCTATTAATTGTAACACTTCTGCTCTTTGCTTGCATCAAAAAAAAACTCTACCTATCATTTAATGCACTATAAAATTGGCCTGTCCTTTTGAATCTGTAATATATGTGTAATGTTTTCTGAATATCTAATCTTTTTCTGTTGTACTTTGTAACCTTTCTGAACTCACTGTTACATAATTTTCTTGATAACTGTATCAATCTTTTTAAACACAGGAAGATGTATTTCAGGAGTATGTGCGACCAGAAGTTAATACTCAGCTGTCTGATTTCTGTATTCAGCTAACTGGAATCACACAGGTAATTTGAAAGGTTTATATGAAAAGTGCAGTGTGTTTGCATCTTTTATTGGAATCCTTTAAAATGCTGAACAGTCCTAAAAGATGCCAACCACTACATCAAGACACTGTGCAGACTATGTTTTAAGTTGGACTATACTTCTGCTTTCCGGAAGATCTAGATACTGTAGCCACTTTTGAGTGATTCCGGCATAAACAAACCTATAAACAAATGCCCAGAAGCTTTTATTTATGTAGATTTAGCTGTGTTTCCCAGCTTTCCTTGGACATTTTTTTTCTTATTCAGAGGGTTGCTGTAAATTATTAATGGGAAATATTGTTGTGTTTAGAATACATACGATCAATGATCCCAATTTTTATTTATTTTTTTTATATGAGATTTGACTTGGCTGTATGGAGTTACAACTGTACATCAGTGGTGGTGTTGTAATGGTGAAGCATGGCGTTTGTGATCGCAAATTGCAATTACTATTTGTGGTGCTATTATGGCCCTATCTGCAGTGACTTCTTGCCAATACAAGAATAGTGAGAAAAATGCATGCTAACCATTACACTACCATCTCAACCTGGATGGCACTTTCACACTGTGAAATTTTATTTCAATCATTTCAACCCCAGTCAAGGCCAATAATTTGTCAAAGTTGACAAAACAAAAGTGATACAACCAGGGCTGTGGAGTCAGCAGATAAATCCTTCGACTCTGACTCCTTAGTTTCCGGTACTTCTGACTCCGACTCCTCTGTATTTAATATGCTAATGTATGTTCCATGTTGATTGAAGGAAGGCAACATACACATCATTTAACCACAGAATTTCTGGCTAGGAAGCTGACTCTCTACTGTATTGGCCAGTTTAATCTAAAGACAAGAGCCCCTGAATACACATCAGGCCATAGCACACAGCTACACCTACATCATTACACTTGTTTACACTCAAATGAACTTGTTAAACACATATCTTAAATAAAATGAAAACACTTTTTGTAATGTACCATAATCCAGATTACAATATGTGAATGTCAGGTTGTATAATAGCTCAGCTGAACGTCACACCAGTAGTAACACAACTATGCACTGAGCTTTATTCTTACATTAGAGAAGTACTTAATTATGACTGTTGTTTGTGAAATGGGGCATTTGAACTTGCTGTATTTTTTTTTTTTTCTCATTACAATTTAAATTTATTAGGAGTCGGAGTTGGTACATTTTTGCCAACTCCGACCCTGACTCCAGGTACCCAAAATTGTCTCAGACTCCACAGCCCCTACAACTTTGCATAACTAAAAAAAATAAATAGAAATTTATCTGCAGAGTGTGTGGTGTATTTTCTTTTTTTTCTCTATCATACAATTGAGAGCATTTTTTAATATTTCAGGAAACTGTGGACAATGCTGGTACATTTCCAGAAGTACTTGAGAAGGTAGTGCACTGGCTTAAACAGAAAGAGTTGGGAACCAAATACAAATATACTTTTTTGACTGATGGGTAAGTTGAATGCAGTTGCCCAACTATTGCTTTCTATAGTATTCATATTATGCACAGAAATAGTAGTATAGTGTCAATGTAAGAGCTTCTGAAAGCCCTGCAAAGTACCTTTGTAACTGGAATTTCAAGTAAGTGATAAACTGAACTCTTAAATTTCTATACTTGGGTAAATTAGCGGTTAACCAATGTCACTAATTTTCTGATTGGTGTAGTCATACCTTCAAAATATAGAAGAAGAGTATTTAACAAAAGCAAATTAAAAGAGCTATAGAAATAACACACAGTATTATTGAAAATACTGTTAAAAAATCCGTGTATTTTAAAATGGCATACCTTCTGTGTTCCAGGTCTTGGGATATGAGTAAATTCTTAAATATACAATGTCGGATAAGCCGAATCAGATATCCTCAATTTGCCAAAAAATGGATAAACATTCGAAAATCATATGGTAACTTTTACAAGGTAATTGAGAATTTAAATGTGTTTTACTTCATTCTTACTGTTTTTCTTTCTGTGTTTATTTGATAGTATTTTTCATATTTAAAGTGAACAAATCACTTATGATAAAGGTGGACTCCAGAGGTTTCAGTGGGAGGTCAGTGTTTGTCTATTATTACTTGCTGATCATTGTACTGGGAAGTAGGAATCATATGTGTATGACTTGCACTGTGGTCTGTAATGTCACAGTACCCTTGAACCTTTGTGTTTTAGCCTGTGATACTTTGACCCCAGTGCACAAAAGTGAAATAAAAACGTTCAGGTTTGTAGTCTTACATATCTTTTAACTACTGTATCTAGTCCTTACCACAACCCAAAAATAAATCTTATCTGAAGGCAGTAAATTCCACAACAAATTTTACTTTGCCATTATTTCATTACCCCAAAACTATCCCTCAGAAGATACAGAATTTGTGAACCATTATATTACATGTGTTTAATTACATCTTAAACATTATGTTGTAGCATTACTGGTAATGACAATTGTGGAAGATAGATGGCGCTATACCGTGCTAACATGACACAGACAGACGCTAGAGGCACAAGTCCAAAAAGCACACATCAATTTATTTACATATACAGTGTCCCCAACAGCCCAATCACACACTTTAAGTCCTTTTCTTTTCTCCCCCAGTCCTCCTCCGCAAGCTTCGTCCTCCTCCCGACTATGGCTCCCCTAGTAGTCTCTGCTGGCCGCATATCTAAGGCACCCGGAAGTGCTCCTGGTGCTCGTTGACCTAATTCTGGCAGCACCTCCGGGTGTGGCGGAAGAGCTGCTTTCCACGGCTCAGCTGCAGCACCCCCTGGTGGCACCCCTGGGTCCCAATAGGACTGTATCCAACTCCATCTCTCATGAAGCCCTGCGGCAGTCCAAGGCACCACTGCAACCCATGGGGGCTGCCATCCAGTGTCCTGGGGGAGGTAATGCCGTGACCAGGCTTGCTTCCCCGATCCTTCCAGCGAAGAGGTGTCTCGGCTGGGTAAGGACCCCGGCCATCTGTGTCACCATGTAATTGAGAACAGCTTTCTTTACTTTGTGATTTCACTTCAGAGAACTCAGAAAGCTGGCTTATTTTTGGCAACAGGTTACATTTTAATATGCAGCATTGAGACTAGATTGTCAATTTACTCTGACATGTTCACGTGACATTTTGATCGGCCAGCAAATGAATAGAAGTATCATTATAGTTTTTTTAAATATTGGTAGTATGCGGAGCCATTCCCCAATTTATTGTTATGTTTTTAAGCAGTATCTCACTAGATAAAGGTGCATTATTGCTTGTGCAGTGCCCTTCTATTTGTTTAAACACAAAAATGTACCATCCGTAAAATGGATAAGCATTTCGAATTGAGAGCTTACCTGAGTCTATATAAACACGGGGAATTCCAGTTTCTGTATTACTTCTTGCCTGAAGAACGGGCCTGAGATGCCTTGAAAGCTTGCATATTCTCATCTCTTTAGTGAGCCAATAAAAGTTGTAATTTTGCTTGACTTCTCACTACATCCATAATGGCTAACACGGTACAACACCCTAGTACTACTAGTCATCATTTTTGAAACTGTAGAAAATTAATGTGCTAGTTTTACCATGACCTTTTGTCCTTTCTCTTTGTTGATTTTTCAAATATTTGCATATACAGGTATGGACATATTGCTTTATGCCAAATTTCAACATTACAATTAATTAAAGAGAAACTCTGTCCTAAAAATGCACGCACACAATCAATTTAGTAATCTTGGACTGCTCTGTTTGCTTGAAAAGGCAAAATGACTCCCTTTTTGTTGCTCAAGACCTTTAGACACTTAAGCGTATGCACCAGCACCAGGTGACCCAAAATTGTCAAAGTACCATGGAGTAAGGAATTATTTAGTATTGGCTTAAGCTTATAATTAACTGCAAATAGAAAGACATTACCCACAACTGGTAATAGCCATACTGAATATGGCTGATACAAAAATATAGGTAAACAATATAACAGAGCTATGCATATTAACATTGGTGGTATATTTGTATACATATTAACAAACGGCTTCATGGATGCTGCAACATGAAAAAGAAAATGTTGACAGCTGGGTGCTGACAAACCACCTTCGGTCACAGTAAGGAAAATTGACTGTTGCCAGATGACTGTCGGTTGCTTCCATTACTGTCTTGTATCCGACTCTCTTTGTAATGGAACAGAGTCCACATTGGCATTCTGTCAGTAGGACAAAGATTTATAGAAGGTCTGATTTATATTTTGGAGCCCATACTGGGGAGTGGCACTGTAATGGTGCAACAAATACTTGTGCAATAACTATTAGAAATAATGGGGAAAATGTATTAAACATGCTTAATCCTGAGACCGGCTTCTCGAGGGCCAACAGCAGCAAAAATGCTACTCTAAAAAAAAATCTAATGAGAAACACCAAAAGTATGCTGTCTGTCTGTCTCTTAGTGCTCTGTGAAACGTACGTCATAAGTTAGTTGCTGCTTATGTAATAGCATCTTGAAAAAGTAAAATCTTCATTTTTTTATTTTTTTATTTTATTTAAATACACTTACTAGGTTCGTTGTCACTCGTTAAATCTGTGAATTCACGTGTGTAACATCATTAAGTTTCCTAATTTTTTTTTTTCTTTATTAAAATATTCATACTTGCATTAAGATCAGCTTTGTACAGATCTTCGTTCAGTGCTTTTTTTATTTATCAGGTAGTAATTAATACTGCAGTGGGAGAATTGTTTTTTAAAAAATTTTTTGTTTTATTGTTATATAATCGGTTCTCATTTGTAATTTGCAGGTCCCCAGAACACATACAAAGTTGACAACCATGTTGGAGAAGTTGGGTATGAAGTATGATGGAAGGCCCCACTGTGGTTTAGATGACTCAAAAAACATTGCTCGAATTGCCATCCGAATGCTTCAGGATGGCTGTGAACTGCGTGTGAATGAAAAGATGCATGCAGGGCAGCTGATGAGTGTGCCATCCACTGCCAGGTTAGAGGGTGCTCCGGTACCTCACCCACCCTGTCTCAGGCCCTAGCCTGTGCTCCTGATGAGGACGAGATCTTGACAAGTGGTATCAACATTTCTTGGAATGAACACTAATGGGAGACCCGAAAAGAAAAACTTGAAATACGCAGACGGAACTGTCCAGGTGTTGTGCTTCATTTGCCTGGAGCAAAAAATTATAATTGGTTAAGTAGCTGTTGTTTACAAATGTTTTTTTGATTAGTTTGCAATTCTACATCATTTGTATAATTTTTATTTTACTGGATCATGATCTACTTGAAATTTGTTTTTCAGTAGCTGCTAGAATTATTCAGCACTGCAATACTTTTAAGTTCACACCTCTTGTATTTTGTGTACAGCAAGTACGTCTGGTTACAGTTATATAATCAATAAGGGGATCCGCTTTTATTAAAACTGTTTTAAATTAGCAGTTATGGCATACCTCGTTTTAAATAGAATTCTTGAAATTTTTACCTTAATGTTCCAAATTTTGAAGATTTCATTTTATATTTGCTTGCAGAATCAGTTATAAAATTTGTTAATTGAGTTTTGTTTTTTTTTGAGGTTAAACAACAGTGTCTGCTAAAACCACCGTTCATGTCTTTGATCTCATTGTAAATATTCCCACTGTATCTGCTATGTGGGCCACATTAAAATGTTTTTAGGAAGATGTCTTTTAACTGCAGGGATGACAAATTATGTTTGCATTTTCATTTGCTTACTCAAGCATATGCGCTTTTAATTATTCATGGTAACTTGGTACTGAATATTTTCTAAATAAAGTATATGCAACCAAGTTGAAGCTTTTATTGTACCAAGATAATGTACTCTAAAATTATTCAGATTTTTCAATTTTGTACTAGTTTAAAGATTAAAATATACATCTATAGATGCAATCCTAAATTTTAATTTGGGAAAAAATGCAAAAATGTGGAAGGTAGTGTAGCACTATATAAAATAAAAAAAATCACAGAACATAAAGAAGGAAGTAATGGTCCAGATGTGATTTTAAAAAATCTTGACATTGTTTACTTAAAGAAATGCATTTAATTTTGATGAATCCTTATGTCAAGCACTTTAAATGAGTATGTTTTCAAAATGTATTTTCCTCAGAATTTCATAACTTCTAAGGCTAATGACATTCTTTATAAAAAGAGGGATAGCTTCATTCCTGTCATAGCTTCATTTGTCTTTTTCAGTTTTGAAGATTTTGGTGCTCATTCTGATTGAATGAATGGTTATGTCCATGTTGAAAGGTCTGTCTTTTTAAATTTCTAATGGAAATACTGAACATGTTCATAATACTACTCTGCAAACCAGTGTGTCATTGAAAGATACATATTTTATGTTAGAGAGGTGTTGCTGTTCTTTTGTTACCTGAAATATTAATCCCATTTTAAGACGTCCATCAGCCAGTTAAGCAGTTAATTAGCATGTGCAGTATTATAACTAATTATGTATAGTTTAAATGCAATGTCGTGTTGACTTTGTTCACTGAAGCTGTCTCTGTTAGAATCTTCAGACCGTCTTCACTTATCATTTGTTTCCTATCTCCTAGTGCCTTGTTTTTTGTCAGCAGTATCGGTCTTTACATTTTAGTTGTTTCTTTGTGTGTGTCATAGTTCCCTCCCCACATCTATTTCAATAAATGAATCACTTTTGCTAAATAAATCTTAAATGAAGTTGATTTTATTCACTCAAAGAGAAATAATTTAAGATTCTTAATGTGCCAAGGTGACTGAACAATTTAAAAATAGTTTGGCATAGTAAAGTCTTTGGACTTCAAATCCTGAGGTTGTTGGTTCAAATCCCACTACTGACACTGTGTATCCATGAGCAAGTCACTTGACCTGTCTGTGCTCCACTTGGAAAAGCGAAGAAAAGGAAGCAATGATAACTCAAATGTTCTACATTGCCATGGATAAAGGCATCAGCCCACTAAGTAAATGTACAGTGGCATGCAAAAGTTTGGGCCCCCCTTGCTTTAAATGTCTGTTACTGTGAATATTTAAGTAAGCAGAAGATGAACTGCTCACCAAAAGGCATAAAATTAAAGATGAAAAATTTCTTTTCGGCAATTTATGCAAGATTTGTGTATTGTTTTTTTGTTTTATACAGTTGCAAAGTGAAAAAAGGAAAGGAGCACCATGCAAAGGTTTGGGCACCTCAAGATATTTGAGGTCTCTGATGACTTTTCCCGATGTCTCGGACGCTAATTAACTCATTAGGGCTATGACTTGTTCACAGAGACATCATTGAGAAACCCCAGGTGATGTAAATTGCAAAGCTGTACAAATTCTCTGACTCCTCGAACCTTGTCCCAGCAGTCAGCAGCTATTTGCTCCTCAAAGTAGCACTCTGAAAAATAAAAGAACTGATGCTCACAATGCAGGAGAAGGCTACAAGAAGATAGCAAAGCATTTTCAGGTAGCTGTTTCCTCTGTTAGTAATGTTATTAAGAAATGGCAGTTAACAGGAACAGTGGAGGTCAAGAAAACTTTCTTAAGGGACTGCTCATTGGATTGCTACAAAGGCAAAAACTTCAGTTTGACTGCAAAACCTTCATGAAGATTTAGCAGAATCTGGTGTGGTGATGCACTGTTCTACTGTGCAGTGAGACCTGAACAAATATGACCTTCCTGGTATGGTCAGCAGAAGAAAACCTTTTCTGCATTCTAGCTATGAAATTAAGCAGCTGGAAACAAGTCCTGTCCACTGAAGTCAAATTAGAATTTTTTTGGCCACAATGTGCAAAGGTCTGTTTGAAGAAAAAGGGGTAGGGTACCTAATTCCAGGAAATGAACATGTCTCAAGCTGTTAAGCATGGGGGTGGATTAATCATGCTATGGGCTTGTGCTGCAGGTAGTGACACAGGGAACATGTCATTGATAAATGGAAGAATAGATTCAAACATATCGGCAAATTCTGGAAGCAAACCTCACGCCATCTGTAAAATAGTTGAAGTTAAAAAGAGGATGGGTCCTACAAGAAGATAATGATCCGAAGCACACCTCAAAGTCTATATTATTATATTATCTATATTTGAAGAGGTGTAAGCTGATGGTTTTGCCATGGCCTTTTGCAGTCTCTTGACCTAAACATTGAAAATCTGTGGAGAGCTCTCAACAGAGCAGCGCATGCAAGATGGCTCAAGAATCTTGCAGAATTAGAAGCCCTTTGCAAGGACAAATGGGCGAAAGTAATTGAAAGGCCCTTAGCTGGCTACAAAAAAGTGTTTACAAGCTGTGATACTTGCCAAAGGGGGTCTTACTAAGTACTTACCATGTCAAGTGCCCAAACATTTTTGCTTCGAGCCCTTTTCATTTTTTTTTATATTTTGTACTTGCGAATAATGGAAATTTAAAATGTAATCTTGCTTAAAGTATTAAAGAAACGTGTCATCTTTTACTTAATGCCTTTTGGTGATCAGTTCATCTTCTGCTCACATATCTATTCACAGTAACGGGTGCCCAAACTTTTGCATGCCACTAAAAATGTCGTGTAGCATAAATTGGGCATTGCTCCACCCCCGACACGCTGTTAAAATGGCAAGGTGTGTAATGTTTGTTTTACAATATTATTTTTTTGCTTTATTTAAAATATATTTCTAACCCTGACTTCTTATTTGAAGAATGAAAACATATGAATCATGACCATCTAGTTTGTTTTTTTTTTTTAATATTTCCAGTGAAGTTGTAACGACCAGTATTTTATCATAGTTTTGTCTGAAGATAAAAAGACACCAAGCCATGATTTAGTTTTGCATATCAATTTTATGGAAGGGACAGGGGGTGCAGTATAGGGTAAGGCAAATGAGGTCCTGTTTGTACATTTCTGTACACATCTTTATTTAAATGCTAGCTTTACTGCAAGTGTGCTTATTGTTTCAGGACTTTGAGAAAGAGAAACAGGTAAGTTCCTTCAACTCGTGTTTAATAAATAAAGACTACATTTACATCTAATGTTTTAACTAGCATGAAAATACACAAGCCTGTGTCTGTTTCCCTTTAATAGATATTTTCCACTGGATTCAATGGTGCGAACGAAGAATAGCCCTGTTCTTGCTTCGAGTTTCATAAAACAGTCCGATTATTCAACTAAAGGTCCGGTGGCTGATGCTGAACAGGTACTGTATTGGATTTGATATTGTCATTCCCTAATGCTGGTGTTTTTTTTTTATGCCACAGTCCAAAGACACTTAGGCTGGGTGAACTGGCTTTGTTAAATTGTTTCAACTGAGAGTGTGTGCGCGTGTGACCTGTTATGGACTGCCTTTCAAAATGTATTTGACACTGTGCACTTATGAGGAAACTGTGGAAAATCAAAAGTATACATGAAAGTCACTTCATAGTAAAACTATTAAATACCAATCACTGTTAATTCTTACTAAGAATTGGTTTCTCTAAAAAATTCTATTCTCAGTTTAGATGTCAGTATATTTCAGACATTATCATAAATGCAGATAATGGTAATAGTGTAAGTACTTTTCTACTGAAGTCTTCTCAATTATGACTTGACTCTATTGAACATAATCCTCACAATTTAAGACTTAACTTGAAACTTGAAGGTCAGTCTTGCATATGTATGATGTATTCCCATCTCTGATAAAATGTTGAGCAAGCAGGCTTAGTAAATAGGTAGGTAGGTAGGTAGATGGATGGATTTTCCCCATGACAGATATGAGGTGTACTCTGTAACTTTGGTGTATTTGGTTTTTTATGCATTATTCCCTACCCTGCCATGTGATAAGCTATTGACTCCAGACACACAAATCTATATGGCCATTTTTTACTTTTCTATGCATGTGTGACTACGTAAGTACCAGCAGAGCAGAACATTTTCATACATAGTTCTTTACTACATCATATATAACATTTTCAAAATAACAAAATATTTTGCCAATGGCTGTACACCTAGTGAAAGGCGTCATCTCTTCCAGCTTTGTTCCATGCATAGATAACCTGATCACTGCTGTTGTTTTTTTCCTTTGGTAAGCTTCTTGTTTTGTTACCAGTTAGAGGAATAACCCATTTTAGGTGTTGGGTAGATGTGTGGACATGTATTTGTTTTACATGTGCGTATCCATCTACTAGAGGTGTGTTTTTTTTTTTGTTTTTTTTTCCCCCTCTTGAATTATGGGATATTGAGTCATCTCATGATTACTCCTATTACATCAGTTCATCCTTTCAGAAATTATTTTCTAGAAATCTGCATAACATATATAGCCTCACAGGTATCCTAATACTCTACTAGGATTGTCCAAACCTTATATGAAAATAAAATTATTGGGTTGCAGGCTCAGGGTATCCCTGAGCTTACATGGCATAGAAGAAGTGGGAGCTCGGCCTTCACGATGCTTTAACCATGGCTTCAGTCGTAGTTATAAGATGACACAAACTGATGAGCGGCTGGCTCCTTTGGTGGTGGTTTGTTGTTTTACTGTGCCTTCCTTGTGATCACTATTTTGGTTTATCTTCTCCTTTTCAACACCTGTAATAAAAGCAAAAAAGAGGCACTAAGACACTGTAACAAAAAAAGAAATAGCAGATAATCCCACTTATTTCGATCAGTTAAATTAAAAAAAAAAAAAAAAATCATCCTTTTGTAACTGCTTTTGCCATTGACATTACAGCACTTATCCCACTGCTGCCACCTAAATTAAAGACTGAATTAGCATAAGCTTCCCTAATTCAGGGTGTTCATTCTTGATTTTCTTCATGAGGTAGAAATGTGTGATAAACGAGAATAATTGTCAGATATTTTGAAGTATTAAAATGTGTGCTTCAGTTTAAATATTCTTAATTGTAATAGAAATGCTTAATTTTTCACTCTGTGACAGAGGGCCATCGCAGGCTAGAGCCTACTATAGGATAAAAATCAAAAACATCGCATTCATAATTACTGACCTTGAAATAGTTTTAAAACAATACCCCACATGCTTATTTGTGAAATTTGTCATTTTCAACCTTCTGGGAAGGCTCTTAGTGACTTGTGATCACCAATAAAGAATCAAATAGCAAAAGTATGATCATTTTTGTGATCGGAAAACTTCGTAATGCCATAAAACGGCACTCCACTCCACATACCTACATTACCAATCCCAATTTTTTTTTTCCAAAGTTTTGTGAAAAGGAGTCCTTTTTGACCCCTCATATCCTAGTAGGGGTTGAACCCCTGGGGTTGGTGGTTGTGGCCTGCACAACTAAGTGCTACTGATCATTTTTGCTAAAGACACCTATTGGTTTACTCATTTATCATACAATTGTAATTTCCTGCACAAACTATGTTGTAATGAGGTTTTTCCAAGTCTAGATGGTCAATAATAAGGGTAAACCAAGAAAGCTTGATGTCTCACATAACTAGACATCAAGAAGAGTTAAACCGAATATAATGTTGGTTTTTTCATGCCTCTGAGTGAGAAGTTGCAGGACAAAAAAGAAAATAGAAGTGAACTCAATTAACGGCTAAAGCTGCTGGGATAGGCTTTGGCTTCCAGCAACTCTAAACTAGTTTGAGCAGTTTTGAAAATGTTTGATATGTTATATATAGAAGACAAGTTTCAAAAATAAGACACCCATCTAGCTTGTTTGGATAGCTAAGTGCTAAGTTGCCCCAGTATCTCTTCCAAATGGTTTTAAATGTCACATTTTCCTACTTAAATATGTCATCTGCATTAAAGTGCTATTTCACTACTGATGCCATTTTGAGATTAATATCCACTAAAAGTTGTCATCTTTCCAAATTCCACCCTGAAACTTATCCCTGACAATTCTAGTTGCTGCTCAAGAAGGTTCTTTATATGTTTTTCAGTGTGGCACTCACTGCATTCATCAGTGCTACAGGTTCAATTCTAAACTCTGCTGTGCTCATCCTCACTTCGATTGTCTTTACCATTTCTAGCTCTGAATTCCAACCGATTATGATTTCATTATAGAAGGCTTATAAAAGCATGGCAACATCACACAGTTGTTCAACATTATCAGTTCACTCATTAACTGCCTTTGAATAATGCAATTTATGTGGTTTATATTAATTTGAATATTAAATATGTTACAATGTCATGATCTTTACAGATAATTTTTTTCCTAAGTCATGCAGATTAGATTGATTGATTGTTAATTGGATTGGGATGAAAGAGTGTGCCCTGTGGTAGACTGGCACCAAGTTCAGGCTTGGCCCCTGTTTTGTGGATGCCCCAGGCATAGGGCACCTGTGTGTCTGATTTAGAACAAACATATTTAGAAAATACATCAATCAATCAAATGATTACTCGGCCAAGCAAATTAATTGATTATTGATTAATACACTACATTGTTCATTCACTTGTTCATCTCTTCATACAGGGAATGATTGTTTATCTGCAGAGTTAATTTTAATTCTCATGTAAAAATTTAACTGATTGACTACTTCATAAATGAATCTGTTAATGGGTTGGTATTGTTCAGAATTAATCTTCAGCAGTTTGTGACAATCTTTAATTGATTGGTTGGTTGATTGCCTTTTGGGTTAATTTGAGTTGGTTTCCCAAAAAGTGAAATTAAATTTCTTGATTGGTTGACTGATCATCTGCAGGTTTCATTTATTTTTTTTTAATAATTGTGTGATAGTGAATGTCAAGCTATTCATAGCATGTCACGCATGTGCGTCAGAGCGTCACCCTCCAAGTTCCTGTCAGGTATGTTGTACACTGTCTTGTCATCTACTCTGAACTGTTGAGGAAGTAGAAACTGCCCAGTGAGGGCAACTGACTCTGTCCCTTACCAGTCCCTGGGCCATAAAAGCATCACTTCTAACCCATGCGACCAGAGCGAAGGAGCTCCTCAATCACAGTCAAAGAAGCGATTGCACTTGTTCCCCCACGTTTATTTGGTGGTGACGGTTTTGCTTCATTTTCACGCGATCGCGTGTTTTGTTTTTGTTTGAACCTTTAAATAAATGGGGACAGTCGGGTTGGTACCACAGTACTGTACCACAAAATGTATTTTCTGTTGAGCCTGTCATTCCCTTGGACGGCCACAAGGGGAAATCTCCATTGTATTTCTAATATTTAAACATTATTTAAGTGTTTAATTGATCGACTAATTGGTTGATATATTGTTTGCAGAATTTGAGTTTACTGCCACATAGAAAAGTATTAGTTGATTGTTGACAGCTTAAATACATTGACTCCTTTATTTTTTCAATGATTAGTTGACTGATGGACTGGTTTATTTATCGGTATGATTAATCTCCTGTTTTTTTTTTTGTTTGACTAGCATGTGAAAGTATAAATGAACTGATTAGTTCCCTGATTGACCGCAGCATTAATCTCCATTGGCTTTCTAATGTGTGAAATGTAAAATCTTATCCCGGTCTGATACCTTCATTGTGTTGATGGTGTCCAGGACTTCCCTCTGAGTTTGATGCTTGTCCAGCCTTAGGAGTGGGTGATGTTTGTCCAGCCTTAGGAGTGTACACATCTGTTTTTGAATCCTCTGACCCAGGGTGTGTTTTGTTGTTTGAGTTCACAGGCGAGTGGGCAACACCTACACCAGCAGATAAAAGCAAACATATTGTGAAGAAAACTTCTATTGAAACTTACATATTGGCATCTGAATTCTGACGCTTTGACACTAAGAAAATTCTTCCTCAAGACCCTGAATTCCTGAGACTGGGTGTGTCCTTTACTGGTTTGCTTAGAGCAGTGAATTAATGAAGCAATTTAAGAAATCCGGACTCGGGCTGCATTGTCCCATTGTTTGCATTTACAAGACACAAAATGTTGCTATGGTGTGTTGATTGCAGTTTAAAAAAAAAAAAAAAAATCAAAACCTTTCCCCACTGATGGTCTGTTACCGTATGATTTATGTTTGTATAATGACCAGACATTTAACCGCCAAGACACACCCATTTGGCTCTGCCTTTGCTGGTCCTGTCTGTCTGAAGAAGCTTCAGGTTTGCTCGGCTCAAGTTCCTTCGCTGTGCATTGTTGTCTACCAACAGTCAGAGGCCGAGAGGAACGTGTGCCAGCAAGTGTTTGACCCACCTGCTGTGCCCCCTTAACATCTGTAACAGTGGCATTAAGAAACAAAAAGTTCTCTTAGTCTTGATGCTTCATTTTCATCTGAGCCTCTAAATATTTCCAAAGCACTTCACATTATTGGGATGTTCTAGTGATTTCATTTTCATGTTTTTTTTTTTGTATTCTAGATTCTTGCAGTAGAAATATAAAAAAAATCCTACCATTGGCAGCATGACCATTTGCTTCTCTGTGCATTTCAGATGAAGACCAGATACTGTCCTAGAAGAAGATATGGAAAAACAAAGTAAGAAAATGTAGTAACTGTACCTGGTAGTTATAGCAGTGGTGCGGAACTATAATGGGCAGATATGAAATTCTGAAATTTTATTATGAACAGCATCAAAGCACATGGATTAACACCTCTGCCTCACAGCTCTGTTGATCTCGATTTGATTTCTGAACCAGTCTCTTTCTGTGAAACTTTGGCATGTTTTCCCATGCCCATATGGGATGTCTCCAACTTCACCAGTTATTATCCACATATCCGAGACAAGCAGTCAGTTTAAATAGCACAATGTGTTGATGTGTGTCCAATGATGGACTGTTGCCCAGTAGTATATTGTAAGGTTTCTAAACTCTTTTGGGACTCCCCCCAACATGATGACATGCCGAAGAGCGATCGCTGCGCCTGTGGAAGACAGCTTATCCATTGTCTGGGCAACCACAGATTCCCAGCACTGCAATGGCTCGCCGCAAAACCAAATCTGAGCAGATTGCGGTCACGCTTTAAGTGCTTGCCACCGATGGGTGATACAAAGAACATTATAAATGCAGGGAACAGTATTGCTTGGACACTAACCTGGCCCCAACTGTGCCCGTTTGCTGTGCCTGTGTATAGGAGAGTGGTAGATCCTGCCACAATAAATAACCTGTTTCAAGTTGAATAAAGTTGGTGTCGTTAAAGTATTGAGACTCAGCCTTGTGTTTTGGGGAGCAAGACAGGGACTCGCATGTTACAATATCTTAACTGGTGTGACAGAATTATGGATATCTGACTCCTTGCATGTTTAGAATACATATTTGTATTTTTTTATTTTTATTTTTTTGAGTTGATGGTGGGTGTTGATGAAAAATTTGTATTGGTGCTGTGCAAACTCATCTTTGAAAACGTGAAACACTTTTCTATAGGACTTTTTTGGAGCTGTGGCTCCTGCTGATCTTTTAAGGTTGCCATTGCCCTTCCTAATGAGTTTTCTCCTTGCCTGTTCGTAAATTCTGGAAGAACATCCTTGTCTTTGCTTTGTCCTGGTGGTGTTTTCTGCTTTTTAAATGATGGTCTACACAGAGTACTACAATAAATGTAATGCCTTTGAAATTCTTTGATACCCCTCTCTTGATCTATACTTTTTCAATAACACTGAATACTTTTTTTTAAGTATTGCTTCCTGAAATGTTGTTGGTGATTATGACATGCAGCTTCAAGGAGAACACAAATGTACTTTTAATGTACTTTTAAGTTGACTCTTATCATGTAGGAGTTTAGAGAAACGTGACATTTATCTTTTATTGAACTTTGCGTGTTTAATTGCTTAATGAGGCCGATGCATTTGATTGAATGTTTTTCAGCCAGCACTGATGGATCCCACTGGCCCCGATGCTGCTTTTCCATCATTAAAATGTTCTGGTAAAACCTTTCTCCACATTATCCTTCATCCCTGCAACAAGACTAGCACAGATAAAGTCCAACAGTAAATATAGAAAATGAATCTTTAGCAACATGTTGCACTTAATGGTTTTGTGTGCTTGAAGCATTTTGTCAACCACCTGATGTAGTTTGGTGCTGTAGTTGCCAAGAAAACTCTCAACAACCTCTTTGAATGCCTTCCATGCAATTTCCGTCAGACCCACTAGCAGATCTTTAACCTGCTGGTCATTGATGATGTGTTTGATTTGCGGACCAACAGAAATGCCTTCTTGAATCTTGGCATGAATTATTTGTGGAAACATCTGTCTCAAATATCAAATCCTTTACTTGAAAACTTTTTTGAAAGTGCTGAATCTTAGTCCAAGCTTTATCTCAAAGATAACTAGTGGTTTATGTGCCACATTTTTTCCCCTGTCTTTGATCCAAATGCTTATGGAGTGAAAAGTTCTTTTTAAAGTAATGAGGTGGTTGTCTCATTCACAAATGAAACGGGACTTGGGATATCCAAGCTTCATTCGTAGTAGCAGTGCTACTACTTTTAGATCACCACAGATGGTCAAGTTGCAGCTGTACTGTATACAGTATTGTGTGTGTATACCTGTATATACTTAGAGCACAAGAGGAAGTCACAAACGTAGGTGATTGCAATAAGATGGTACGTGATAGGAAAATACAAAGGTGACTTTGTGATCAGCAGGCTAAAATCTTTAAGATACACCCAAAAAAAGTTCAGGAAGCAAAATCTTCGTTATCCAGTGTAATATCGATCTTTTTTGCTCCTGGCTACATCATGACCTTTTGTTTAAATTTAACCAGATGCAGGAGGGATGTAGTTATGGGTGCCAGAAGTATAATGTTGTCTATCACCACCACTTTCAAGAAGTCACTGACCTGCATAAAAAGGGTAGCCCCTGCCAGATGTTACCCTTTAGCCTGCCAGCTCTCTGCCACTGTGTATATACGTCTTCTAAACCAGTAATTCACCAACTCTGACTGGCAGGCAAGGTCTCTACAATTCTTTGTACAACAGGTAATCGCTCTGTGTGCTAGCACACCCAACTTTACAATAATCCCTAGAAATAAATGAACCTGCCCAATCGCTCTTCTCATGTTTCTTTGGTCTTGTTTTACTTTCCTTCAGGGCTGTGGTTTTCTCTACACTATGCAGCCAAGGAAACTAACTGCTTTTAAACCAATTAGCACAAGTTCTGTTGTTGTCAGGAGATTATTTATGACCATTTTACATGACTAAATATCTTAAACTTTTCCCACTTTCATGAGTCATTCTCATCTATTGTACATTGCCTCACCTGACATACCTTTCTCCCTTAGATTCCCCCTTCACCTCCGTTTCATTAATTCTTTTTCCCATATTTTTGACCTCTCTTCTCATGACATGACCATACCACTTTAACCTTCTTTCCTGTACTTTATTTGAGATGTCCCCAGCTTTAACTGTACCCTTGATTATCTCATTGCTGATCATATTCTGCTTTGGTATTCCACACATCCATCTTATTTCTGTAGTATCCAGTTTCCTGTCATGCACCTTTTTTTTTTTTTTTTTTTTTTTTAAACTCCCCAGGTTTATGATTCAACATTGAGATGAAAATCAAATTTTACTTAGTTATCACAATCAAATTATACATGCAGTACTACAATAGATAGTGAAATGCTCAGTTGCTCAACTGCAATGATTGTGACTTTAAGAAGAACATAAAAGGATAATAAAAAACACAATAATATTATTTGATTTTTCCAGTGCTTATAATGCCATTCTGCCTCATGAACTGGGGAAAAAGCTCAAGGCTTTAAATCTTAATGCCCCACAGTCTCCTGGATCATGGACTACCTAACCAACAGGCAGCAGTTTGTGAAGCCAAGGGACTGTGTGTAAGAAATGGTGGTGTGTAATACTGGAGAACCTCGAGCAACTGTCCTGTCTCCCTTCATGTTCACCCTCTACACAACAGAGTTGCAGTACAATACCAGCACTTGCCATCTACAGAAATTCTCAGATGACTCATCATTCATAGGCTGCATTAATAATGGAGATGAGTCAGAGTACTGGAAAGTGGTGAAGGACTTCATTTTGTGGTGCAGGGACAACAACTTGCAACTCAACATCAGCAACACAAAAGAACTGGTAGTAGACCTCCAGCATGCCAAGAAGTCTCGGAGACCAGTCACCATCTTGGGGAAGAATGTGAAAGTGGTGCAGAGCTACAAGTACCTGGGGGTCCATATAAACAAGAAACTGGACTGGGCTGACGACACAGTCGTGCTGTACAAGAAGGGCCAGAGCAAGCTATATTTGCTAAGGAGACTTCGACCTTTTGATGTGCAGCAAGCTGCTGGAAATGTTCTACTAGTCCATAGTAGCCAGTGTGGTGTTCAGGCTGCAGTCTCCTAGTGAGGCAACCTGAGCTCAAAAGAAGTACAAAGCCTGAACAAACTTCTCAGGAAAGCCTGCATCATCACAGGGTGAACCCTGGATACACTGGAAGCTGTTATGCAAAAGAGGATGATGACAAAATTGGATTCCATAATGAAAAGTCCCCTCCATCCCCCCCAGGAGGCGCTGTCTTGGAGCACTTTTAGCCATAGGCTCATTCCAGGATGGTGGGCCAAGAAGCACCTCTAGAGATCTTTACTGGAAACTGCTGTCAGACAATTCAGTGCTTTATTCTGCTGTAGTCATTAAATTAATTCTGAAATATCTGCAGTGTGTGTGTATATCTTTATATATTTGATTGATTGATTAGAAATATTATTTGTCCTGTGGGTCTTTATTCTAGTTTATGTTTCTGCAGCTGTATGCATCTGAATTTCCCTTTAGGATTATTAAAGTTTATCTATTTTAATCTAAATACATAACTTTATAATTATTCAGAATCATTAATAGAATTTTAAAAATGTGATTTATAATAACTAATGAAAGAGAGTTAACAATAGGACATCACGTAATGTAGACACACATGCGCATGGACTGTGCACGGCTGCTCCCCTTCGTTCTCTCTACCCCACAGTGCTGCTCTGTCCCGTTTTACACACTTTGCTCTTCGCTCTTACACCCTTTCTTCAGTCTCATAGCACCCCAATACCTTTTTCCAACTTGATTGCATCCTATAGTTTATTTCTGAATCCAGCTCTGTGTCGTCTGAAGTAGATCCTTGACATTTGAATGCGACTAACAATGAGGTTTTGTAAAAGCTGAACACAATTTCAACCTTCAGTAGAAATGGTGTGAATGTGTATGAACTGCATCATGGCACTGAAAAGACTTTAGGTTTAATATTTTTTTCTTGGCTTAATTATTGTTAGTTGCAAGACCTTATTGAGATTGAAATGGTCTGATGTGATTTGTCTTGTTTTCAGCCTGTACATTAACAAAAGCTGAAATTTCAGTAAAGCTGTGTAGATTGTTGGTATGCACTGCAAATCAAAGAAAGACAAATAACAAAGGTCTGTACACAAACGTCGGCTCCAGCTCTTTTTTGCTGCTCAGATTACACTGTAATCTTGGCTACATTTTGTCCCCAAGTCTTCCTGGATAAGCCATTACGTATTTCTTTCTTTTTTTTAACCAGCTTGTTAACTAAAGCACTGTGAGTCACAAAGTAACTACAATGAACGTTCATCCGGTACCGGGGTCACCTAACCCAGTCCAGAGATGTGGGTGCCAGCACCAGTCCCAGCAGCATTTGGCACAAGATGGGTGCCGGCTCACCTCTGTGTGCACCCCCACACACTTGGCCAATATAGAACATACTTGATTATGGGATGGAGGCAGTAATCCAAGAGTACCCAGAGCAAATGCCTTGAATAGACAGGGGAGAACATGAAAGCTCCAAACAGACATGGTGCAGGTCGGGATATAAAACACTGCTGAGGCGGCCACCATGTGGTGATGCCATCCTCAAGAGAGGACTTGAATTCTGGCTGACCACAACCATTAGGAGATCTACAAGAAATGGTGTGGGGCAAGCCGGTACAGTATTTGCAATGTACCAGCTGAATTTAGAAAGAGCTTCTTTATATACTCAGCAAAAAAAGAAACGTCCCTTTTTCAGGACTGTGTATTTCAACAATAATGTTTTAAAAATCCAAATAACTTTACAGATCTTCATTGTAAATTGTTTAAACAATGTTTTCCATGCATGTTCAATTAACCATAATCAATTAATTAACATGCACCTGTGGAATGGTCGTTAAGACCTTAACAGCTTACAGAAAGTAGGCATTTAAGGTCACAGTTCTAAAAACGCAGGACACTAAAGAGACTTGTCTACCGACTGTGAAAAACACCCAAAGAAAGATGCCCAGGGTCCCTGCTCATCTGCGTGAACGTGCATTAGGCATGCTGCAGGGAGGCATGAGCACTGCTGATGTGGCTAGGGCAATAAATTGCCATGTCCACACTGTGAGACGCCTAAGACAGCGCTACAGGGAGACAGGAAGGACAGCTGATCATCCTCGCAGTGGAAGACCACGTGTAACAACACCTGCACAGGATCGGTACATCCGAATATCACACCTGCGTGACAGGTACAGGATGGCTACAACAACTGCCCGAGTCACACCAGGAACACACAATCCCTCCATCAGTGCTCAGACTGTCCGCAATAGGCTGAGAGAGGCTGGACTGAGGGCTTGCAGGCCTGTTGTAAGGCAGGTCCTTACCAGACAAAACCAGCAACAACGCCACCTATGGGCACAAACCCACCTTCGCTGGACCAGACAGGAGTGGCAAAAAGTGCGTGAGTTTCTGCATGACAGCAATGTCAGTGTTCTGCCATGGCCAGCGAAGAGCCCAGATCTCAATCCCATTGAGCACGTCTGGGACCTGTTGGATCGCAGGGTGAGGGCTAGGGCCATTCCCCCCAGAAATGTCCAGGAACTTGCAGGTGCCTTGGTGGAAGAGTGGGGTAACATCTCACAGCAAGAACTGACAAATCTGGTCCAGTCCATGAGGAGGAGATGCACTGCAGTACTTCAAGCAGCTGGTGGCAACACCAGATACTGACTGGTACTTTTGATTTTGAGCCTCCCTTCATTCAGGGACACATTGTGAAACATTTTTAGTTTATGTCTTATGGTGTTGACTCTTTTAGTGTTCATACAAATATTTACACATTAAGTCTACTGAAAGTAAAAACAGTTGAAAGTCAGGGGACGTTTCTTTTTTTGCTGAGTATAGTTCATAAAACTAGTGCTGGCCTTTCAGAAAATATTAGATTACATTTTAAGTGTAACATTTAAGTTGAGTTTTTTTTTTTATTTTCAAGTTGTTCATCAGGTAAAGGCAAACTTAGGAGTTTATGAACAGGACCTCAGACCGACATGAGAAATTTACAGTCTACCATTGCTTATTCTATAAAATTATGTGTTAGATTGAAGTGGTATAAAATTATCAAACTGGGAAACGGGGAGCTATTCTACTAGCATTGGTTACAAGACAGGAATCAGACTGGACTGAGTGCCATTCCATTTCTCGCACACACACAGGGTCAGTTTGGACTGATCAGTTAATCTAACACGTGTTTTGGTGTGTCGGTGGAAAACCAGAGTCCTCAGAGAATGTCCCACATGGACTTGGAGAGAAAGTGACAATTATACACCTACGATAAGTGCACCATTTGATCCCACTGATCTAAATCTATGGGGCAGCTGTCCTAATGCCTGCTGCACCATGCCAGTCCTGAACTGAGATGCATACAGTGTCCTCCACAATATTTGGAACATTTTTCCTTAATTTTCCCCTCTCCTTCACAGTTTAAAATTACAAATGTTATTTTTAAAATGCACATTTAATGTAGGCCAGTGGTCAAACATGTCAAATGTATCTGTTTAAAATGAAATATACAACACAATAGAGTGGACAGAAAGTGAAAGTGTCTAAATATCTTCGACCGTTGTATGTTATATTTCAAATTTTGTTATCCCTAGCAATGAGTGCTACTGTGAAAAACATAAAATTGAAAGTGAATGCCTTGTTTTTAACAAGGAATGGACATACAAGTAATTTATTTCAGAAATGAAAGCACAGCAGTGTGCCTAATATGCCATGACAGTGTTGCTGTTTTTAAGGAGTTCAATTTAAAGAGACAATTTTAAACTAGTAATTTATCAGAAAGTGAATTACAGGAAAAGGCTAATTTTATTTGCTACTTTCTTTGTGTACCAAAGTCATATAGTTATATGACTAATAAGTGTATTTTTTGTGAAAGTAACATTCATTATTTAGTAAATTTAGAGTTTTGTCACTTGTGGCCCGCTAGAGACCTTACAGATGTCCATATGGCCCTCGGGGGGAGAAATGTTTATCCACCTCTGCTTTGGTGGCTACTTCCAGCAAGTCACAAAGCAAAAAGAGAGAGAGAGTTTGGGAGCATGCGCTCCAATCAGAATTCGTCACATGACAGTAAGCTCAGCGCTCTTCAGTGGCCTTCCTAGTCGCCAGATCTGAATCCAATAGAACTCTTTCGCAATGTGGTAGAACGGGAGAGCCACAGTATGAATGTGCAGCTGGCAAATCTGCAAAAATTGTGTGACGCAATCTTGTCAACATGGACCAGAATCTCAAAATAATGTTTCCAACATCTAGTTGAGTCCATGGCATGAAGAACTGAGGCTGTGCTGAGAGTGAAGGGAAGTCCTAGCCAGTCTTAGCAGAGTGCTCTGGATAATTAGCTCAGTGAGTGTACATTAATGAAGTCACAAGCTAGGCACCACCATTTGTGACAGAACATTGGCACAGTGTGTTGACTATAAACTATATGTTGAACAAAAATATATAAATTCTATGTGTATACATTTATTTAATGCCCCTGTTTCTTTGCCGGCTGACGTTAATAACTGTTGATAAGTGTACATTTTGGGCTCTCTTTTGTTTCTGTTTTTTCTTCCAGTGTGCATTCAGTGCTGACGTAGCGGTTTACTCCACTACCTCACAGTTTCCTGAACTTCAGTTCGCTGTATGGATTCTGTAAATTCTCGCCATTACTAATTGAATTTGATTTTCTGCCATGTCTGAAAAATGTACAGGTTAGCTTCATTGACTCCCCAAAATAATTTTTCTTAACTCGGCTCAATTCAATCAATGGTATGGAGTGAGGGCTTCTTACTTGTCACAGCTAAAGCCACATCCATGTAATGCTTGACTGACCAAAGCCAGTAGTACACAAACTGCAGCCATGCGACTACTTGTCTCGATGGCACTGAGGGACTCGGTGGGTTACTTACATTATTCATATCGCCGATTTCTTTCTTTCTGACATGAGGGTGGGATTCTAAATATCTGGGGAAGGAAAAAAAAATTGATTGAATTGTTCATTTCTGGCAAAAAAGTCATCACTCCTCACAGATGTAATAAAGACAACATAAACATCAACTGCATGAAAATGGCATCTACAGTTTGGATTTTTAAGCTGCTGAGTTAAACATGGTGCAGCTCTGTTGATCTGACTTGCATGTGTCTACTTAAAATGCTGCTGCTTTTATTCTAATACTTACTTAAGGTTTACCAACCTGCTGCTGATGCTCCATTTTATCCCAAGTTATTTTTTTATACAGTTATTTGTCCACTCATCTGTTTATTCATTCATCTCTCTTCGTCTCAGGTCACTGGATAGCATCCAAGTCTCGCAACCATATAGCAAAACAGGAAACACCAGGACTCTAAAGACTTGGACCTTCATCTTTTTGCATAGATATCAAGAGCACCACACACCTCCTTCAAGCGACCTCATGACCCCCACATGCTCTCTCAGTCTGTCTACTGACTTCATAGAAAGAGTCACCAGAGACATGAATGTCACTGCCAAGGTAAGTAAACCTCCCGACAAAGTCAACACTCTCTCCGCTGATGGCTATGCCCAAGAGGTCATTAAAGGCCTGGATCTTGGTTTTTATCCAGGACACTCACAAGCCCAGACACTCTGACTTCTTGCTTAGTCTCTCGAGAGCCCCAATCAGAACCTTCATTGACTCTGCGAATATTACAGCATCGTCTATAATGTCAAGATCAGTGAATCTCTCTTCACCAACAGATGCCCCACAGCCACTGGATGCCACGACATTGCCCAACACCCAGTCCATACAAGCATTGAACAGAGTAGGAGCAAGAACACACGCCTGACGAACCCCAGAATCAACTGGGAAAAACACAGAGGTTCTGCCTCCACTCTGCACAACACTCACAGTACCAGTGTACGGGCTGGCCATGATATCCAGTATCCTTGAGGGTATCTCGAAACGTCTGAAGATGTCCCACAGCGTAGCTCAATCAATTGAGTTGAACACTTCGACAATCGACAAAAGCTGGAAAGAAACTCTGATATTTGCGTTTGCGCTCCATGAAAACCCTCAGTGCCAAAATTCAGTCAATGGTAGACTTCTTAGGAATAAAACCAGACTGCTCCAGTTGCTGGTAGGTTAGCAAGTGATCACGGATCCTATTGAGGTTGACCCTAGCAAGGACCTTACCTGGCACCGAGAGCACTCACTGCAGTACACTGAGACAACAGACAAGACACCTAGAGAGAGCCTTAATCTGAATCTCATAATACAATCTTTGAAAGGAGTGACATTGGATACTATCAGAACGAGCTGATCCGCCACAGCAACAGCTACTTCCTAAGTATGACAGCCATCAGAGTGAGCAGACCAATAAAAGGTGTACCCATCTACTGAGATCTGGCCAGTCCCAGGTCTGTGCAGCTCAAAGAGTGCCGGCACTGAAATGCAGAATTACGGAACCCCTCCAACAGCAGAGGAAGATGATCATCATGCCAGAGAGACAAGACAGTGCTGCCATGCAGCGGGCCACACCTCAGCATCACACCAGTTCCAAACCCCAACAGGCCTGACCCCATTGACTCTTCTAAGGTTTTGACTTTTCCAGGGATGAGGCTCCCGATTGCTCTCTCTCATCCTCTTCATAATGCAAGCAATTTCTTTAAATTAGGGGTTTTAAACTGTACTGCAGGCTGAAAGGTGCCTATCTTTCAAAATAAACAGCGCACTGAGAACACTTTTTAAATAGACATTGCGATTGACACCTTCGAAAGATTCCAGAAGTAAACAAAATGATATAATCAGTATATATACTGTAGCACCCCTGGGTTTGAGCAGTGCGTCCCTTGATTCGTTTTAATACAATGCGATGTGCATAGATAACAATCCAGCAATAACAACAACAACAATAATATTAATTCATCATTAGTCTGGCATATACCTTAAGAGACAAATGATCAGCACGGCAACACAATTCCATGCATAAGCATCTTTCAAATGGACTTACATTAAAACCGACCTCTGTTATATCACCTATGCCTTGATGATTATACTCTTCATATTCGTTAAGGCACTGAATGCGTCTTTAATTATTTTTATTACCACATAACGTTACGTGACAATGTCGATCTTAAAGTGCTAACTGAAGCGATTGCCTCGTCGTGTCGCCTCGTCTCACACACCGGTCAAGACGACAGTGTGTGTGCACGTGTGTGTGAGTTGAGCTGCTTGACAAGATGTTTCGCGTGGCTTACCCCGGCTAAATAACCCCACTGGAGCCTGGCGTGGTTGGTTGCAATGAAAATCTGCAACCAAAAGCGATTCCCACGGGTGAAATTGGAAAGCACTAGCACAGACAGTGGAGTAGAAGTCATTAAAAACTGGTTAATTTAAATCCGTGCGCTATATACAGAGTGCTCTGTTTAAGGCAGCTTATATTTGCTTGAGCCGAGAACGAAATTCTGCAGCTTGCTTTAGAAACTGGAAGGCTTCCTTTAGCGTATGATGACGTGGCAGTCTCTGATTGGTTTCAAACTGAGACGTCACGAGGCTGCCAAGCTTTCACTTAGCCCGCCGTTTTTATTTTTAAACGTTCGTGGTAATTGTTTGAATGGTCTTTGCTGTAACACTCGGTTTTAGGTTATTTGCTCCAAATTACAACCAACTATAAAAACCCACTTATCCAAGTATGTGTTGTATTCTTGTAGATAGTTAGCAATATGCTTAACCGACATTGTTAAAGAAACTTTATTTTACCGAAGTATCTGTCATCATATTAATCGAAAAACTAGGCGCATCCTTTAATTATCTTTTCCTTGGTAAGTACGAAAATATTTCAGGTTTCATGTAGTGAGTGTATATATTAACACCTTCATTACCGTTATTGCTTGTAAGGGGAAAACTATTCGGAATCTGTCAGCCTGCCTCGTTTTGTTCTGCCCGGTTTTCTCGGAAAGGAGTACGGTGTCTGAAAGTGAACGTCTCTTTGCCATCTAGGGTGTCCGTGTTCGTTCAGTGTTGTTGAACAAATGTATTAATGATGAATTTGAAATTATTAGTTAAGCTTCTTGAACATGATGAGAAGACTGAAGTGTCTCCACAGTACAAACTGCTGAAGAATTTACAATTCACCTTTGCAGGTTGGTTAAACTGGCCATGTAATTTAAAGACGTGTGCAATCATTTTATTAAAGCCCACTGAGGTATAAATAATGTGTAAACAAGTTTTTTCTAAGAGGAAATTTGAGTTAATGGACGATGTTTTCATATTACAAAATGGGAAGAAAAATAAAAGAAGCCCAAATAATTTATAAAACTTTTTTTTTTTGTAAATAAGATCTGTCTGGTTTCATAATCTAATAAGTTTTGGTTTGTTACTTCTGGAGCCTCCTCTGGTAGCATCAAGTGCAAATTAGGGTCAAGGCCTGGACAGAATGGTATTACACGAACTGAGTGACATTCAGTTATGTAGTGTGCAATCAAGTGTCAAGAACTTAACAAATGTTATGGGCATATACTGTGCATTTAATGGTATATGGTGTAAAGAGTATATGCTTGGGGTCACAGGGAGCCCGTGATTATCCCAGAAGCCTTGAGGTTAAGACCAGTTTATACATCACACGACCGCGGACGTTTCTGCTATGCAAGCGTTTTGCAGTTCATACTTGCACTTGAACTTTACGTATATCTGGAAGATTCCACCAGCTGGCAGGCAGTGCGAGATATCATCATGGTGAGAAAACGTTTGGCTTTGCTGTGTTGTGAATTGCCTGAAACACCCATTAAATTCCGAGGACACCTTGCCGCAGTATCTCTGAAAAGGGTGTTTAATGATCAAATCCATCAATCCAGGGATGCGTCCATTCCACCTAGCATTGGGCACGAGGCAGAAACAATCCCTGGACGGGGCATCAGCTCATCGCAAGGTGAATACAAGCACTCACATACACTAGCGCCATTTTAGCATCAGCAAATCCCCAAATCTGCATATCTTTGGAAGGAAACCAGAGCACACTGGGGAAACCACCAGGAAAACATGCAAACTCCAGCCAGGGAACACCAGCGATGTGAGTCCCTGCGAGACAGCAGCGCTACCGCTCCGCCACTGTGTCACCCCCATGTGTGTAATTATTAACAGTATTCATTATTTACACGAAATTAACGATTTATCTATAAAATGTAACATAAATACTTTAATGCATTTCATCATGAAAGTGATATCAAGTATAAATCTAAGGATTCTAAATGTGCAGAGAGTTGGAATATCATACATTTAATGTGTTCTGTGTGGTGATCTATTGCTGCTTGCCGCTGCTGTCAGATCAGGAGGAAGCCCCTGAAGCATGTAGTGATTAACAACTGGGTCAATTTTAAGATGACGTTTACGACAGTCTACTGTAATGATAAAGTAAACTGCGAGATTAAACCCGAAATTTCCACTTTAAGCACAAAATACACCTTTGCAAATGTGGTTGACAGTAACCTGGCACACTGTAGGGCTCAGTCTTGCAGCCAATCAGTAGACAGTATGCTGTATACAGTAACAAAAACCTATGAAGTATCTGTTTAGTTTTAATCTAGTTGTTTGCAAACAGATATTTTGAAACAGTATGATCTGGAAGCACAGTGGCCAGTGTTCATACCTCAAGTCTTTAGGGCAGGGGCCCTCAGTTACAGTCCTGGAGGGCCGCATTGGCTGCAGGTTTTTATTCTAACCTGGTTGCTTAATTGGAAAGCAATTCTTGCCAATAATTTAATTTCATTGCTTGTTAGTGCTATATCAGGTAATTCTCATATCCTAGATTTTCTTCCCCTTTCTAATTCTCTGTCCTTCACTTTTTTCTCTTTACTTTCCTTCCAAGTATTTAATTAAACCCAATAGTGCATGATAAATACACACAGGTGTAAATGGTAACAAGCTAAATTGAGAAATGCTGGTCTTTTTTGTCATTTGCATATTATTGCTAATTAGGAGCAAATAAAAACCAAGAATACAGCTGCTTAAGACTAAAATAAGCAATAAGGGTTCAAAATCTTAACGAGCAAGACAACTAAAGTGAAGCAGAAGTGTTACTTGAGCAATAAGTGCTTCTTATTAAGCAACTGGGTTGGAGCAAAAACCTGCAGCCACTGTGGCCCTCCAGGACTGTGATTGAGGACCCCTGCTTTAGGGGCTCAGGTTGGAGATGGAAAAAGAGAATGGATGTTATTTACTTCACAGTACATGAAGGACTAAATGTATTTTGCTAATTGAGAAGTATTCCTGACACATTTCCAGTACCCCGTTCTAAAGTAGGTGAGTATATGCAATTATGCATTCTCTCTAATGCCAATCAATTCATAAGTGCTTGGGGAAAACATGCAGACCCTGTGCCACACAGTTCTGCACTACCACTCTGCCTGTGTTAAAACATACAGTATGTGTTAAACCAGGGGTGCCCAAGACGTCG